>JAQHUG010000309.1:1008934-1033934 GCA_028555095.1 Dicrostonyx torquatus
GTCTTCACATCTTCCACAGCTTATTACTACAGGAGGGCTTAGTAGGACCACAGCATCTTCACATCTTCCACAGGTTATACTACAGCAAGACTTAGTAGGACCACAGCATATTTTTTTCAGAGCTTACTACTTACTATATGATAGTAATTTACTAAAACATATTTAAAAAGTCACATTGTATAATATTTTAAGACACCCAACTTTTCCTTTAAACTTTTTTTTTTTGGCTCTGTTTGTATAGCATCCCGACTTTTACAGTTTAAATTTAAAAATGTAACTTTTGTTTCAGAATCACGTCTCATAGGTAAATGAGCCAATTGACATGGAAGGTAGTGAGTTTGTATGGGGTAAGCATGGGGAAGAGAGTGGTGGACAGCACTGTAACACATTTCAGTAAAGCCAGCAGGCCTGGGATGCCAGTGATCGATTGATGTGAGCATGCTTAGTTTTTGGGTCAGTGGATCCTTAATTAATCAGCCTAAGAGTTGGTGTGTTAGATGCTGTTTATGTAAGTCTCTCAAAATTCGCGTCATATATTAAGAGGAACATAAAGATGAACCAGCAGGTGTCAGCAAGAAACATAAAGCCATCAGTCTCATAATTTGATTTTATTTCAGTGATGCTTCAGCCCAGAACAGCCTTACAGTGGTGTTTTCCTGAACCTCTAGCTGGTATTTAATGCAGAATACTTCCCAGTAGGGAGCTACTGAGAAGTGAGCAATACTCTTGGGAAACATTTCTGAAGTAGAACAGTCATTCTCTAAAGAGCTAGCTCGAAGGAGAGATGTATGCCAAGCATGGGAAGGTCTTCTGTATTTCACTGTGTTGAAAAAAAATACACATATGAATGATTCCATGTCCGAAAACCTTATGTCTAAATGTTTAAACATTTTCCTGGTTAGCTGTGTTCTACGCTTTCAAGCATTTGTTAATTACTGATTAGTTAATAGCCACATGCAATTTGTCAGACTGTAAGAATTCATAACCTTGTGGTGAGCTTAATTTTACGATGGAAATATATTAGTTTTATTTTACAAATTGCCACTTTACTTTTTCATTCTAGCTTAATAAATGGGCATTCTAATTATTATATAATGGGAGAAAGGCTAGTGTCTACTTTTCTATAAAATTAAAAGGCTTAGAACTCATATCCTTTATTTTCGTCTTCATTTGATGGAGTGACCAGAATATATCCTAGATACAGATGTATTACCCAATTTTTTGGTATGATCTTGAAGAATTAAAAGAATGAGTGAGAAGAATTCCTGAGGCCACAGAAGGTATGTGATAAGACAGGGCAGGT
This sequence comes from Dicrostonyx torquatus, assembly GCA_028555095.1. Taxonomy (NCBI): domain Eukaryota; kingdom Metazoa; phylum Chordata; class Mammalia; order Rodentia; family Cricetidae; genus Dicrostonyx; species Dicrostonyx torquatus. The sequence continues at coordinate 1,010,238 of JAQHUG010000309.1, forward strand.
AGAAGTATTTTTATATTTTGTTTTATTTCTTAGAAAAAAAGTTGCTTGTTTTCTGTATATCATTAATCAATCTTGTACTAGTCTCATTCCGAGTCTCATGTCATACCCAAGTGGACTGAAATTGTCCTATATATGAATGGTCATAGTAACTTTTTTCATGGTTCTCCAAAACTGGAAATGATGCAGATGCTCTTCATTTGAGGGCCAGGTCAACACTGATAAGGCCATCTGAAGAAGGACGCTTAAAAGAAATCCTACACTAGCTCAGAATTGAGTATAATAGAGGGTTATTTATTCAGGGGTAGACTCCCAGATCACAATCCTTTGCTGGAACAAGGAACAAGGAATCCTATAGCTGGAAAAGAGGCCGGATGGGTGCTTTACATCCGCATAAGTATAAGAGGCCACACCCAAGTGGGCGGGTAACTTAAAGGCTCCTGGTGGTAGGAATTCCTACAGCATCCATACATCCAATGGTATAGCATTTAGCAATTAGAATGAATAACCTGCTTGAGGTGGGGACAAGAACAGCAGATGTATCTTGCTAAGTGGAGGGACCATCTTAAGGAGGCTGTGCTAATACAATAATTCTAGAAAAGACGGAACTACAGATGTGCAGTAGTCAGGGACCAGAGAGGGCTTGATTGTGGAAGGAGATGCAATGGGAATGACTTTTTGGTGCTTTGATACCACTGTGTTTGTCAGATGTGTAGACAGCATAACATTAAAAATTAAATTAATATGCTGATTTTTATCTTTTGGTTTTGCACACATTTTACTAGGAAACATTTTACTAGGAAACTGCTCCATTTACCTTCTTCTGTTTATAAATTGATTATTTTTGTGCATTTTAGGTACATTTTAAATTCTATAATCATTATACCCTATTATTTTTAGATAGATAGCATTTAATTAAAATTCCCCCGTCACATGCTTTGCTGGCTTGTTTTTCTTTTTTTGGCAACTTGAAAGAAAACCAGAGTCACCTGGGAAGAAGGACCATCAGTTGAAAAATTGCCTCCATCCGACAGGCCTATGGACATGTCTGTAGGGCCTTTTCTTTTGCTAACTGTTGTAGTAGGGCCCAGCCCACCTTTGGGCAGTGCCTCCGCTGGGCAGGTGGACCTGGGCTGTATTAGGAACATAGTTGAGCAAGCAGAGAACAAGCCTATAAGTAGAGTTCCTCCATGTGTCGCTTCTGTTCCTGCCTTGGCTTCCCTTAGTGGACTGTCAGCTGTCAACTGAATTAAGCCCTTTCCTCCCCAAGTTGCGTTCTGGTCAGCGTTTATCACAGCACCAGAAGGCCAACGAGAACATACACCATTTAGCTTCCTGGCTTTGCTTTCCATTTGAGAGCATTGTCATTTCTGTAGGTTCTCGCTTTTGGTTTTGTTCATGAGTTCTTAATTACTTCAATATGTGGTTGTGTTTTTATCATGTGTTGGATATTATATGTGGGAAATCATTCATAGAAATACAGTGGAGCCTTGGATGTTTCTCCTTTGGCGAGTGTTCTCATTTGTTTCTGCCAGGTGTCTGAGGGCAGTCGTTCCCAGGGACTGCTCAGTCTAGATCTGAAATGATTGAATGCTAAGAATTCTACTAGAGTTAAGGCTTTCCAGGTTCCCTTCCAAGTGCTGGGGCACGTGCTCACCGTAGCCTTCTGTTTCCACAGAGAAGCCATGCCTCCTCTCAGTGCGTCAGCTGTCTCTGGACTGTCAACACCACACTCGATGGAAAACATGCTTAGGTGCTAGGCTTGCTTTTCTTGGTTCCTTGTCATTCCCTAGAGCCTTGTCCTTTGATGTATTTCTGTGTCATGTTGCATTCACGTTCATAAACAGTCCAACTAATTGTCCTCAGAGGTTGAGTCTGATCGTTTTGGTCAATATGGAAATAAAATGTTCCTGTACTCATGCACACCAAATGAGGCAATGTTTCAGGAATTAGCTGCTAATAGCGTGTGCAACCAGCCCAAGAGAAAGGAGTGTATTTCAGTCAACATGACGGAAAGTGTTGTTATACATGAGTGCAAATGGTAGTTTCCATTTAATATGGTTACATGTTATTGTACATTTAGGTCTATTTAATATGTTCACTCTAGGTACATTAACAAATACTGATTTGCAACATTTAGCCCTGTGCCAAGCACTATGGGTAAAGCAGTATTTACAATACAATATCTCAACCTGTATTATGGCAAGGTAAGATACGTAATGGCTTATATATTGGCAGGGGAAATAGTATAAACTGCCCAGTTAAGTAATTGACTGAAGTTTGGTATACATAGTATTCGTCAAGTGCACATATAATCAGATTTTTCCTCAAGTCTTGATATATCACTTCATAGTATACTGATTACATTGTAAAAATCACTCAAGGTGTAAAGGAACATTTTTAATCTAGCTTTAAAGTTTTTGTATTTATTCAGTTTTAAAATTATTTAAAAATTGTGTGGTATGTATGTGGTGTGTGTGTGTGTGTGTGTGTGTGAGAGAGAGAGAGAGAGAGGTGGAGGTCAGAGGTCCACTTTTGGAACTTGCTCCTCTTCTACCATGTGGGTCCTGGGAATGTAGCTCAGGCTGCCAAGCTTGCCTGAAAGAGTCTCTCCGCTAAGCCATCTTGTGAGACCCTTCTTTCCCATTTTTAGTCAACTTTAATGTTGTTCCTACCAGTTTTTCTTTATTATAAATTCTTTTGTCATATGCATTTTTGTATGTAATTTGAAATTCAGCTGCTGATTTATTATTTTTAGAACAGAATTGAGGGATTAATAAGAATTCAGTAGTACACAAAATTTTAAAAATAGACTTACTGTTTTTTAGAAAGGTGATACACTGATGTATATCTATATCCTGTGATTTTTTTTGTAACATAGCAATTTGTATCAACATATCAGTGTATTTTCATTATTACTTAAATTTTTATTTTCTGTTAGAGATAGTATATTTTATGTTTATTTCTTATCTTTCTGTAGATACATTGTTAGATAGATGTTTGTGTCACTTAGGTTGAAAGCAAATTAGAATGACATACTGTTTTATGAAAAAAATCATGGGTTCAGAGTTCAACAAGAGTCACGTTTTGAAATTCATGGATTTTCTGATACTGTGATATTATTGTCTTATATTTGGATTGGCATGTCTAACTCAGTCCCCTGTTGAGTGTGTGCAGCAGAAGGCTTCTGCAGTGACTAGCAGAAGATACCAGAGTCAGTAATTGTAGAACAATGGTTGTTTTCACTGTAAATCAGAATGAGAGTGGCCGTCCTGTCACAGACCTCCTGCCCAGTAGTTATGCTCACTTACACTGCAGTTGTAAACCTTCGTGTTTGGGGATGTTCTAGGGAGACATTCTGGTTTGTGGTGTATGTGCACATATGCCTACTTTTCAAGTCGCTTCCTTAGTAGAGGGCTCCATAGCATCCGGACTTGTGGAAATAGCATTTTTAAGAGGTGAATTTACTATGAGCTGCAGAGTGAACTAGAAACAGCAAGGTCATTGAAATAGTCCTGATCCCAGAGCTTTAAATGCAGCACATTTCTTAAAGGTACCGGTTCCTATTAAAGCGGTGCTCCTAGCTAAAGGAGATGCACTCTGGAGGAAAGATGGCCCTCATTTGTTCTACACTAGCCAGTGACTTTTAAATCCCATTATTACTTTGACGGCAATCTTTTGTCAAGAATGGCTGTTGCCACTCCAGTGTTTGTATGTCCTTATGGACCCCAGTTCTCATTTCACTAAATGGACTCCAGTGTGCTCCTCAGATGTCTAGATGTGGCAGAGGGCTCCTGTCCACTTCCCTTCAAGCTGACTTCCATTTCTTTTGACATGTCCCCATTGTTCTTTGAACACAGCTTTGTTTTCTGGTACACGGTGTTTCAGGCTCAGCTTGTACTTTCCCAGCCCGAACTCGGGAACCTCCTACTCTTTCAATAGAGTACCAATTCCTTTAAAGGGAGAATGGCTGTGTGAGCCAAGTTTGATAAATTATTGTTCTTAACCATAAATCTTGAGACTGGGATGCTCTAGAAACATCCATCATTCTCTTCAGAAACCCAAGAATCATCCTAGTATCTCCTCAAGACTTACTCATTATAGCGCAGCAATGTATGAATGGATTACTGACTCTGAGCACTTACTCTCTTCGCCTTGGCTGAAGTAGATGCGTCATTTGCTTCATTATGGGAAATACTGGATGACTCAGGCACTTAAATGGAGACGGGAGGGTGAGGTCAGGAATATTCCTGTTGAATGGTGACTCGGGGCCAAGAAAAATATTTAGATCTGGATTTAAGTATTCAGATTCTGGCAAGGATCAGTCACCTTAAACTTTCCATTATGTCCCTTGACATTTATGTGCACGTGTGCGTGTGTGTGCACTTATATATGCTAGATCAATAATTGTCCTTTGGGTGGGGGAAGCATGTTTCTATTTTTTAGCATAGTTGTTCTCCTTTTTGTTCTGTATTTCATTCTTCTTAAGTAAGAGTTGTCTTGTTTAATAAAACGACTTTTTAATGTTCATATAGAATTATTTGGGTATGTCAGCCTAGTGGACATTGTGAAGGGATACTAAACATTTTGTTACCTCAAAGATCTAAGGGAAAATTTATTCCAGAAAAGGAAGCTTAAGTTTGGATCATTTCTTCCCATGTACAACCCATTAGAATTCCGAAAAATCAAAACCATGAAAACAGCCTGTAATTGCTTATCTGAAACCTCTCTTTGGATCCCCATGCATTTCCTCTATGAACAGTTTACGTTGCATTAGGAAACCATAGGTATGTGATAGGATCAAGAAAATGTATTTTTGAAAATAAACTCCATAGGTAACCTTTGTTGTTAAAATTGATTTACTTTCAATTTGAATGAAAGTGAAGATGAATTAGAACAACTTTGAGATTGACTAGTTTTTATATTTTTTTAGTGTAGGAAATATGTCCATTTAGCTGAACACTCTTAGTGTTAAAGAATCAATCAAAAGGCAAGTTGTGCCTTGTGTTTGGACAAAAATCATTGTTACAAGTAAAATGTATTAAATGATCTTTGAAAGACATATTTTCAAAGTCCGTTTGAGCAAAATTTCTGTAACTTAATCTTTAAATTTGTATTTTGTAATTGGTTAAGTATTTTGTTAAGAAGGTTTGAAACATATTGATTTATTTTATATTTTTGTAAAATGCAGACTTTTAAAACATAACATTCACTTTTGATTCTGTAGGTATGTATGTTTGTATATATGTACACACACACACACACACACACACACACACACACACACACAGTCCTTAAGAATTCCGCCAAAGTGGGAAGTGACTCTGGTTGTCCCGTAGAGATTTAGTTTGCTAATAATGGTCTCATGATTTTAGTTTGTATACCTTTGATAAATTGGTTAAATATGGGAACAAGGAAATATTTAAGGAATGATGTTAATATTATTTTAGTATCGACAATAAGGTAGTTACATTGCCAATGAGGTAAACTGCATTGCTTTATAATGTATTATTTAATAATTTTGTTAAGATTATACTTAAAGTCAGCTTACTGGCAGACTTGAATTCTTTATCACCGCACCCCCAGTGACTGATGAGTGACCATTAGCCTGGAACGTGAATTCAAGTTGCCCTGGATGATATGTATTATGGTGAAAATGGTGGCGTGCACTCTATAGTCACAGAATAATGACAGTTGTAAATCAGCCATCAATCAGTGCATTTGCCGCCCGTGCACTGGTAGAGACAGGTGGTAGGCAGATTGAAGCAAAGCCGGAGAAACTCTGTTATCTGTTTACTAACTCCTCACAGTTAGTTTTTGGCTTGGTGGAAGGTATTGCTTTGCTAAGAATACATTTCAAAGGTTTTACCCGATAGACAAAAGACATGTTAGCTTAGAGACGAAAGGGTATGGAATGGCTCTCATTGGTGGCAACATTCCATCTCTGGGCAATCAGGAACTTCTCATCAGACTAATCTTCAGCATAGGTATGGCTCTTTCACAGAAAAGGGATGCTTTCAACCGCATGAAAAAGTCTTGGCTAATAATAAATAGCAATGCTTTGAAAATTGCAAGACAATATATTGACCTCTACATCCCCAAAGATTCTCTGCAAGGCCTTTTATGCACAACTTTAATAATTCACAGTAAGGTCTTTCTGTATTGTTCCCGCCCTCCTCTCTACTCTTCTGACACCCACCCTGCTTCCACTTCCCATCTGTTACTTGGTTGGTGGTACCACCATATGCTGTTTCCTCCTAGGAAAAATCAATTGTTACTTTCCCTTTCTACTCCCAGACAAATCTAATCATTCTCAAGTCCCAAATATATAACGATAAGCTAAGAAGCAAGACTAAAATCTGTGCTCACTTCATATCAAGTAATGGTTGAGAAATAAAGTAAGGAACAAAATGGCAGAGCTCCTGCCCTTGAGTTGTTTGCAGTATAATAGCAGTGGTCAACAGTAAAAAAACAAACTAACAACAACAACAAAAAGAAACATAGCAATATAATTACAAATTTGAGCCAGCTATTGGGGGATTCTGAACCCAGAGGGTAGCAAACAGCAGGTTCTGATGCCAGAAAGTGCTTAGCAGGTTTCAGGGACCGGAGGTGGGAGTTCAGTGTTCATGGAAAGTAGCAAGAAGGATGGGCTAAGCTATTGTGAGAGAGGCCGTCAGAGATGCATCTCAGAAATAAATCATCAATCTTAGATAGAACAGGGAGGACCAGGAAAAGTAAGGGGAGAAATAACTGGATAGATTTCAGATTTTAAAGTAGAAATGTGTGCGTGTACGCATGTGTACATGCTTGCATGGGTGGGTGCTGTCGCATGTGCACAGAGGTCAGGACAGGGTATCCGTTGTCCTCCTCTCTATCTTTCCATCTCTTTCTTTGAGGCTGGATCTCTGTCTAAATGTAGGGTTGGCATTTCCTCAACTAGGATGGAAACCAGCAAGCCCCAGAGATTCTTTTGTCTTCTGCCTTGGAACTAGAATTTAGTCAGGCAGGAGACACTGGGCTTGTGTGGGTACTGGCATTTGAACTTTGTTTCTCGTGATTGTGTAACCTGAGCCATCTCTCCAGCTTTATATTTTAGATTTTTTGACCAAAGCAGCTCTTGTTAAAGTGCTGAGGGCACAGTCTGTGGACAGAAGCATAGGAGATATGGTCAGGTCCTTAAGATCCTCTCAATTGGTTGTCATGATCAAATGTTTTTGTGTTTATATCAGCACAGTGGGAAGATGTACTGCTCTTTGTATCCTTTATCTGCTATATAGCTGTAAGTTTTAGTTTTTAAATGTGAGCTTTACTTAAAAATGTTCTTGATTGGGGCTGGTGATGCATGTCTCACTAGGGGAGCACTTGCTTACCAGGCATGAACCCACTCCTCCAAACTGAAGAAAAAGAGGAATTAAAAGGAAGGACATGACCGCCCCTAGGTAAGGTGGAGAAAGAGGTTTATTGTAGATGTGAGGGAGAGCAGGCCACGGGCGGGGACATCTGAAGAGTCCAGAGTCAGATTCTGAGCCATGTGAGAGAGAGGAGAGAGAAGGGGAGAGCCAGGACAATAAAGGGTGAATAAGACAGAGCCGGGTAACCAAAATGGTTGGATTATATAGGGAAGGGCAGCTTGGGGGAGGGCCGCTCAGCCCCTGGGCTGGAGAGTTCAGGGTAGGGTGGTAGGGTATGCCCTTATACTAGGTAACTGGCAGGGACTGAGGAATGCTGGGAGAACCTGGTGGCCAGATCAGTTTTGATATGCTAAATAGGCACCTCAGTCTTTGAGACTTAACAAAAATTACCCAACACGAATTGACTGAGATGAAGTGAAAATGAGTATATTATCAAATCTCAAGCTGTGATGACATGTCTTTGAATATGATGTGTCATGATGAGATGAGACATGGCTTTAAAATGCTACTTGGGTAAATTACAGTCACCTCCAGGCAGAGTGCTCTTGCAGGTGTTCGGAGAAGTGGGACAGCTGCTTGATTTGGAGCACCGTTTTAATATTTAGAATGATTGACAGCTTGTGATTATTCTGAGAAAGTTTTGTAGATATTTCTTGAAAATTATTATGAAGACAAACTACTAACATAATTTGTGCCAATAAAAAAGTTCAAACTTATTATTTAGTTACTTTTGAAACAGGATCTCTCTACCTACAGAACTCTCTGGCTGTCCTAGAACTCACTCTGTAGACCAGGCTGACCTGGAACTAACCTGCCTCGGCTTTCCCATTGTTGGAATTAAAGGTGTGCGCCACCAAGCCCAGCCAATGTGGACAGCTGGCTACAGGCGTTCTCAGAGCTTAGGAAAGACACAAATTTGACAGGGATCACATTTGAGTAGTATTCAGAATTCACAGATTTACTGAGCTCTTCCAAACAGCGACCATTCTTATGCTTTATTAAATAAACAAACAAAGCCAAAGCCCCAGACTGATATGACGAGAAAGTGTAGTTGTAACAGAAGTTTCCAGTTCTGGAATAATCCAGTGTTTGGTAGAGAGTAATGGTAACTGTGAAAAAGGCATAGGAAAGAGGAGAGATGGTTTAAGGTCAACTAAAGACTCAGTAGAGTCCACACTGCTGGGTCAGTAGTGTGGAATGCTGTTGAGGCTAGTGAGGGTCTTGTCTTACTGAAGGTCACCTTGTCCTTTATATGGGTTTGCAGTAGTTGTGAGCTGGACTTCTTGCTTGTTATATTACCTTTGAAACATAGTGAACTCTATTTATTTTTTGGCTGATTTGGAACTCACTATGTAGAACAGGCTGAAGGTCTTCCTGTCTCCAGAGTGCGGAGATTAAAGACCTGTACTCCCACACACTGGCTGGATAGGGAAGTTCTGAATCCTTTGCTCTGACAGTAATCCTCCATCACCCACCAACACAGGATGTGCTGCATCTTTTGTTTGCTTATTTTGCATTTTGATGTGTTATTTTCCTTCCATTTAAACCTTGTTAATTTTTTCTGCTCATCATTTAAAATGTAACTCATTGAGCATCTTCTATTAACAGCAATTTTCTTTTTGGCTTAAAGATTAACTACAAATTAGTTGAATTTGGCAATTTTTTTCATTATTAACTTTATACTTAGTATCAGTAATCACTTGATGTCACTGTGACAAGCACATGTGTATTCTTTCATTAAATATCTGCTCAGCTACCTGTTTATGCCAGACATTGATCCGAGCAATAGAAATGCAGTAGACAACATGTAATCTAGAAGTTCAAATACATGTTAAATATATTTCACATGTTAATATGTGTTTTACTTCAGTTATGCTGGTAAACATGTAATAAAGATACACAATAGCTGGGGAGCTGACTGAGTGGATAAGGCACCTGTCACACAAGCGGGAAGACCTGCATTCAGATCCCCAGAGTTCAGATCATCCCAGAGGTTTCATAGCAAGAAAGGGGAGGGGAGACATGAGAAGCTCTGGCTAACTAACTTGGAAAACACCATGTCTCAAACAAGGGGGCTCCACAACCAAGGTTGTCCTCTGACCTCCACAGGCTTAATGTGGTCCACACAGACCTGTACTCATAGACAGGAATATGCATCCACATACATAATGAGCACAATGACAAAGCACCCAGTGACCCACCAAACCGTGTTAGATCTGAGGAAAGATTATGTCTCTTTTTGTTCCTCATGCTTGGGTGCTGAAGCTTAACATATCATGGATTTTTATTTTCAGGTGATCGGTTGATTGTTGGCAGATTATTGATTAGGTAACCTTGGGTTTTTCAGTTCTGAGTTGCTTGCCTTGGCTTCATTTTCTCCTACTTGCGTTTACTTAGGTGCTGTCATGTACCAGTGTGTATGGTAAGAACACTAGTGTAGCGTAGCAGGACTTTTCAGTGTTTTCCTGGATCAATCAAGCTGTCTGATAATAAAAGTATTACATAATACTTTTCAGTATTAAATAATCTCAAATTTAAAAAAGTGCTGTTTGGGCCTTTTAGTTTGCTAATATTTACTCTGACTCTCAGAGAGAATTTAATATAACAAACTGTGTAGCCCAGTTTGGCTGGGAACTCATAGTGATCCTCCTGCCTCAAGTGCTGGGATTCACAGGTGTGCATCACCTTTCCTGACTACAAGATTTTGTAGTAAGCTGGGTATGATGGCACACACCTTTGATCCCAGCATTCTAGAGGCAGAGATAGATGGGTCTCTTTGAGTTTTAGACCAGCTTGGTCTACGTAGTATGTTCCAGAACTGTTGTTGGGGTTTCTGTCCTGCCTGGTTCCCACAATTGTTAAGTTCCAAAGAAATTACACAGAGGTCTACATTAGTTATAAACTGATTGGCCCATTAGCTCAGACTTCTTATTAACTCTTATAACTTATATGATCCCATTATTCTTATATGATCCCATTATTCTTATCTGTGTTAGCCACATGGCTCGGTACCTTGTTTGGCGGGACAGTCACATCTTGCTTCTTCTGTGGCTGGGCCAGGACTTCAGAGGAATGGGCTTCCTTCTTCCCAGAATTCTCCTGTTTCCATTGACCCACCTCTACTTCCTGTCTGGTTGTCCTGTTTATACTTCCTGCCTGGCTACTGGCCAATCAGTGTTTATTTAAAATATAAGTGACAGAATACAGACCATTGTCCCACAGCACAGAACAGCCAAGGCTATGTAGAGAGACCTTGTCTCTTTATTATAAAATATTATATATATATATTATTATAAAATATTATTTTATAATAAAGCACCGTTAGTTAATACTGTAGTGTTACATTTTGTATGGCAGTAGCTATGCACATTGAACACCTCAGTATAGATTAGTCAGGTGCTCAGTGACAGGAGGGTTAAGCATAGACAAATGAGTCTCAACAGAAACGGATGCTAAGCTGAAGTAGATACATGTTCCCATGGTACTGGCAGGTAACTGATTTCAGGATCCTCTGCTTTGCAGAGGATGTGGTGGTGCTCTGATAAACCCTATGCAAATTAGGGCATAAGTATTTCAAGCCATTTATATAGCTTCGTATAACCTACACATTATCCTCTCAAATACTCTCAGTCATCCTGAGAGCACTCACATCTAATGAAGTTTCTGCAAAGAGCTGTTTCAGGAGTAACACCAGCCAAGAAGTATCTATGTGTGCTCTGAACAGACATCGCCCTGTGAACACAGTGCTGATTGTGTACCAAGTCACTTGACACAACACAAGGACGAGAGAGCCGCGGTGTGGGGCAGTGAAGGGCACTCTTTAAAAAGAGTAAAATTCGGTATCCATAAGGAAAAACATTTTCTTTTTACATAATATTATCCCAGACATTTAGCAGTCTAAATGCAGAAGGCTAAACAATAAACCTGACATTTGAAAATACCATCAAGGGAACTTACAGTAGGGAACTGATTCATGAGTAGTTTATAAGACATTTATCAGGGAGAAGACAGAAAGGAAGAAGGCACCTCCAGTGTGGGATTCTGTACACCTAAATGGAATGGTGAGACAGTGTATGTACGAGGACTAACAGAGTTTGGAAGCAGAGGGCGTCTTCATTGTTCCGCCGCGCCCTGCAGGCCTGTCCTATATGGGTGCACGTGTCAGCCCTGTGGAAGTGGCTTGAATTGATAGTGCCTACAGTATTTAAATTTCAACCTTCCATTTTGTAGGATTCTGAAGTCCCTGTTGAGTCAGACAATGGATGAACAACCACAAGGAATGCAAGGGCCGCCTGCTCCCCAGTTCCAGCCGCAGGTAACTTAATTAAAGTGACATCATTTATCTCTCGGCCAAAGGTGTGAGTGGATTTCAGCTGCAGTAAAGGAGCCGCAAAATGTTCATGTCCAATTTCCAAGTTGTAGTCAGAATTACTGGCTCCTGAGTGTTTTATTTTATTTTATTTTTTGACAGATCCTAGAGCTATTAACAAGGCTATTCAACCTATCCTGAGTGTTTTATAATGCTTGGCTTTCATATCATGATGGGAGGCCAGTTCTTGCTTACGATTTCATCTGGCTCTGCTGGTTACTACTAGACTTAGGAAGAGAGGAAAAGGCAGGTTTGGGAGTATCTGTGCATTTTGAGCCCACTTCTACTTTGGCTCACTGGTCTTGACTTCCCTTACAGGCTCAGTCTGTCTGGAAATGTTTCTCTTGTTATGCTATTCCGTATTTTTTTTTTGTAATGTAAAATGAAGTAGATAGGATGTCTTGGTAAAACAATGTGTCCATACTATTGAAATTCAACTTAGATTTCTCTTCATTTGTTCTTAAGGCATCCTGCAGAGCCCAGTGTTCAATGGCCTGGGTTAACATACTAGCATCACTTTTGGAGGCAGCCCCCCCCCCCTCTCATTGTTATTGTTCACACAGGCTGTGGTATTTGAGAGGTCTTCTGCAGCAGGCCTCACACCTGCTCTGCTGGCATTCCCTCAGTTTGGCTCGAGGTTATTCTCAGCATTGAGTACTTGGTAGGAGTTCCCTCGAGTGAGACTGTAGTGGAGTGGGTTTGGGCAGTGATAAGGAGATGTTTTGTGGCATTGTCTCCTCAGATGTCCCTGTGCAGTGTTCACTGAATGTCAAAGCTAGTACACGTGACGCCCACATTGGTCACCAAATTTGCTGACTCTGTGGTTTCCATTTGTTCTAATGCATCTGTTGCCCCTCCCGGGGGCACGGCTCAGGAGTACCACCTACAGAAGACTGCCTTCGCGAGTCTCCTTTTTGACCCCTCCCCCCTTTCTGCTTTCTCGTTTTTTTTAAAACCGATTCCATCCTTCCAGGGTCATTTAAATTAAAGCACGGTACCACCATAGGGCTGTCAGATCTGGTCTTCCCCTGGAAACTTGATAGTCATTCTCAGTCTTTCTTCCATGTCTCCTGCATCTCAGTTATCTTTGTTAACTTTTCTCATATGGGGATTTTCCTTATCTCTCCTTATTGAGCTAAAATCTCGTGGAAAAGGAGACATCACCTTGGATACCCTGTGGAACTCTTATGTTTTACATGTGGCAGGGCTGGCTCAGCTAGAAAGAGAGTTGAAACCCAGCAGGATGACCTTTAAAGGACTGTTTGAGTTAGTTCTTAATATACTTTTACAGTGGCGTTGTTTTGGTTGATGTTCTTGAATTTTCTGTGTTAAGAAAAGCCATGTAGAGGAAGGACGCATTTGCTTTTGGGAATGGCTTTATCCAGTCCATCTGTAACTTCGTAATGGTCTCAAGTTCCACGATCAAGCTTGTCGTAAGTAGACTGTAGCAGGTACACCCAGCTCTGTGCCATCTCAAACCTCTGGTGAGGCACTGTTGTTTTGCATTACTCTGTTCCTCGCAAAGATAATAAAAGAACACCTCTAAAAATTAGGCAGTTCATGTTGTGATTTTGAAGTTCACAGTTTTGACTGTTGCTGTGCTTCAAAGGAAAAAAGAATCACTTTTTTTTTTTTGCCCCCTACTGACTCACCAACCAGGAAAGGTCGGGGTGGCAGTAGGAGGCAGAAATGAAAGTAAGTGTTTTCTTATGAGGCACTGGGCTGCCACACAGTTTAAATTTCAAAATCATAGAAACGATTCTGCATCTCTTTTCACACTGTTCCTTTCTGTTTCTGCCTCCTGCTGCTGCCCCTGTGTGGTTGGACCGCGTTCCCTGTTGGAAATAGGCAAGTGTCATGCCAGGCTCTGGCTGCCTTGTGGCGTGTGGGGGAAGGGAGAGCTTTCCATTTTCCTCTTCTCCGCCTTAGACTGGCGGTGTGAGACAGTGAAAGAAAGATTGCCTGACAAGAGCTTATAGGCGCTATTGCTTATTAAGTCTTTGAGAAATGTTCCTGCTCTCGGTGGCATTTTAAAAGTCTGGGAAGGGCAGCCTCAGCGCACGGTTGACAACCCTCTTTGTTTTGTTCCACACCATTGGCCTGAATAATGGGGGTGATATGGCAACATATGGTTAGCCCGGCGACTCCTTCACTTTTGTAATGCTAATGGAGGTGTGGACATAAACCACAACCTAAAGAAGTCAGACACCAATTCTGATGGCGTGATGAACAGCCTGTCTTCTTAGCACGGCTTTCCTTTCCCTTGTTGAGATGAGCCTGTAAACCCATACTGAGCCTGCAACTTGTGCTCTCTCTTCAGTACAGTATGAATCCCTTTGTGGTCAAGGTTTAGAATGTGGGATTTATTGCATTATTGCTGCTCTCCTGAAGTTAGGGCAAATGTTTTCATTAGCGTTCCTGCTCCTTTCTTTCTCCCGTGATACCATGCACTCCCACCTAGAGAGCTGTGAGTGCATTTGACTTGATTCTCCCATATTTCAGCTCTCAAGTGTCTACCTGGCCAGCAGTAGATTGTCCTTTTCCTCCTTAAATTCATACTGTATAGATAATGGGGACAGTGCAAGTAAAATAGCACGGGACGACTAATTTTAAAATGGAATTTTATATTTCCTTTTTAGTAGAGGTTTATGACATTGTGTGACTGCTTTTGTTTTTCGTTTTTAAGTGAAGAGGATTATGCTGTATATCTACTTTATAACCCTAGAATTAACTCTATAACAGCTATCAGTGTTAATCTAAGAATTTCTAAGATTAATTAAATATCAATCAGAGGTTTGAGTTCTGGGGGTTTCTGCTTTTATTTTTACAATTAGAAATACTATACTATTTGGGCTGTTTGTGATTGAGGACATATACCAGGGCTGCATGTAGAAAACAGCCCATACTTTTACAGAGTATGAGGACACTATGTTAGAGTTGGCTTCTCCAACCACAACGTGAGGTCATCATTTTTTTCCCACTCTTCAGCAGCACAAGCTAGTGTTCACTTAGGAATTGGTCAAGCGTTCCTTGCTGAGTGTTCAGGGTATGACAAGTATTGTCTGTGGGCAGGAAGAAGGTAGCGCCCCCTGGTGTCTAACAGCATAAGGGCGTGGCCATGATCTGTATTGCCTTCTCTCTGTCTGTCTGTCTGTCTCTCTTTCTCTCATTTTTCTTCCCTGAGCAGTAAGTTTCATTTTGCTTGTGTATGGGCTGTGAAGGTGTTTGCCATACGGCATATTCTTTGGGAAGTCTTCACAGCAGTTCAGGTGGTGTAGTCTCCTCACAAGCGTTCAGTTCGTGGAGATTTTAGAGCTGTAGGCACAAGGTGGTAAACTGCAACAGCGGATTTGAGGAAAGACAGTCTGGACGTAACTGAGCTTCACGGCCTGATCCTTCAGTAAGGCTTCTTTGTGGTCACATCCTGAGTCTCCAGGCTTCTCACTGTCCCCTAAGCTCTCCCGCCTTCTAGATCCTCACCTCTCCCACTGTCCCCCCAAGCTCTCCTGCCTTCTGGTTCTTCCCTCCCACTGACCTCCCCCAAGCTCTCCAGACTTCTAGATCCTCTTCCCTCCCACTGTTCCCCAAGCTCTTACATCTTCTGGTTTTTTTCTTCCCACTGTCCCCTCAGGCTCTCCCGCCTGTAGCCTTCTAGCTCTTCTCCCCTCCAACCTCAAACTATCATCCCTTGACCTCACCCTCAGCTGATACGTCCTGAGGGTCACACATTTCCCAGCTGGAATCTGTGCTCAGGTGTTCTGCCTCCAGTTATGGGATAAAACTACAGCCCTTCCCTCACTTGCTAAAATTCTCAATAGAGCCAGATCCTATACTAACTATACTCTCTGTAGTTGACTTTTCTAGAAAGTGATATTTATATTTCTCTATTTCTCCTTTTTCTTAAATTTACCCTGTATAAGCTCCATCCTTTTTCACCATCTGAGCTACTCAGACCTCATCTTACCAACTGTATTGGAAAATAATTGTAAATACACTTTTCCTTGAAATCCTCCCTTCTCCTGACTTCCAGTTATCTTTTTTCCTCTCTTGTTTTACAGGCCTCCCTTTGCCCTATGTGTCCTTACCTCCAGAACATCTTAGTACTGACCTCCCCTCAGGCTGGGTTCTTACATCTCTTTTTAACCATTTGTATTCTTTCCTTGGGTTCTCTTCCAGTCTTACAACATCATGTGTGTGACTCTCGGAGTCATTGCAACCTAGAATTCTGCTTCTTCCCAACTCATGTGCCCAACAGCCCTCCCGATCCCACTGTCCATCAAAGCCACAGTGGTCTCAAGCTGATCTCTTGGCATTTGCCTCCTACCTATCCTACTCCTCCCCTCCTGAACCCAGCTACTGGCCAGTTCATCTTTCTTACAACTGATGCTGGAATGCCCTTGCCATCCTCCTCTTCCTCTTATTTATGTTTTACTTATCAGGCACCATTAGCTCTATATGTAAAACATTTTTAGAACTGGGAGATTTTTTTACTTCTTCCTTTCTCTTCACAGGCCAGTCTTCTGCTGTATTATAATAGCTTCCTCATTAACCTTGCTGCGGCCTTCCCTTCTCCTCTTCCATCTCTATTGTAAAATGGCAGTCAAGCTGTGCTTGTTAAGGACTTTTGTTATTTCTCATCTGCTTATTCATCATTTTCAAGTATATATTCATATACACGTGTGTGTGTGTGTGTGTGTGTGTGTGTGTGTGTGTGTGTGTTTTGCCTTTTAGCACTAAGGGAAAACTGAGCCTCCCTAACCATATAATACATCTTTGTTGGCATATTTTTTTCCATGAAATCTTTGTTAACTTTGTTAATTAACTTCGTTAATCTTTGTTAACTCTGTTTATTGTTTTTCTTGTCTTAGACTGTAAGCTGTGTCACTAGTCTGATTTACACTCAGTAGCCATTCAGTTAGTAGTTTTGAATAAATACAGTGTAGTTTCAAATCAGCCCATCTTTTTAATTTTTTTTTTTTAAAGAAAACTGTTGTAATAGGGGAGGGTTTGTGTTCCCATCACCTGAGAGGAACGTGGGCCCTTTTGTTCCCAGCGCCTGGCTCCCTGCCGTGGCCGCTAGTTTATGCCCGAAATGATTGCACACAAACTGGATTCATTTAACACACTGCCCGGTCCATTATCACTAGCCTCTTCTTGGCTAACTCTTACATCTTAAATTAACCCATTATAAAAGTCTTTATGTCACCACGAGGTGGTGACTTATCGGAAGATTCTAACCTGCATCCATCTTGGGCAGGAGGATCATGGCATCTGCCCACTTTCTTCTCTCTCATTACTTTCCGTTCTGTGTACTCTGCCCACCTAAGGGCTGTATCCTCTCCTATAGGCCAGGCAGTCCTTTATTCAACCAATGAGAGCAACCCAAATAACAGAAGAACCCTCCTACACCAGAAAACAAACTTTTTCATTATACATACCAATCTAAGTTCACACTTCCTCTCCTCCTCCCCTATTTGTCCACCTAACACTCCTACCCCACCACCTATCTACTCCTCAGAGAAGGTAAGGCACATTGCTGTGGGGAAGGTCCAAGGCCCTCCCTACTACTATATCTAGGCTGAGCAAGGTATCCATCCAAAGAGAACAGGGTTTCAAAAAGCCAGTGCATGCAGTAGGGGTAAATCCGGTGCCACAGCCAGTGGTCCTTCAGTCTGCCCCAGCCATGCAACTGTCATCCACATTCAGAGGGTCTAGTTTCGACCCGGTGCTTGTTCCTTCCCTGTCCATCTGAAGTTGGTGAGCTCCCATTAGTTCAGGGAAACTGTTTCAGTGGGTGTCCCCATCATGGTCGTGACCTCTTTCCTCATAGTCTTACTCCTCTCACTCTTTGACTGAACTTTAGGAGCTAAGTCCAATGTTCCAATGTGGGTCTCTGCCTCTGTTTCCATCAGTTGCTGGATGAAGGTTCTGTGGTAACATCCAAGATATTCATCAGTCTGACTATAGGGCAACTCAAGATGGAACTCCCTTTTCCTATATTACTTAGGATCTTAGCTGGGGTCATTCATGTGGATTACTGGGAATTTCTCTAGAGCCTCGATAATCAGCCCATCTTTTTTCTTAATTACAAATATCAACTTTTAAATAATGTTTTAAATAACTATGTTCAGAACTTCCCACATTATTTGTGCAACTTTTCGCATTCTCCATTTTTTCTTTCCTTTCTTTCTATCTTCGTTCCTTCCTTTCTTTCTTCCTTTATTTACTTGTTACTGTTGTGACCATTCTAGATTGTAGTCATTTCATAATTTCAGGTTGCTTCTTTCCATTGCAGTAAGAATCAGTTTTTAAAACTGCATACTGGGTTTTATTCTTTTTCTTATTCCTTCTGAGTTTGGTGGTTTGGGGTGAGTTCTACATTTGTATGTGACTTTAAAGATCTGCACCATCTGGTCTCCTTTTGCTTCTCCAGTGCATCTCTGACACTGACATCTCCGACATGGACTCTGATTCAGCCATATCTTGAAACCCACATGTTTTCATCATCTTCAGTGTAAGGGCTCAGGTGGTTATCAAGAATATGTGGTCACTGATGGGACCTAGTGAGCTTTGCTCTTTACGTTCTATATTACTGTGAATTATGGTTTTAATGATCGAGGCTCTAAGGGAAATATCATAATAGAGGAAGTAGAGAATTTAGAAGACAATAAAAAGGTCATTCTGTGAATAATAATGATTATGGGTGACTCCTTATACTGGTATGTTTGTTACACACATACACACAGACAGACAGACAGACAGACAGACACATACATGCATATTTTATATAATTATTCTCCTCTCTTCCTGTTTCTAAAACCCCACCCCTGTACTGGGAATTGGAAAGGACCTTGCACTTGCTGGGCAAACATTGTATTACTGTATTAACAGGTCCAGTCCTTCATGCATTTTTTTTTTCATAGATAGGCATCCATTAACTGGCCCAGGCTGGCCTTTACCTCACTTTTCAGTGTATGCATGTCTTGAATTTGAAATATCTCCTGCCTCAGCCTGCCACATAGCTGCAATTATAGGCTTGGTAAGGCCTGGCTTGTTTTCATTTATGTATTATTTTTATATTAATGAATAATAGATGATTGGTAATCAACAAATGCTTGTTGAGTGAGTAATTATCTCTAATGGAAAGTTTCATTTTAACCTCTTCAGTTCAATATGGATCAAAGTGTATTATGTTACATTATGTGCATTTCAGTTGCTTACAGTTATTTTATTGAGTTATCCAGTAATAAGAAGGCTATCCAAATGAGAAGTGATTACAACATATTTAAAATATGATTGAGCTCTCTTTGATTTTAGATTGATAATTCATGTTTACATACTTGGGAGCTAACATCCCTCATATTTCAAAGGACATGTGGACTGTCTTTAAAGGCTAGGATTCTCTTTTCTGCCCTCTTGGAGTTTGAAGTCATTCAGAGAGATGCGGGTAAGGATGAAGCCTGTAGTTATCAGACTGGCTTTGAAGCTGAGTTCAAAAACATGACGTTAGGAATCACAACCATGAAATATCTGTACTTTTGAGGATGACTTTAATAATTGAAAATATCCTGGAATTCTTTAGAGCTCTGTATTTACTTAAACAGTAAAGTTGTTTTTTCCAACAAAATAAGATACAGTTTTACTTAAGACCTATAATTTTCATGTGGTTCACTAATTTGCTCCTCACAATGCTCAAGTTGGACTTCAGATTTCTCTTCAATACTTGAAGTTTTTCTAGAATAAGGTTAATCCACCTGTGGTAGACATTCCAAATAACATTTAATGTATAGGGTGGTTTGCTAGAAGTCAGTGCAGAGCTTGGTGGTACATGTGTATATAATCCCAAGAGGCCGAAGCTGAACTTGACCTCTCAATGGCAGCCAGAGCTCTAGAGAAGGATCCCTTTTCAAACAATCAAGGATAAGAGATCCCGGGTTGATCTCTCTGTATATTCCCCAGATATCAGCAGTGTGATTTTGTATTTAGAAACTGGAAGGAAATAGAGACTGTTCACTATGGGTGTGTAGTGTGAGCTCTGATGTAAAATTGTCTGGGATTAGGTTTTGGTACTATCACTTTCTATAGAGGGCAAGATATTTTACTGTCTACCATCCTCAGTTTTCCCATCAGTAAATTCGAATAGTGTTTGGCCCATAGAGTGGATATGCAGCTTTCTTTTTGTATATTGCTTGGCAATAGTTCACCTTTGTTAAGCACTAGCATTGATGAAGATGACAATGGCAGTGTGGTGTCAACAATTGTCTTCTTGGGGCTGGAGAGATGACTCCAACACTACTTGTTGCTCTTGCAGAGGGCCCAGTTCAGTTCTCAGCCCCCACATGGTGGCTCACAGCCAACTGTAATGCCAGTTCTAGGGAATCCAGTATCCTCTTTAGGTCTCCATGGACACCAGACACCCAAGCAGTACCTGTGCATGCCTGCAGGCAAAGCTCTCATGCGTCTAGCACAAATAAGAATACAGCTTTAGAAACAGGGTCCTCGTGTTTGCTTACTGAGGCAGTGTCTCATGTATCCCAGGCGATCCTCAAGCTTGCTATGTGTAGCGGAGGCTGATCTCCTTGCTGTCACTGTTATGTTATTGTCCACACGCTGGGTAATAGGCACGTGCCTCCACACTTAATTCCAGTAACTGTCTCGGCCCACAGACTTCTATCATTTGCTTGTTTTTCTATATCAAACATTTTTCTTCATTACATTTTTATTGTTTGTCTTCTTTACAAACTTTCACACTTAGTCTAGTTTATCTCCGTAAACGAGATTACTGCCCATATTGTGCTCAAGCCAAAAGTCAGTAATGCTTGCTGTCTCTTTGCTTCTTGGTCTGCATTGGCAGATCGCTTGGCCCCTCCTGATTTCACCTATTCTTTGTGTAGCTGTAGCTCCCAGGCACAGCCCATGCCTTTCGGCCTATACCCCACTCATCCCGCTTCCCAGGCCCTTTCCCACACAGCATCCTTAGGGGTCTGCACAGTGTGTCCCTGAACACAGCATGGTGTTCTCATGATTAGATTCCAAACCCCTCATTCTTGTCAGACAACTCAGGGGGATTTCATCAGGTGCTTATCTGTTTAACCTTATTTCTTAACACAGTCCCCCAAATATATGCTCTGGTATCCTGTTTGCTGTCCCTTGAAGACATCAAACTTAGTTCTTTTGTTTTGTTTTTGTTTTCTGTTGGTGAGGATCAAACCCAGGTCCAGGCATATGCTAAAGCAGTACTCTGACACTGAATTCTACTTCTAGATTGTCTTTTAATCTCAGTGTAAATGTTTTGTGTTCAGCATGACCATCCCTCCATTGTGTAATCTATAACTATGACTCCTTGAACATAGGTTTGTTTCTCTGTATAGTGTGTAAATTTTCAGAGTAAATACCGAATACTGCCATGCATGTGTTGTCTTTATATTGTCACAGTATTAAATGGTTCTTTTTTGTTTAACTCTCCACATCAGTATTGGTGGGATAAATGATGAGTCTGAAACACAATCTGTTTTGCTCTGAATTTGCTTTATTCCAGGCTTTTTCTTCTACACTATGTTTTTATCCGATGTAGCTGGTAAAGTGAAGAAGATGGGAGTGCATTTGGCTTTAGTTATCTTGCTCATGATAACTTAAGAGAGATGCAATATTTTTCATTCAGTCATTTCATTTAGATATAGAAATTATTATAGTGGGTAATACAACTGATGATGATCAAATACCACAAATACCAACTCTCATAATATTAAGTTGTATATTTGCATGTGTTTGTCACTCACTTTCCTCTCCTGTGGTCCATTTCCTCTTTTGAATTGATAAATCTATTTAGAGTGAGAAATGGCATATTTCTTTTAGAAACAGATGTTGTCCATTGTTCTTAGAGGACTTTAAGGATGGGTGGCTTACTTTTTCAAATGAAGAAGCCCAGATAGTTAGACATTGATGCTCTGCATGCCATTGTGTTTTTCTCTTCTGGTTTCCAGTGAGATCTGAGGGAAATATATGTTAGAATTATATTAGATACGTTATATTAGAGGGGTTCTTACTTGTGTGGTTTGGAGACAAGCTGTGTATTTCAGATAACAAGTGATCACAGCATAAATATCACCATAAAAAGAACAATGATGGACTTTAGTGTCTTGTCAGTTTTCAGTTTTGGAGATACTTGACAACATTAATATAAAATATGAACCAATTCATTGCTTAAAGCAAGTAGTAAAGTGGAAAACAATAGGGGAGTTTGCAATAATGATAAAAAACCTTATTAATGATGTTAAATATTGCACTTGACATTGGCTTCTGTAGTACATCATTGCAATACCTCAAGGAATATCAGGACATAATTTTCTCTCCAGGGAGTTTGTGCTGTAACTCTTCTAATTCCTCCGTAGAGAATTAGCATTAGAGTGTTTGCCCCAGTCATCCATTGCTCAGTACATGTCCTTGCCTTCAAACTTTAAAGCAAATTATACAAATTAATTTAATCCTAGGAAGTTATTAATTATTTAAATAAGAGCCAGTGTCATACAGGATGCATTTTATTTTAAAACTGAAAGGTGTTGATGTGGAGGAAACAGAGCTTAAGTGGAGAAGATCACCGTGATTACTGTAGTTCCTAAGATTGTTACATGAGTCCTCCAGGTCAGTGAGACGTGCCAGCGAGAGAGCTCAGAGCATTAACATGGTGAAAGCTTTATTCACTTGAGAGTTTAATTTCTTAGTTGCCATATTTGACGTTTTGGGATCTAAGAATTCTTTCGGAGGATTGCGTTTGAGTACACACACAGTCTAAAATAAATAATTTACGATGAAAGTAATATTAAGTACTTCCAAAATCAAGTTTCATTTTGTCTATTAACTAAGGAGTTGTGGATGTTGACTAGACAGAGAATAATACGACAATCACTTTATACAGCCATGCATTTCTTACTCATGTTAGTTGTATGTTAAGGTTTCTTCCAAAAATGAGTGTTTACAAATGTTACATGGGGCCTGAAGTCTTTTTTAAAGATCCTATGCACTGAGCTTCTGAGATCTCCTCCATGTCATTTGTCATGAAGAACATGCAGTGTTGCACCCGGCTAATGGGTCATGACTAGAATTCTGTTGTTGAACCTGTGATTTCTAACTCTTGTAAGAATATTCCAACCATATAGACTAAGTGCCACCAAAGACGCTATAAAGTTCATATAGTTTTATCAAGTGTTAAAAGAATTTTGGATCGAAAGACGATAGTTACACGTGCTGTGCTGCCCCAGGTAGTCTTCTCACTAAGGGGGTTGGCTGTTTTCTTGCACCAGTTGGGAGGATGATTGACATGGTGATGAATATCCCAGTTGTAAGACCCAGCTCAGAACTGGGAGATGCTTGGGACAGCTCTTGAGTATGCCACCGCATAGGCCGAGCACAGGAACGTCTAGACAGCCTCTTCTGGTGACCTAGATAAAGAAGGATCGAGCAGAAAGCCAAGATGGAGATGGAAGAAGCAGTGCTTGAGGGTCTGTGAGCACAGCTAGGAGAGGGAGGTGCTGGCCTTCTCTCTGATCACTGTCCTGGGGAAGGGAGGGTCTCAAAGGACACCTAGCCCTTGTGGGATGCTTGCTTCTGTCCAAGGTGCTTCATGTTCATCGCTTGCCCACCTGCAGTTCTCTGAGGTAGACTCCCCTCCCTTTTTTTTTTTTTTTTTTTTGTTTTTTTGTTTTTCGAGACAGGGTTTCTCTGTGGCTTTGGAGCCTGCGCTGGAACTAGCTTTTGTAGACCAGGCTGGTCTCGAACTCACAAAGATTCGCCTGCCTCTGCCTCCCTAGTGCTGGGATTAAAGGCGTGCGCCACCACCGCCCAGCCTCCCCTCCCATTTTATACGACATAGAAAACGGACCTGGATGGCTTGTTGTCTTAGTCTTTGTGGTGAAATGA
>JAQHUG010000309.1:1038934-1069562 GCA_028555095.1 Dicrostonyx torquatus
TTTAAAAATATAATAATATAATGGCAAACTTCTTGCCAGTGGCAATATTTATTTATTTATTCATTTATTTACTTATTCAGCTAGTTCAGTAGTTTTTCAGAAACTAAAGTGTTTCAGGAATTTAAAAATTGTTGCGTGTATTAGTGGACATTTTAGAATAAGTGATTATATGTGTATGTGTGTGTTGGGAGACATTGCTGGCTAGTGGAGGTCACAGTCTCCTCCTGGCCTAGCAGCTTCTTATCTCAAAAGCTCAGCAAAGGAAACTCCCTCCCAGCAAAGATTCCTGCTTTCTACCCAGCATTATCTGAAGGAAGTCTCTAGGCCCAGGATGCCTGAGTTATCTCAGGGATGACTCTTGACACAGTTCCCTGCAAAGACACTTCCCCTGATGACCCACGTGGCAATTAGGCAAGTGTTCTACTCTTTTTGATAGGCTGACTGCCACATAGGAAGCCTTGTGACAGGAACTTACCACTTAATGCAAATCAGAGTTTGTCCCCAGGCTCCCCAATCCTTTATAATCCTTATATGCTGGAGTAAAGTTGAGCTGATTCACCCAACTCTGTCTCCTTCCTGGAGGACTGTTTCCATTCGTATCCACAGCTGTCCCTTGCTTGCTTCTGTTCCCTCCACCTTTGTGGACCAGTGCAGCCAACAATCCCAAGTAAGAAGCAGAACCCCATGTGTGTCTGGTGGGCAAGGCTGGGGGGAGTGGTGTGTGTTTCAGTTCCAAGAATCTTTGAGAAAGAGACTAAGCACCACACAAAAAGAGAATGCTTGAGACTGGCTTATGGAAGTGGACTAAAGATAGTTACAAGAAATTCTTACCTAAGATCTCAAAATTCTTCTCATCCTCTGTTATCTGTCTCCTTTCACTTATTATGTTTACAGCCTTCTCGTTCTTTTGTTTGTTTTGTTTATTGAGACAGGGTCTCTCTATGTAGCTCTGGCTGTCCTGGAACTCACTCTGTATACCAGGCTGGCCTGGAACTCAGAGATCCACCTGCCTCTGCCTTCCAAGTGCCAAGATGAAAGGAGTGTGACACTACACCTGGCTAGCCTTCCCATTCTTAGATGCTTTATCTATTTCAGCTCATTACCCCTCCCCCACCCACAAACCCCCTAGAGTGTAAATTCCTCCAGGGCAGAAGTTGTGTCTTCAGTTTCCAGCCGTATTCTGAGGAGCTCCAGTATTGCTGGTGTGAGATATTCACAACTTTACTCTAGGTACTATGTTATGTATGCCATACCTTTAAGTCACGTCTTTGTGTATATTGTGTAACTGAAACTTTTTTATACTGTTTTTAATTGCAGAAGGCATTACGACCAGATATGGGCTATAATACCTTAGCCAACTTTCGAATAGAAAAGAAAATTGGCCGTGGACAATTTAGTGAAGTTTATAGAGCATCCTGTCTCTTGGATGGAGTACCAGTAGCTTTAAAAAAAGTACAGGTAAGATCATTTAACCGTATAAGTCCATGTGAATTTATGGTATCAAAAAACTAGATAGTAAACAATTTCTGGAAAGATTTGGGTTATGAAGCTATAGTTTGAGCATCCTGAAAACATTGTATGTTAATAGTATATTTTGAAGGTAATATAGTGTAGCAATTAACTTTTTCATCCCATCTTTGCACAAGGCCCATGCTAAACCTGTCTTGTTATACTTTTATTACATGTGCCTCTTATAAACAGAAGTTAATGTTTACTTTTAACAGTATTTCCAGGCTTTACAATGTTGGCAACTGTTTCCCCCCATAACCCACAGTGACTGGAGGTGATGGCAGAACTCAAGCGGTAGAATTGAGCTGTCACTGTCACTTCTAACTAGACGTCGAAGTAGAGCGTCTCAGCTGATCTGTATCTATTTGCTATAAAAAGAAGTAATTGCTTCATAAAACATATTGCGTAACGTCAATGAGTGGCAAGTGGCTCTGATTTATCTGGGGGACATGATGTGGAGGAAATGAGAGGCTCAACCTGCGATCTACAGTCTCCGTGTTGAGTCAGTGTCATTGCAGAGTCAGCTTTGTGGGCCAGTTTTTTGTTTGTTTGTTTGTTTGTTTGTTTATTTTTTTTAATTTATTGAGGATTTTCCAGCTCCTCTCCCAAGCCCGGCCCTAAACCTGGTGGTACTCTAGTCTCTGTGACCATGGATAATCCACAGGCACGCCCACTTTCCATTTGTCCTAGTGGGGGTCTGGAGAGCACTTAGCCTTTTGTGTCTGAATGGCATCACGCAGGTTTACTTGCCTTCTCAGTGAATGAGTTGTTGGTTCCTGCCATCCAGGTCCCATTTTGCTGTGTCACTTGTTCTGAGACCCTATTGCTCTAGAAACCTCTGAAACCTAAATGTCTTCCTTTGACTTTTTTTTCTTTTCACATGATCAGTATGCTTGTAGCAGCCATTACAGAAACAAGATTTTCATTCATATTTCAAAAATAAAATATTAGGATTGGGCATAGATAGCTTAGAGGGAGTGTGCTTACCTAGCATTCATGAGCCAGTATGTTTGATCACCAGCACTAGAAAAAAATATTGAATGAAAGATCCATATGTCAAAAAAAAAAAAAGAAAGATCCATATGTCATATGTTTAGGTTATAATCATCAATGGTGGTGTCCTTATACCCAATACTCGGCTTAAGAAGTAAACATTCAAATATTTTTACTTGTGCCTTTTACTCATTCCTCAAAGGAATCTGTATTATAAATTTAGTGGCTGCTGAGGTCTCTGAAAAGTGTCGGCTGGTCTAAAAACAATTGCATGATATTGTTGTATGTTTTTACTAGTGTGCACATGCAAGTAATTCTTTTCAACTTGTGCGTAAATGTAGAAAAGGTGGTCTGTTGAGCATGCCTGTATACCACAAGTTAATTCTGGGTTGTTTTTCCAAGTTGGATTAGTTTACTTTTTCCTGGCAGCAGAAGACTGAGGCAAGACGGTGATTTTGAGTTTGAGGCCAGCCTGGGTTATATAGCGAGACCAATATAGGATACAGATGTCAATGTTTAAGAAACACATGCCTTGTGGGTAAGATTACTCCTCTACTAAAGACTCTTTAATTTGTATTGAAACTTTATTAAGTTCCAATTTAGTAGTCTGATTATCAGGACCAAGAGTTTGCTTAAAACAATTGCAAATTAAACCCTGTGGCATGGACTCCTGATTTAAGTAAGACTTTACAGAATAGAGATGCCAGTTTGAGCTGTTGGGAGCATAAATCAGGCAATAAATGGGACGAGTTGGAGCTAAAGAGGAATTTGAGCCATAGTAGACAAAGGATTCTCTACAGACCCATCCTTAGGTAGAGCCATCTTCAGATTCCAATAGTCTCAAAATGAAATTACAAATTCCTCACTCAGTTCCTCATGGAGAGGAAACCTCACCTTTTGCCAAAGGTGGTGGAGGGGATCGACAGATAAAATTCAGAGGCTTTTCCTGTCTTGGTTTCCACTGACTGCAAGTGTGGAAAAAGAAATGGCTCTAACTTACTGCCGTGGTTAGTTTTTAGTGGCAGAACCTTGTTGGTAGAACCAGGAAGAAGGAGGGAGTGGGGGAAGGAGCATAAGTACTTCTTAGATTCTCACAGTAGCATCTGGGCTGTCTCCTTGCCTGTGTTTTGCTCTTTGTAGTTTGGAAGGCCGACAAAGAGTATGTTAGTTTGTTCGGCTTCCAATGTCCTCTTTGGTTCTGGCTGCTCCCGTTTGGTGCCGAATGCCTCAGGTACTATGGGAAGTTAACAGTTTGCTTTGGGTTTTGTCCTTTCTCTTCAAGCGTTGATGCTGTGGTGTCTCTTGGTTTAAACATAACTTTGAACGGGAGAGACAGATGATGCTGTAAAGCTGTACCTAGCTTATTTGATTAAGGCTTTGTGAGGAGAAATGTATTTGCATCTCAGACATCGTATTGATTTCTGTGATGCATTACTCTTATGATGAACAAGGGAAACCACTGTTTTTCGTTTTCATTTTCGAAAATAGTAATCAACTCTCCTTACAGTGAAAGAGCATTGCTAACCAGGTGGTGTTCTGCTGTGAATACTTCCATGCAAATATTCAGAAAATTCCTGAAGACTCAAATACTGAATTTTAAGCCTACATCATTAGTCTCAGAACTGTGTTACTGTTCCCAACCCTTGTGAAAATCCTTCCAGAATGCTTTGGCTGTGTACTGTGCAGATGCTAACAGATTGCTTCTATATTTTTTTTTCTTGTTTGCAAATCTGTACTGGAATATTTATAACTTCACCATCTGATCTCTGAGCTTAACCGTGAGAGCCCTTAAGGACTCTGTCCCGTATCATGCACTTCACTTCCGTAGGGCCTTTAAGAACCAATGTGCCAAGCTCTAGCTACATCCCTGCAGCTTTGCCTGTGTCTATAAGTGGAAGGAGTGTCTGTACTGAGCTTGTTGCTTCTTTCAAATTATAATGAAATCTAGAAGCCTAAAGCACTCGAAAACTGAAAACTATCTTTTAAAAACCCATGTCCATCATTTGCAAAGAGTAAGACGGTATATTACCTGATGTAACCATTCTGAACCTTTACGTGCTAATGTCCCCGTTTCTAGTTTTCTCGTACACAGCTTCCCTTCCTGCTGATTATGCAGTTAATTCTACCTGCATTCTTTAATTATTTAGTGTCATGGGCTAGTGAATAAGACTTTGAGAACAAAATATTTGTGCTGGAACTTAATGAGATTCTTATGGTAGTGGGGGACAGAACAAAGGCATTTCTAAAGTCCTGGCATACAGCTTGCGGGGTGCAGCCTAAAGGAGCACAGATTGGGGGAGGGGACTTTCATAGTCTATCTATGGTTAGGTGGCTTTCAAGCTTCTGCACTTCATATGGTAAGGTTGTTAAGGAAAGTTCTCGAATCTGATGCCCATAGTCGCTGTCCGCTCTTGTTAGCTCCTTGACTAGAGCACTATGACTGGAGTGAAGACACTGACCTCACCAAGGGAGAAGTAGGAATTTGGGGCTACTGTTTCTTGTTCTTGTAAGTTTTCAAAACAGCCAAGTAATTTGATCCATAATTCACTAAAGGTGAGGGTCCCTTGGAAAGGCAAATTAGCTTTAAAGTAAATTAGTCTTAATTAGTAAAGCAGTCTTAAAAGTTAAAGCTTATTGGGCCAATAAAATGGCTCAGTGAGTAATGGTGTTGGCTGTGCAAGCCTGGTAACCTGATTTCAGCACCCGGATCCCATGGGTGGAACGAGAGTAGACTCTCAAGAGTTGTCCTACCCAGTAAATGCTTAGGGTTCTGGCTGCCCACTTGGTAGCTTGAATAGAGGGATGGAAGCCTTCTGACGTTGAGGTTGAGAGGGGCAAAATATGGGGAACAACTGAGGCATATTTAAGTGTGAGGGCTGAAGGAGGAATGAGGCTCTGTCACATGGAAGACCATTCAGTGTAGGAAGAAGCTGCTCAGTTCGTTTAGTAGGGTCCTTTAAAGTCGGCCAGGAGCTGATTTCTGTGTGCGGAGTTTAAAGTAGGATATTGACACTCTTGGTGTATGGGTGCACATGCGTCTATTTTACACTCTGTGTGTGTGTTTGTGTTTGCTACATTTTATGTGTCGTTTCATAATAGTTTAATGCATTCTTTTTAAAGAGATGTTTCTTTTAAGTTACATGAATGATTCTTTTTGAAGATAAACTGATGTTAACTTTTGAGTTTTGTAAGTTATGAGTAATTTGGGTAAAATTCGAAGATGACAGGGAAATTCTTTTAAAAATGATTCAGAGAATATCAAGAATTTATCAGCCATTACTTACTTAACAACTAATAACCGGTTCTAACCAACAATAAAATAAATTTTGAAGCCCAAAGAAAATTTGGTTTGAAAATAATACCTTCTTGAAGCCTTCTTTGTACATGTGTGTTATATAAAAAGTCATTTTTGTTTTACAAAACTCGTTATCTTTTTTTTTTCTTCTGTCTTTCCTTGTTCATTAAATCACCAGGCAGCTGATGGTGGGAATGCCATATTCCAGAGACTTAGCCTTTATTTTTGTCTTGACATGTTGACTAAAGAAAGATAAGATATGCATTTCCAGTTAAATGCATTTGTAAATATATTTGGTTCAGAAAGTGTTGTCACATTAAGTGTGCCAGCGAAGAGGATTTTCCCCCAGGATTTAAAGAGCAATCTTTGATACTGTTACAGTCAGTCAAAAATAAAGCTCAGCTCACAATTCTAAGTTGGCTGAAATATAATCTGAGTGGAGTGAACATGACTTCCGTATAGCATGCATGTGTATATGTGTGTGTGATTTTCTAAAGGCATTGTGCCTCTCACTCTCAGGCTCTTGTTTTTCATATTTTCCCCCATTATTGAGATTGTTTCTATGAGTCTCTGGGTTTGTGCATTTAGGTCTTTTTAATCACTGAGGCCACCCTTCTCCTTTCTCTTCCTCTTGGGCAGTTTTTCCATAGGCATCCCATGATTATCCCACATGCCAACTTTTCTAAGTAGGTTCAGTTATCTCAGGTCTTAAGGCCAGTGGTTCTGAGCATGGCATCAGCTTTCATGAATAGGCGAGAATTTGTGATTTCTATTGGTGCTCATGTGTGTGTGTGTGTGCGTGTGTATAAATTTTATAGACAAGGTCTTTTGTATCCCAGAGTGGATTAAAGCTTTAGTTGAGGGTTACTTGGAACTTAACATAGTGCATAATGTTCCTCTTCAATAAGGGTGGCACGGGATATATTTTAATATTTGGTTTTTTGTTTTCATTCCTGATTTTGGTGCCCATTTATATCCAACCAATTTCGTCTCACTACCAAAACCTCATATAGAGAGCACCCTGACAACTGGCAAAACCCCTTTTGCCCTCCACTGAACTCTTTCTCCTCTGCCTTCTGCTACTTTAAGCTCCTGTTTTTACTATAAAAAGTGTGTGAATCACTACAGTAAATGGAAAGGGCTGAGCTTGAGTTCTTTAGTTTAGAGGTTTATAGATGTTATGTTTGTCTTAAATGTTTTAATTAATATCATCATTTGATTTTTTTACTGTGTTTAATTGAGGCATAATTGTAAATCTTTCTGGCATATACTAATAATTTTCTACATGTGCGCAATATGTGGTGATCAGAGCGGCATAATTCCTGTCACTTCTCACCACTGGGGAGCTACAAGCACCCCTCTTCTAGTTCCTCCTTAAAACAAAATATGTAGTGAGTTAATATTTATAGTCTACCTCCTGCGGTGTGCACTCTAGAACATTCAGAACCTCCACTTGTTATGTAACTATACCTTGTTACCCATTATCCAACACCACCCCTTTCTTAACCTTAGTGGCCACTGTTCTATTATATTGGTTCTGTTTAAATATGAAAAACTTAGAGCCCTGTGCAGCTTTAAATATTCAAAAGAATATCTATTAAAAGTTGCCTCTTAATATAAACTGTAATTATGTGCCCTTATCAGAATGTCATGTCTATGAGTCAGATGTCTTTCATTCTGGCTGGTAGAAGCTTCTAGTTTTTTCTACTTTTAATATTATCCCTTCCCCACATGGGGGTTCCCTTTATAGGTTTCCGACGTTGTACTTTACACACACATTATTCATAGATAATTACTATGAGCATTAGACTTTAGACCAGGCCAGGCCAGTGTGAGAAGTCACTGGCTGTGGAGCTAGAGAAAGACCCGGGCTTCCAGCCTCAACGTTACTCCCTGTGTGACTGTAATCATAGTACTACAAGCTCCACGCCTCCATCCTTGTCTCCGACCTGTGCCCAGCTTTTCCTTAGGTAAGGCTGTGGTAAAAAGGGCAACACCTACTGGTGGGGAGTGGTGTAAGTATTCCTTCCCAAATTAAAAAGATTTGGATGTGGATGATGGTGGCACATATCTTTAATCCAAGCACTCGGGAGAAAGAGGCAGGCATCTCTGTGAGTTCTAGGACAGCCTGGTCTCCAGAGCGAATTCTAGAACAGCTGAGGCTACACAGAAAGACCCTGCCTTAAAAATCAAAAAGAAAAACAAAATGAAAACTTTTTTTTGATTGCCCTCACTACTTCAAGCTACACACGAACCTGGACTTAAATCAAGTTGTTGACTAAAAATATCATTAATTTAAAAAATGTTAAAAAAATAAGGTTTAATTCACTTGTAGTTAATAACTAAGATAACTATACACCTAGGACCTTGAAATTTCCTTTATTCAAAGATACAGGAACATCCCTTTGATTATTTCTTTGTGTTTTTCTTTCCCCTTTTCTTTATTACAACTTCCCAAGGAGCCTTTTACAACTTTTGTTTTCTAATATCTTTTCATGAAAATTTAACACCAAAGACATAGTGCACCCGATTGTATATTTATGTGTACCTGTACTTGATATATAAAATAATAAAATTTGACACTCATGCCTTCAAAGGCTGTCATCACCCCTTTGCTATACTGTCTCTGTCATGAATACAGATCCAGCCCATTAGAAACCATCTGTAAATCAGAGTGGTGGTTTGGAACTCGGCTGAGAGTGGGCCGAGGGCAAATGCCTCCTGCCCCACAGAGGAGCTGTGTTGCCCCTGTAGCAGCCTCTTATGCTGTGAAGCATCCTTTTCTTCATCTAGAGGATGGGGATGTTACTATCTTTGCAACGGTTATGTGAGGATCGAATGGACTGGTTCATGAAATACTCTCAATATATGTTAACTGTTCAATGCACATTGGTCACGATTGCATTATCCCATTGATCATCACCTCCATCGTGGTCATTTGAACAATAATGTGAATGCCAGTTGATAACCAGCTGTTTGCGTTTGGAGGAAAGGCATCTAAGGGTTCTGTTGTTGTTTGGCAGTAACATAAGGTAAAGTTCTTATGGACCATCACAGTAAATAACAGCAAATAAAAGTTTCATCTCTGTGTGTATACATGTATGTATATGTGTGTGTATGTATATATATATACAGAGTGCATTATTATGAATTTATATATTAGGCTAAAGTATAGGTCACTATTTTATTAAATGATTCTAAACTTCATTTTTAGATATTTGATTTAATGGATGCCAAAGCACGTGCTGATTGTATCAAAGAAATAGATCTCCTTAAGGTAAATAATGACCTATGGTCTATTTATTAAAATTCTGAACATGTTGATAAAATGACTTATCAAAATGTCATATTTCACAGTAGAACAATCTTTAAGGCTTGCTTGATGACACACAGCACAAATTAAGAGTCTGTATGTTTTAGAGAATATAATTTTAATTTATGATAAAATAATTAAATCAAAATATTAGGTAGGGTCCACTTTTTCAAAGCAGAACAGGTCCATGGTCATTAACACTGGAGAACTGTTTTTGTAGAACATTCTGTGTAAGCCTATCCTACTGGTTAAGTAATATGAGTGCATATTGGTGTCCCGTCACCATGTGTCACACACATCCATGAGCTCGGAAGAACCCAGACGCTTCACGTTTATAACCACTTTTCAAACCCTCACTTCTATGGACCTAGGCAAAGTGAACAGAGAGAGTGTGCCAGGAATCAAATTCAGATTCCTGTCCACCTGAGAGTGTGACGAGGTTCCAGTGACCGGAACAGTGTTTTGTTGTTAGTGATCTTTTACAAAATGGCCTTTGCTGTATTTTTTATTTGTTTTCAGTCGGGTACAATGGCCCATACTTGTGATCCCAGCACCTGGAAGGCCAAGTCAGGCAGAACCTGAGCTCCAGGCCAGCCTGGTCTAGGAAGCAAGAGCTTCTCTTTAAAGGAAAGGAAAAACGTGGGGTTTTGTGCATCTGTGCTTGTTCTTAACATGTCAGTTTTAACCAAAGTATTTCAAAACTGCTTTTCCACTCTTCACATTTGAAATGACTGGTTTACACACACACACACACACACACACACACACACACACACACACACACTTTTTACGAATAGAAATAGTATCACTATGAACAGCACAGAATAAAAACTTGAATATAAAGAAAATTTTGAGAATTTTTCTTTGAGAAATTATGTCTTGTGTTAAAGTTGTTTAAAGTTTGAAGAGAAAAATTGTTACTGTGGGTAGATTGCTGCATAGATTTCTACAAGGTGAGATCTTATTCTTAGGGATGCTCTCAGTCGACTGACAGACAGGTTCCACGTGTTTTTATTTCTTGATACAGAAACCGTATTAGTTATTGTATAGTCAGTGTTGATTGTAGTATTGAGCAGTCGAGCTGTCTAAGAACAGCTATAGTTTCAAAAGAATGTTCTTGTATGACAGTTCTCATTTCGAAGGATATAATTTGAGCAATTAATGATTCAATTCTAGCATTCAGTTACTGCATTTATTTATATGCCTACTAGTCATAGAAGTATTTTAAAAAGTCTAGAGTACATCATTATTATTCCTAATAAAATATTAAAATAAGTTTATTCATATCTAGTTTTACTTTGAATAATATGTGTTTTAAAATTGACTAATAAAAATATGTTGTCAGATATTTGCAATTTGAAAATGAGTTATCGTAGCTAAATTAAAATTATTAAAAACTATACTGCAATTTAAAATAAAACTTTTTGATTTCTGCTGTTTTTTTCTTTAGCAACTCAATCATCCAAATGTAATTAAATATTATGCATCATTCATCGAAGATAATGAGCTGAACATAGTTTTGGAATTAGCAGATGCTGGTGACCTCTCCAGAATGATAAAGGTAAGTTTGTTCGTTTGTTCTTGGGTTTTTTTTTTTTTTTCTGACAAAGTTGTCTGTGGAATGTATACCAAGGTAGCTGCTTTCAAGACCTCGCTGTAACAGTTGGCATATGGCGGGTGGGAAGGATGGAAGTAGTGATAAAGTTGACTTACGTAGCAGACTTCACCTTAATTACCTTACATTTCTAAATGTACCTGAATCGCTTGGAAATAGCGACTTGTTTTCTGAAGTTGGAATGTTTCCGCTTGTGACTCAGGAGCAGACTATCCTTGATCCTTTGTCTTCAGACCTAAGGGAAAGGGGGAAGAAAGAAATCCCAGGTTGGAAAAAATAGCTGGATTATTAAAGTGTGTGCCACATGAGGATGAGCAACTGAGAGCATATCTCCAGAATGCATGTCAAAGGCCAAGTGCAGTATTAGGTGTCTGTCATCAGAGCTCTCGGCAGGGGAGACAGAGGGGTCCCTGGAACTCCCTGGCCTGCCAGTAGAGCTGGATTGGTGAGCTCTAGGTTCAGTGAGAGACCTTGTCTCAAAATAGAAGATAGGGAATGATTGAGGAAGACCTTAGCCTCCAACTTTTACATGTACATATACCCCTACTCACATATCTACATGTAAACACACAATCCATGTGTTTGTGCGCACACACAAAGGAAAAAAAAATCTAAGAACAGCTTAGAAGATGAGCTGAGAGGCTTCCTCAGAGAAGAATTTAGATGTCAGTCTGACTGAAAAGCTGTTTTGCCTTCTTACTTAAAAGCATATTAATTGGGTTTATGTTGAGTTGCAGTAATAGAAACCACTGAATGAGAGTAAGTTAAAAAAAAAAAACTGCTTCTCCTTGTGTATGTTACGTCTCTGTACCACTTTCTCTAAAATATAGTTCACAGGGACATTGCAGTGATTAACTCCTTTTATATTCATCCAGATCTTAAATTATGTTTCATATTCAGCTTCTGTCCCCTGATAGAATATAGTCTCAGACATATAAGATGCTGTTTGCCTCAGGCTACCATACCTTGAGGGGTAGGGGAAAGATGGTGCAGAGTCAGCGGCACAGACTCTGGGAGGCACAGACGCTGGGAGTCAGACAAGTGACAGAGCAGACTCATTTATTGGGGACTTTAGGTAAACTTTTATACCCCTTCCCAGGACCCAGGGGTCAGTGTCACCTGGAACCTGTGTTGTCTCTCCTTTATTGGCTCCAGCCATCTGATGTCATGGTGTCCTCAGTCTCGGGCACTGAGACTGGCTCTTAATTGGCTCAAGGGGAAGTTATCCATGAGCATACTTGACTGGCCCTGAGGGTTTTTTTCCCAGACTGTCACAGCTGGTTTCAGATGGCTGTTGGCCTCCTCCTACCAGACAGGCTGGATATATAGCCTATATTTAAATGGCAGTGCCAGCTAAGCCTCTGTTATTTTGGGGACAAATCAAACCAACCAAAGAAGAAAAACAAAGGTGTTGAGGGAATTTAGACCCTTCTAAAATCAAGGAATCACCCACTGTTGCCTCCATTTTGGTTGAGACTTAAGGCTTGAAGAGGAGTAAGAGCATTGCAGAAGTAAACGGGCTTAGAACTTAGGGCTTAGAACCTGGGTGGAAGCTTTTAGGATAACCTGGCTGTACGTGGACTTGAAGTTCTGGTTTTCTGGCAGGTTTCCACAGTGATTTCAAGTTCTGTTTTCATGAGGGGTCTGGGTATTGTCAGCTTGTGCATTGAGTCTTTGGACTAGCAGAATCTGGTAAATCGCTAATAATCTGTTGCTGGCTATTGAAAGGAGAGTGCCAAACATGCTCCTTTAATCCTCACCAGGATCCTGGGGAGTAGATGAGTGATAGAGTACTGGCCTAGCCCATTTGATTCCCAGCACAGGAAGGGGAAAAAAAGTAATGTTATTACTTTGTAGGAGCTGCCTAAGCACGGCATTTAAAGTGAATCTCTTCCAACCAGTTATCTGATGTTCTGTTTCAGGGACTTCCCACCACTTACTTAAGCTGCCAACTGCCAAAGTATTTCTTTGCAAGTTAAGGATTAATAAAACTTTATAGTCATAGCCCTAAAAAGAAATTAGGATGTCTTCTATGCCCACCTCTAGTGGACCACCTAGCCTTCCAACAGTTTGAACATACAAAAGAAAGCTGCCTTTACACATGACTAAAACTTACATAAAACTATTGAACTTTTAGGTGTGATATTTCTTTCTTTCTTTCTTTCTTTCTTTCTTTCTTTCTTTCTTTCTTTCTTTCTTTCTTTCTTTCTTTCTTTCTTTTCTCTTTAATTACTGACCTGGTTGTACTGTGGGAAAAGTAAGTTTTCTCTCTAAGGTAGATCCAGAACATCCGAATTCTATGTGGAATGAGTAGTACTCCTATGGACAGGTGGAACCATCCTTGCTGTACTCTTGAGGCTTCTGACTAAAGTTTGCAGATGTGTATGATGTAGTGGACTTTTTACAGGAGTATTTTTTAAGGGTATCACTCAATTCCTCATAAATTGTGAGCTTGACAATTTAATGTACTTCGGTAAAATCCTAGAGTTTTTGTCGTCCTCTCTCATGTATGTTAGCGTATGAGGTTTTGGATGATACCTGCTTTCTGGTGGGTGCTGGTAGTGTTTGTAGAGTCTAGGTATAAGACCTTCGGAGGGTTCCAGGTCCTTTACATTTCTAGATGTAAAGCATGAAAGTCGTGTTGTCAAACCTGCAGATCTTCGGCAAAACAGCTGTAACTGTTAAGTTTGAATCGCTAAGGTCACTTCCTGGTGGATCACTTTGGATCCCAGGTATATTTTTGTGGTTTGTCTTTTTTTTTTCCAGTATGCTATTTCAGACTTGACTAAATCTCCATTTTGCGTTCAAAGGAATATTGTAATGGATTTGGATGATCTGACTCCTCTGGTTCCTTCTGAGTTGAATTCTATTATGACTCAGCACAATTACACATACAGTTATGCTTGCTCCGCTCTATATGATTTAAGTTTTGTGCTATCCACTGTCTTAAATACAGAAGGCCTGCTTGTCTTGAATTTGTTTTCTCTAGTTTGCATTCATTAACATTTTCCAGAGGAAACCACCAACTTTATGTGCACAAAGTCTCCCCCACTTTGTTTTCTATCTGGGCACAGATTCGGTTCAACAATACATGTATGACAATCTGTGTATACTCTTTCTCAGGCACACTTTAATTATTACTCTTTTAGAGCCGAGAAAACTCAAGTATGGAGTCTGGTGTAGCCTGTTGTATATTTACACCTGTCTGTTTTCCATTTCTGTTGTGTAGATTCATGTGATATTGCCGAGTAATGGAATATACACATTTTAAGTCATAGAGACTGCCCACTTACTCTTCTGAATAGTTTATGATACTTTATAGCTCTTTCTTGTAAGAAAAGAATAGCTCTATTTTTTTTCTTGATCATTAAACATAAAAGGCTTACACCTTCTTAGAACGCAGAATGTACCGAATGTTGTAGGAAGGCCGCTTGTTTGTTCCTGGCTGCCTAGACCCCAAATAACCACACAGAAACTATATTAATAAAATCACTGCTTAGCCTATTAGCTCTAACTTCTTATAGGCTAACTCTTTCATCTTAATTTAACCCATCTCCATTAATCTGTGTATTGCCACGTGTAGCTTACCAGGTAACGTTCTGGCATCTGTCTCTGGCAGAGCTACATGGCTCCTCCTTGACTTTACCTTCTTTCTCCCAGCATTCAGTTTGTTTTTTTCCACCTAGCTCTGTTCTGCCCTGCCCTGCTATAGCTCAAAGCAGTTTCTTTATTAACCAATGGTATTCACAACATACAGAGGGGAATCCCACATCAACCATAGAAGACAGTTCTTAAACTAGTATTCATAGAAAATTGTAACTTCTGTTGCAGTAATATGTATAAACAAGATAGGGGTTTCATCAGGACAGTTGGTAGGAGAGTGGAAACCTTTGATGGCAGAAAAAGGCTTTGAGGCAATGGGTGCTAGAGGCCCTTGACTTACTTTCTCTTAAGTGATTGAGCCACAGCTGCCATATCTATAAATTGGTTTATAATACCTATATCTTGATGTTATTATGAGGGCCAACTCACACACCCATGCAAGCACGTGCACGCATGCACACACACACACACACACAATATGTATGTGTATGTTATATGTTTACTTATTTTTAGACCTTTACAAATAAATGAGCGCACATTGGGCAATCTGAATTTTTGATTCAACAAGTACTCAAGTTTTCTTTATTCCCTTTAGGCCTCTGAGCGGTACTCTATCTAACCCACCCCTTCAATCATCCAGTCTACCCTCTCATTTCAGAGTGACTAGATTGTCTGTGCGAGAGGGTTGCACCTTGACTTCCCCATAGGTCTGTCATGGTGACTTGTGTGTGGCATTGTGCTTTCCTGTGCTCTTCTGTTGACATACTGTTACACAGGAGGGATTGTTGTACATCCCTCCACCTGGGTCTTTACCCTTTCATTGCTTTCTCAGCTCAAGTCTTATCTTTCCTGGTTCTTTAGCTGTAACCTGCGTCTCCTGGGTTTTTATCTATTATCTTTTAAATATCTTTGTTTCACTGTTCTTTTATGTGTCTACATATACATAACATACAGACATATGCACATGTTCTTTATTAGTTCACTCACTCAAGAAATTAGCGTTGTGGTGGGGAAAGCAAAGAAAATGATAAGCAAGTGTGTGTTTTGCCAGATGCTGGTTAATATAGTTTAGAAAAGCAAAAGCGGAGTTAGGAGGAGTGGTACTGCCGTCCCTTGAGTTGATCTGAGGGGGTCGTACTGAGCAGGTCTTACCAGTGCCATCTCTGCCTGCTTTACCATTCAGCCACTATGGAAGCTCCATGAAAGGCCTCTGGGGTGACCTCTATCAGAAATCCCAGTGGCCTCCAGTCCTCTTTCTTCTTGATTTC
Source organism: Dicrostonyx torquatus (assembly GCA_028555095.1). Classification (NCBI taxonomy): domain Eukaryota; kingdom Metazoa; phylum Chordata; class Mammalia; order Rodentia; family Cricetidae; genus Dicrostonyx; species Dicrostonyx torquatus. The sequence goes on from JAQHUG010000309.1 coordinate 1,054,531, forward strand.
TCGGTAGCATTTGAATCTCCATTTTAGTTGTTTCTTAGAATACTCCAGTTGGCTCACCAAAGTATCAAAGTGATGTCATTTAATGCTAACCTCTTCTTAGGAAGTTGTCTTACTCTTGACTATTAAAGGCAAGGTCTCATGTAGTCCAGGCTGGCCCCAAACTCACTATGTAGCAGTCTGGTCTTGAACTACTAATCTCTCTGGTTCCTCTCTAGTGCTGGGTTACGTGTGAGTCTCATTACCCAGCCATTTTACTCCTGCAGTTTTAGTACAAACCCAGCCTTTTGTTTGCCTTTTGACCCATTATGATTGATGGCATTGATGGCTCTGAATTCAGTTATTCTCTGTCTGGGGCCTGTAAGCAAACATGATCTTATAGACTGCCCCTGTGTTCCTAAGTGGAGGCTCAGCTTGAGTGCGTGCTGGAGATCAGAGCTTCTCCGACACTTTGTTCCCTCTCTCTCTCACCTATTTCAATTTATCACAAACTTCTGATCATTTTTTAAATTTTATACATTGTTCAGTTTTCTCCTTTGTTTAGTTCCCTCGCCCCTTTTCTTTCTGGAGTTTGAAATTAGCCATCTCTCTTCAGAGTGAGAGCCCTTCAGTTCACTCACCAGAATTCATTCTACAAGTCTATATTTCTTCATCAGTTTTTGGGTGTCATGGAAGAATAAGAAAGGCTCCTGCTTGCAGTCAGATCCTTCGAGGATTTCTTAATGATGGTAAACACTGGATTGTGTGGCAGCCTGTGTTCCAAGGAAAGACTCTCAATCTGTGTGTCCACCTTCCATGTCCCGGGAAGAGTGCCTGGCCCATGGTGGCCACTTAAACATCTCCTGCAGAATCCAGCTTTTCCATAGTCTCTGCATAAGTCAGTTCCTCGACTATTGTCTTAGTGTTTCATCCTCTTGTCATGTATGCAGTTCCGTGTGCAAAGGGCACCCCCTCTTCATTCCTGGTCAACTTTCTCTCTATATATCCTTGAGCCCTTCATGCAGATTCCAGTTTCTCAAGCCTTTCCCCTTGACCACAAAGATGCTTTTATATATAAATGTATTTGGAGATATGCATTTATTCCTCTGGAAACCAGTCTTCCCCAGCATTTAGTAATACAATTCCATAGTGACTTTGCATGCATCATTATTTTATTGATATTTTCATTTGCCCGTGACTTAATGTTTTCTTGAACAGACTGTGTCCTCTTAGCTAGGCTGTCCACTGTTAAGGAGGTGCCTGGAGCTCCACATCACATATAGCAATTGGTTCTCTTAGCTCGGCTACACTTTCCTGTTCCCAGGGCCAGTACGCGACATGGGTGACAGTTTCCTCCTACTTTATACCTTGGTCTCTTTCAGACTTGCTCTGTTAGTGAGTGACGTGCTGGTGTGACAGAAGAGGCTACTGCTGCAGCAGTTGCAGAAGGCAGCATGCGTGGAGGCTCCTAAAATTCCACAGTTGTTTTCTAAACTCCCAGTTTTATAGGCATTGTGAAAGGATAATGGCACGGGGTCTTCTTTCGTGCAAGAACATGACAGTAGCTTAACCCTAACACTTCACAAAGGCAACAATGAAGGCTTGCATTGTGTTTGGAGTGTCGTAAAATCACCATGCAGTACCATGTGTTTCACTCTCTCTCTCAAGTCTTCAGCCTAATTGGGTTAGAAACGGATGTATAGCTCCTGGTCTTTATTCCAGAGATGAACCTCTGGATAGCATTGCATCAAAGATTCTCGCAAGTAAATAATTAATTGGTTTAGAGCAGACTGACAAATATAATTAAGCAATTTATAGTTGAAATATTCAGTCTTTCTCTAATTAGTGACAAAGGAATTACCTGAGGCTGTGGTCAGATGAAATACTTCCCAGTTGAGTTTGAGGATAAAAGGAAGTCTGAGATTTTTTTTTCATCATAGATTTATTCATTAGCTGTAATCACAACTCTAAAGTAAAATGGTCTTAGGAACAATCTGAGTTCAGTTAAGTCATGCTGTTGGTATATATTTCCCTGTTTTGGATGGAATAGAACTCTTGCGTAATCCATTGTGTGGTGAGCCCTGCGTGCTTATTTCACTGTCGAAATGTCAGGAAATATGTCCATTCAGACTCAAATATAAAGGAATGAAACTAATTAAATACTGAACAAGAGTTTTGTTTATGCTTGTCATTGGTATCATTACAATACTTCTAAAATTTTTATAACCCTTTTTACAAAATATACTTCGTTCATTGAACTGATGTAAGTACAAATAAAAATTTATAGAGTATATTTGAAAGTCAACTCGATAGAAAAATGTAAATATATATTTATATTTTTTAAAACCTGTATTTTGTTGCCCTTTAAGTACAACAAAATATAATTAATCTCTTTAGGGGAAGCTCAGAAGTCTAGCTGTTAGCAAATGTCCTTCCACAACACTATGTCTAAGGATGAGAGAAATATTATTTTCATAAAATATTTTCAGTAAAGTATATAATACATATAATTCAAATGAATACACACACATACACATATATATATATATATATATATATATATACATACATACATACATACATATACTTTTAGACTGGAGGTTGTCATTATTCCAACCAATTAATTAAGGCTCTTTTCTTATTTCTAATGCATTTAGTCACAGCTTGTCTTCTTCCTTTGTACTGTTTCCACTTGTGGGCCTTTCCCTTTGCATGTGTGTGTCTCATATGCTTTCTGACTGTCAGAGAATTTAGTTCCTTGTAGCCAGATGATTAAAGTCACAAGTGCCAATGTGCAGCCATTTTCAGTTGCATAGGCCCCTGCTTTCCTCTGTCACATGATCCTTTCACAGACTCGGCCAGGAGAGTCTTTCTGGTTGAGTGTCTCTGACTTCTTGGAAGGGCTCACCAGATTATGTGAAGCTGGTTCAGAATAATGTTCCTTTGGGTTAACTCAAAGTCAGCTGGCTGGGAAGCTTAATTATATCTGTACAAAGTAATCTGTCACATAATAATAATAATGATGTTGATGATGATGGTAATCTGGAAGCAATATTTTGTTTCTTCCTTTTCTTTGTTTATTTAAATTTTTAAAATACTATTTATATTTGTTAATTATATTTATTATAAATAATAAATATATATTTATTATTTGAGGATTTTATACACATACACAGTATATTTTTAACTAGTCCACCTCCTAGTTCATCCTTTCAGCTCCCCCCATCTCCTAACCATCTTCTTAATTCACCTCCTCTTTTGTTATTATTTGTATTCAAAGCCCCGGTTGCAATTAGTGTTGACTTTGTGCAGGTGAATGTGGGCTGTTCATTGCACCATGGACAACATGTCAGTGGCCACAGCATCTCTCTAAGTAAGCCAAGCTCACCTTGAACTCTCTAGCCTGCCCCCACTTCCTAAATCTTGTGATTCCAGGTAGCACCACACCCAGCTTAGAAATAAATGTCAAGGGGAAGGGATTGTATACAAGACATTGGGAAATTTCAGGAGTGAGATAAATCTTATAATTCACTTCATCACAAAATTATAAATTAGCTAGACCATCAGCCATGTATTAGGGTAATTGTTATCTTCACAGATTAAAAGTTAGAAAATGCCTTTACTTACTTGGTTGAGTTACTGTTTTATGTTAAGACACGTTTTTGTTTTACTTATCTAAATGTAAAGGTTGCACTGGAAATGCAGTTATTTTGAAGTGTCTTTTGTACTCTTGACCTTTGCATACTTAAAACAATGATGTCCTCCCGGTAGCACCATTTCTCTCTGATAGGGCTGATTTACTGTGCATACCAGGATATCCACATTTCCCATTTCAGCCTGGTGCTGCAGTTGCAGTGCCTATCAGACAACCAGCCCTTGCCAGTGATGCCAAATGCATTCTTGCAATAATTGTAAACACCTGTGCATGTATCTTATAAATTAGCTTAGTGTATACAGTATGACATGCAAGGTTTTTGCAGAACGGGGTATAACATTGTGAAATATTCCGCGTATTTTCTTATAATTTTTATAATTGTCTAGTTTCATAGCAAAATAGTGCAGAACTTAAGATTTCCTGACATTGAAAATGATACGCCATCAAGACTGGTACGCAGTCTGTGAGATAACTCAAAAGTTATGTGTAAGCCCTTCACTCTGTGTTTTTGGGAATGTGAGCAGGTGCTTTTCCAAGTCCGTGGTTCATAACATTGGAAGGTGTCAATGGCACTGGTCCAGAGACACTTGGGCAAGCTACCTAGCATGCCCTTGCAGGAACTCTGGGAAGAGATGGGGGCTACAAACTCAGGCTCTTCTGTGTTAAGCTCCTCCGCTTGCCATCTTATGGCTCTGTTGTGGTTTCTTTAGTCATATAAAAAAATTAAAACAACTTTCTATCTCACTCTTGTCTAGTCTTATAATATAACAGAGACAAATATTTCTATTTTGGTATGTCCATGCCATCCTGAAGATTAATTTTTCTTTTTTTTTAAGAATTATAATTTATCTGGCTGGGCAGTGGTGGCGCACGCCCTTAATCCCAGCACTCGGGAGGCAGAGGCAGGTGGATCTCTGTGAGTTCGAGACCAGCCTGGTCTACAAGAGCTAGTTCCAGGACAGGCTCCAAACCCACAGAGAAACCCTGTCTCGAAAAACAAAAAAATAAAAAAAAAGAAGAAGAATTATAATTTATCTAGAGATAGAGTTTCCTGTGGTCCCGAATTTGCTATGTGACTGGGAGACGACCTTGAATTCCTGATCCTTCTGGCTCTACTTCCCAACTGCTAGCATTACAGGTGTGCCACCATGCCTGAATTCTGCTTTTTAAAACTCTGACTTTACATAGACCGCTCTGTGTAGTATAAAGTGAAACTTTGGGACTGCATGGAAGCGTGTTTTAGCTGCTGTAGACATACGGCTCTTCTCCTAAGAGTAGGAGTCATCCCGTGTGTTATTATGCTTTGAAATGCTTTAGTGATTATTCTTTTTTAAAATATCCTGAATAAATTTTCCTGGTGCGGATATACCGCTGCTTAGAAGAAAACCTATAGGTGAAAGAACATTGTGACTTGGTTGGAAAATATTCTGTCAAAGTGAGTAAAATGAGATGCCAGCGGGCTGTGTTCAGTGAGCGCCTAGTGGCCAGGCCCGTTATGCTGTGGATCTTGGAAATCCATCTGAAGTATCTGAGTCTCTTCTTCACCATCAGGAGGACACATCTTGGTGTAGGACTGAAATGCCAGTTGATAGGGGGTTTACCCACGGCATTCTCTCACATCTGTGTTTAGCAAGTAGTTGTGTATCTGTGTCTGCAGTTCCTCATTACATGTTCAGAAGGGACATTTCCTTAAAACAATATATATACACATACACACACACACAATCAAAATTGCATAAACAGGCCAGTTACACATTCAAAAGCAATCTGTCTTTTCTGTAGACAGTCTCTGCCTTCAGTTCTTCGCAATAATAACCACAAAAGGTCATTTTATAAAAAGAAATGCATTGTAATTACAAAGGTGTTTGGAGATAAAACATCCCTGCTGATGGTAAACATGTGACCTAATTACAAAGTTCTGGTAGAGGAATCTACCTGCCATCGCCTCACACGAGAGCATGTGTGTAGTAAGTGAACCTGTTAGGATCTCTGGCCCTGTTTGTTGCTTTATTACTAACAGAAATTTGAGAGGTATGACAGACCTGTAAACTTACTGTTTTTAAGTGTGAAAATGTGCCAAATGGATATTTATGTGTTATTTGCTACTGAAATTGTTGACCCACAGACAGTATTTAGAGGTGGCAGGGACTTTGTCGATCATGTCCAAATTCTGTTTAATGCATCAAGGAAACAGACCAACATTATCAAGTGGCTTGTTTAAGGTCACATGATTAATTGTTGTCAAACCTCATAGTCACTTTTGTTGTAAGACAAGTGTGCATTGTTAGAGGCCCATTTAAATATTTGACAGTAGTTCCAAGTAGGAAATGCTTCCTTGTACTTAACGTAAATCACCTCCTGCTGTTGATTTTACTATTTAACCAGCATAATACATTTCTAAAGTTGCTTTATGTAGATTCCAGTCAGCAGCTACATAATTGTGGGACCCATTGTCAAAAATAAAAAGACATTTTGAGGTGACAATCAAGTAGCTGATGTCAGACCAACACAACCTCATGGTCACGACACTATCCCTGAGAATCCCAGGTGTTTCCCTAGGAACATTTTCTTGATAAAGATTAGCAAACATAACTACAGGATTTAATATTTTTATATGCTGTGGATATTAATGCCTGTTACAAGTCAGGATTATTTTTTCTCTGTCAGTGAATGTCTCCTGAGGAATTTCACTGAAGCTTTTCCAAGAATTTCTTGAGGATTTAAAGATGCACCCTGAGAAATGAGCAGTGTACTTGGGGCTCCAGTGTCTAGCGTGCAGGAGCCAAGGTTGCCCTGAGTTCACAGAATAGTATAGCTACTCACGGCCTACTTTATTCGTGGATTTAGTGTTAAGCATTCAATTTGTAGGATACTTTACTATTAAAAACAAAGGTGTCTATTAAGGTATATTTTCTTGGAATTTGAATGGAGCCTGCTCGTATCGCTTGTCTTTCCTAGCGATAAAAGTCACTTGGGTGGCCATGTCGATGTGCTGTAGCAGGAAAATTGGCCTCACCTCAGTGAGGTGTGAGTAAACTTTTATATACTCAGTGAAACAATAATGTGATCTCATGTTTGTGCTTAAGTTTGTAACTTGCTTAGCTTTTTGTTGCCTTCTAGTATTTCTGTTGAATTACAATCGAGTGTGTGTATGAGTGCTGCTAATGGTGGTAGAATATACACGCACTATTTCAAGGCAAGTCTTCTTTATAAAGATACTAAACCCTAACAAAAGTTATGTCCAAGTGACTCATTAAACCTGAGGGACAACTTTTGTCCACAGACTTTTTTGTGTTTAAAGACATTTTAGTGAGTAGCGTGAACATGGTAAAAGTGCCACAAATGTAACCTTTCGTGTAAATATTTTCATTGATACTAGTCTTTAGAAACTTCCCTCGTGTTAATTGTTGTCTATGCACATAACTTTAAGTCTTATATGTTGGCATTAGATGCTTTATAATATGGAATGAAGTATTATTACAGGGATGCCTAGCATTCAGAAAGTAGGGGCTCTGAAAGTGATGCTGTCCTGCTAGAGAATTGCCTTTTGAAAGAGGAATGCGCATTTGAGTCAATCAATACTGTACCCTTCCCTATGAAGTCAGCCCGGTGTTCCCTGCGTTGCTCTTCCCCCTCCTTTAGGAGGCAGGCAACAGTGCCACCATGAGAACAGACAGGCCTTCAACACTCTAGCTGTTGGCTTCCTCAACTCACAAAAGCCCTGCATTTAAAGAATATTTGACAAGCCCAAGCCTTTAAGTAGATATTTCAGAAATTGAGCAATACCCGTGTATAATCAGACTCTATATTCTGATAGTCAAGTTCAGGTTATTCTGCAGTGACCCTTAGTAAGATACCTAAGCCTTGCCAGGTCACTGTGTGGGTAACATGAGAGTAACATCAGCTCATTTTCATCACTTTTAATTTGTTATAAGGAACAGTGTCAGGGAAGAATATAAAAACATGAAAATAGATCTTCTCAACCTGTGTACATGCTCCTGAATGTGCATTTTGTGGTCAGTGTTTTCCAGTGCCTTTTATATTTTGTCTTTTTATAATGAGACTAAAAATAAACACACACATACACACCGCCACCACCAACAGCAAAAACTAAAAAAAAAAAAAAGAGGCTATGAATTTGAAAGAAACCAAGGGGCATAAGGAGTACATGGGAGGATTTCCGGGGAGGAAACGGAATGGGGAAATGATGTAATTTTATTACAATCTCACTTTTAATTATTTAAAATAATAAACTGGTAAGTTGATTATAGGTAAAATGAATTTAGACTCTGTTAAAACATTAAGGGTTTTTTTTTTTTAAACACGTTCTGATGGCTACATGTTACAGTATATTTATTTTTGATTGAAAAGAGACCCAGTGCCCATGTTTCTGTTGGCATCAAACAGTCCTCTGATATGTTAATGTGGCATTGGGGGAGCACAGGCACAGGCTTTATTTGGATGCATTCCAAGTCTCAAGGAAAATTATGTGTGAAGAACTGAATCTTCAGCATTGTCCCCTTCCAGCGAAAACTGATATTGACACAGTCTGCCAGAGAAGAAAGCCTTCATATTGGAGCACAATATGAGCATCTCTCAACCCTTACCAGGACCGTGGCGCATCCTTACCTAGTCATTTAGAATATGAGGGTACTGATTCAATTGCTAATGAGATTGCAAAATGATTGATTTTCAAAGTGTTATTTGTGAAAGAGTAACAATTTTTTTTTAAAAAAAAGCTTTTTTTCTGCTGTAGCAAAAGGGCACAGCGGGGTGGGGGCATCATTTGCTGCCTCTGGAGAAGGACACTAGGGGTTTTCTTGTAGCTTTGCCTTTTCAGCCGGACCTCACCTGGCCACAGGTGTAAATCACAAGGGCTAGTTTTGTTCTTTGTTTTTGTTTTTTCTTTTTCACTTCCTCAAATATAGTTCCTTTGTATTCAATACCAAAAATTAATTGGTCAAAGTTTTCTGAATGTGGTTTTCAAATACAGTAAAGAACAGGTTTAAAATCTAACTTGTTAGTAAGTGCACATACTTCACACAGATAAAATTGTCTGAAAGCTTTGTGGAAAAACACCCATTGAAAGGCACTGTTTCTACATGTGAGTAATTCATAAATATCATCCAATAAGCAACCCACTGCACTTCTGTTATGAAAAACGATGCTTATATACAGAGTATCCAGTGGGGCTGAGAGCTTGGTTCTTGGTGTGCTGCAACCCTAGTCTCTCACAGGTTTAACACAGGAAAATGGACAGAGCTCTGTAGCCATGGCTTGCGGTTGTTCTAGCAATTTCCCTGCCAGTCTGTGGCCCACTGTCTCCTACACAACCTGCTGGTACTCGCGGCTGTTTGACTCAGCTTTCCTCTAAGAGTCTGTCTCTCCAGAGTGTAGTTTCCTTCATTCAAGGGACAGGTTTAGCTTTTAATGTGCAGTAGATTTACTCATGGAAACGTTTTAGAGAAATACCTTCACTTAATTTTTAATAAATTACAGTATTTCAGGTCTCCAGTATAGCTCCGTATTTAAGACGAATTTGGTTTTCCATTTTTTGTTCTGATTTCAAAGACAAAGTCTTATGTGCCAGGCAGGCTTCCAACTCCCTGTCTGGCTGACGGTGACCTTGCACTGTTGCTCTCAGGCACCCACCTCCCAAGTGCTGGCTTTGCACTTTTCCTCTCCCAGCTTCTGCCTCACAAGTGCTGGGATTATAGTGCAACACCATGCTCACCTTTTGTGTCGCTGGGCATGGGACCTGGGGCTTCTTGCATGCTAAACACATACTTTAGCACATACCCAGGAGGAATTGCCTTTTAATGAGTCTCATTGCTTTAATATTTCTTCATGTCTTGAACTTTGAGATAAATCATTTTATATAGGTGTATTTTTTAAGTAGTTGGGAGTGACAGAGATGTAATGGTCCATGGCTTTTGCTAACCATAAGTAGGAAGAAATGTAAACTATTACGTCAAAAGAAATTCCTGGAGTCATTTCTGTATAGGAAATCATGCTTTTTCAAAATTTGTAATGAGGAGATAAAAGTTGATATTTTTCTGACTTACCGATTTGGAATGCTGGAATTCAACTTTAAGAAATCTGAATTCTCATAGTCATTATTCTTTTAATATTTTAAACAGCATTTTAAGAAACAAAAGAGGCTAATTCCTGAAAGAACTGTGTGGAAATACTTCGTCCAGCTCTGCAGCGCACTGGAGCACATGCATTCTCGAAGAGTCATGCATAGAGGTAAGAAGTACACTAGGAAGCGGTAGCATTGTTTTAAATCATGTAAACCATCAGGCAATTCAAAATAGCTTCCGTTTAACCCACTGCACTACCCTTTTTTGGATAGTTTATGTCCAAATTACAGTTTATTAAGATTACAAGTTTACAAGTAAAGCCCTACTTGGTTATAAATAAGAATGAAAACATTGCTTTTGCTTGGCCTCTCTGAATAGCTTGCTTGTCCTATCGGTAAAGCAAGTTAGGCTGTGGATTAGCAGCTGGATGTACATGAGGAGGAGGGTTTGCTTCTTCTGTAGATGGAAAGTATACTCTGGCCACACAGATTGCTTTAGTCTCCAGCCTTAGTCCTTACGTATTCTTGATTATCATTCCTGTTACTGGGCAGGGATAGTCACTAAGTGACTGATTTTCTGATTTTGGAGTGCAAAAAATTGGGAAGCAATTTATTTCAGGAATTATAGTTTCTAAAACTGTATAATTTCTAATACAGCATGCACAGTGCTGCTAAGCTATGATGTTATAACTGATATAAATATATGAATTAATCTTCAGTAGCATGTTATTTAAACTTGTTATAAAGGGGGCATGCATCTTAAATTTTGATAAATATTCTTTGGAAATGGAAGACAGAAGTACTTGGCATGGATATTAGCAGTCTTCATCGAGATGTATTGAGGATTCTCGTAGGACAGGGAAATTTGAAATATATGAAAAACATTCAAAGTAGAGTGAGTAGTTCACAGTTCAGACTTTCATATTTAATGTACATTTTGTTCTAAATTAAATATGTATTCTTCCAAATATAAAATTTCCTTCCAAATGCCCAGAATTACATCATCTTTCACCTGATCCCTTCATTTATTTACAGATATAAAACCAGCCAATGTGTTCATAACAGCCACTGGGGTGGTAAAACTCGGAGATCTTGGACTTGGTCGGTTTTTCAGTTCGAAAACCACAGCTGCACATTCTTTAGGTAAGAGATGCAATACCACTTCAGCTAGTTACTCTGTGTGTGTGTGTGTGTGTGTGTGTGTGTCTGTGTGTGTCTGTGTCTGTGTGTGTGTGTCTGTGTGTGTGTGGTGTGTTCGTGGTTCAAAACAGGGATGCCAGCTATACAGCATTGATTGCATTCTTTATAAAACTATTCTAGAAATCAGCCACTCCTGACAGGTGCCCACAGTTCCCTTTACCTTTTACATGATGTTTCGATACTCTTGTTTATTTGACCTCAAGCAGGACCTGAGGTTTTTGTTGTTTGTGGTGGTTTTTTAAAGTAATACTGATAAGCCTGACTTTTACTGTTGCCATGGAGAGCGCCTTGTATCTTATTTGTAATGATTGCGCGATAACTTAATGAAGAAGCTGTAGTTTGGAAGAAGACTTCACTGAACACTTTTAAATGCCAGAAGTGATAATAATTCATATATATTTATTTATCCGAAGGACATGCAACTGTGAAAACTAGGAAAGAAAACATAAAGATGATCCATAGCAAATGAAAAGAAAAAAAAATCTCCCTTTAGAGTGGAAGAAATCCCCCTCAGTTGGTCATATTAGAGTTAACATTACTTTGATGTCCTTTGTACCTAAAATAGAATTGGTGTAGCTGCAACTTTGTATTAGCAATGGCAAGAAAACTGTTGGAAATTCCTGGAAGAAATGCTCTTGAAATGAAGTTTTAAGCAGGGAGTCTCAAGGCGCCTTAGGCCCCAGTTTTCTCCCCGTGCCTGTAATAAGACACAGGAAAAGGTAAATTCTGAAAGAAGAGCTGAAGCAAAAGTCAATTAGCTTTAATTTAATTGTGTCTGTCTTTGTTGTCATGATTTCCTTGGAAGCCACTAATTCCTTGACAACAATATTTAAATGTGAAATGAAGGGGCTTTTAAATGGGCTAGTGAGGAACAATTAAACAAGCATCCAGATAGCCAACTGGTTAGAGACTTTTGAAGGTTTTTATTTCTGACTTTTCCCCCAGGATTCTGTGTGCCTTTGAAGCTGTCATCTATCTTTATTAACAGTCTGTGTCACACACAGAGTTTGGCTTGATGTAAAGTGTGGTGGAACTCCTGACACGTCCCCGACTTTCAGCTCTATTAGTTATGGGGAGCGTAAGATCCCACACCAATCTGTAACATTTCTTCCCCCTTTGCTTCCCACTTAGATCACAGAGCTTCATTACCTTTTCTAGGCACAGAATATTTGGTATGAAATTTTATAATAAGTCAATAAATCTGCTTAATCCTTTGGTGAAGTTTCATTTGAGAAGTTTCAGGTCTTGCAGTCAATGTGGTAGACAGTGTCTAGGAAGAAGCCTTATCAGTAGGAAAGACACTATCTATCGCTCTGTGCTGCTCACCTGCTTGGCATGTCGTAACAGTACCCTGCCATTAACTCACCTGAAACACTAGCTTATAGTTGCATGTATGCACACACATACCGCACGTGCCTGTGCACACGTGTATTGTTTAATGCTATTTTGCAGCCACTCTTGAGTAGGCAGTAGTTATCCATCCAGCCTCACCGACCTCATATGTATAGCTTGATGTCCAAATTTGAGCAATTTGAAATGGACTCAGTCTACAGCTTGCTACTTTTTGCAAAGGTCCCCCATAGGAATGACAAGCATATGTGCATCTCCAGACTGGGGTGATGTGTCAGGCTACACTGTTCAATATGGAGAATAAAGCTAATTTTAGTAGATTTAAGAATCCAGGAGGGATTTATCAGATCAGCTCAAACCAGTTATGTACATACACTCTGCTGCCATCATTACTGACGCTGAGACTCTTCTCAAACTGTAGCCGGTGAGGAGGAGAAACAAGGCTCTTTGGTGGGGAATCCATAATGAATGATTTCCTTAGTAATTTTGTTTCTCATTCTGAGGAAAAAAAAATGTTCTTTCAAATCCCTTCATTCTTGCTGACCTTCTGTGCACAGTGAAGATTCTGACGGTGTGAAGTTCACGTTTGCTAAGCGAAGTGCACTGAATAATGGGTTAACGTTTGCACTCCAGCTTGTTAACGATCGATGGGCCAAATGAAAATAAGTGTCGAGAACATGTCTCTGCTAACAAAAACTATGTACAGTATAGCAGGACTAGAGATGCTGACACACTTTCTGTTGTTGGCAAGTTGGTCCCAGTTTTTTACTTCTAGAGACTTATTACTCTGCTATTACACATATTTTTATTAGATGTAGATTTATTTGCCTCTAATAGTTGAAGATGGAAAGTACTTAAAAACATGGCCACCCATACAAATTTTTCTATAAGAATATGATAGAACAATCTTATATATTATATATTGTTGCAGTTTCTGGTTTTCCTGATAGCCAAGTCTGGGACATGGTTCATACTTACAGTAGACCTAAATTTTACTGAAATAATAAATAAGATGCTCAATGCAATTCATGATGAAAAATCAACAACAGAAGGGGCCCTAGGATTTATAAACTAGTTGGCAGAGTGCTTGTCCAGCGTGTACTCTGAATTCTGTCCCCAGCACCACATAAACTGTGCATGGTAAATGCTTATAGTCCCAGTGAAGGCAGGAAGACCAGAAATGAAGTTTTACCTTCCCACGCTTATTATCGACTCTACTTTCCTTGCTTATTAAGCGTACCTCCTCCACCCCCACTGTGTTCTGAGCGTGAGAAACAGCGTAACATCCTAGGTAGTCCTGGATGCACCTCTGTCCCAGCCCTTTGTTAACTCCTCTGGAACTCAGGTTCTAGATTTACAGCTCAAGGGTCCACAACCAAGGCTATAGCAGCACTTGCGTTGCGAGGGGTGACCGCATGGATGGGACCAGTGCACCTTGAGCATCTGGAACCAAAGTTGCAGGGTTGTCATGTGCTTGCTCACGGGGCTCAGCTGCCAGAAACACCTCGGTTTCATTACTGGTCCGAGTTGTAATTGACTTTTGGTTGTGCCTTCAGAAAATGTTTAATGTTGCCCAAGTTTCCTTGGTCCTGACATTTGATCATGTCACCCCATATAGGGCTGCAACCCGTAGTTGAGAGAATTGGACAAGTCTTGGGTACTTATCCAAGGCACAGAAAACAACAAGGTGGCTTGATGTGCTGAGAAGAAAGTGGGGGGGCGGATTTAACAAGTGTGCAGTGGGGCAGGCCTGTCTGGGGTGGTGGTAAGCTGGCTGTCTAAGGATCAGGAAGAGGCTGCTGTAAGAGAACCTGGGCAGGGACTTCTCAGGCTCATAAGCAGCTGCAAGATGAGCTCCAGGTTTGCTGGGCAGGGCACGGGACAGGTCGAGCCAGATTTAGGAAGCACTCGTATTGTATTCCTACTGTACTGCCCAGGCACAGCCATGAGTGTCCTTCATCAGCTTCCGGTCAAGCATGTCTGGGGTTGTCTACTCAGCTGACTCTGGTTTGTCCCTGTGCCAGCAATGCTCTCCTTTCCCTTTCTGTGGACTAAGAAGGCTGTTGACCACTTCTGTGGGCTGCAATGTGGACTGCTCTCCGGGCTCTGTCTCCTTTTACCTCCCCTCTGCTTCATTCATGGATTTAAGATTTCCATTTTGTGCTTTCCTATGGATATGGATAGGGCTGTGTGCCTAGGGAGACTGGATATAGAATGCTATACTTTTCCTGTGAAGTTCACCTTGTTTTCTTTCATATCGTCAACTTCACAGATGGAACAGAGGTTGGGAAACCTGTTCCCTATCTACATCTTTAAAATTTTATGGTAAAGACACAGCTCTCTCTTGATCCAGCTTTCTGATCGACTAGGTCAGTGGTTTCCAGATTTCTTAAGGACAACCCCTACCAAACTTGTGACCCCATGGGACCATAATCAAGTATGCTGAAGCAGAGGTTGTGTGGAGCCACATTTTCTATTACCAAGAGCAGAGTGTTTCGATCTTGTTCTATTTTATTTCAGTTAAAACAATGCTGAGCACAAACTGTTGAGCTGATTACACAACTCACTCCTGAGTTGCATGGCCTGTGATTCAAAAAACATGAGTCCAGATCTGCAGGGCCTTCACACCAGTTCCCTTTTCCCACTCGGAGGCAGTCGTCTGACACAGTCTGATCAGTTCAGTTGATCAAACATAAGTTAGCCCAGTATGGTTCTTGTGCTGCTGCCAGTGGGCAGTAACACACACGGGGCTTCTCTACGGCCTGCCAG
>JAQHUG010000309.1:1069739-1091458 GCA_028555095.1 Dicrostonyx torquatus
GACTGCATCTCTCCTGGTGCTGAGGACAGCACACAGGGGTGGGGTCTTTCCTTCTTAGTTTGGAGTTATTCTCGGAGATTTAGTTTCCCACTTTAACAGTACTTAGTGGCTTTTTTTCTGGCTTTTTGTTCAATCTGGAATTACCTAATCTGCTGTGCATTGCCTGTGAGTCGGCTATGAAACATACTCTGCTTTCTCTTGTTCTGGAGTATTTTTGCTGCTTCCAGACTTAGGGAAAATTAAAACAAATCCTGCATTTGGGGGGCTGTGAGACATTTGAACTCATGGCTATTTTCTCCACTATCAAATTCAGCGGTAGAGACCTGAGGAATGGGCGCTAAAGGCATAGGACTCATAGACCAGTTTTGCATAACAGGCTGAGTTGAACTAAATGTGTTAGTGTGGGTGAGTTTATGTTGAGAATGAAATATATTTTTGCATAAGAGCATTTTGTGTCTCTTGTCACCCAGAGTCCTTTGCAGCCTGCACTTGGCCTTCAGTGTACTGCCCACCCTCCTCACGGTAACAGGATTTCAGGCAGCCTCGGTCCTATATCGTCTTCAGTTCACCATTTGGTTTTGTTTACATGAGGCAGAGAGAGCATGAAGATCACTCGCTGGCTCCTAACTAAGGCCTCCTGCTTGACTATGACACAAAACCCTTCCACTCACATCTCCTCATCCGGGACAAGTGTCTTATCTAACCGGACTGGGCAAGCCGCTCTCTGTGTCTGGGAAAGGAGAGCCCAGGAATAATGCACAGAGATAAAGGAAAAATGCCTCATCTGGTCTTCTACTGGTGCTGTATTTATTTATGTGGCATGGCTGTAGCCACCCCACACAACCGATAATGATCTCTTCTAATGGAAATAGTTGCGAATGGAACGGGAGTCATGCACGGCCGTAAGAATTTTTGTCTTTCTAACCTGAGTATCGACCTTGGTGACTGTCCTGTGGGTCAGATCTTCAGTTAGCTCTTATGATAAGCACAGTATTTGGGCAATCTGCTCAGAATAAACGTTTTTACTTGTCAAGCTTCAAAATGTCTAGACTAAATGTCACACGATCTGCCCCCTGTTTTCTAGTTTCCCTTCAGTTCAGTAACTTGTGAGATGAGTACAGTTACTTAGATGCATGTCAGTGAATGGCCAAACCAGAGCACACCATAACCATAAGCCATAAGCCATAAATCACGGTTTTTTCTATAACAAGTATTATTCTTCCTGTAGTGAGTATATTGGCATCTCTTACTTTCCTGCCGACTGTCGCCTGCCAAGAAATAACCCAAACAAGAACACCTTCACAGAGTGGTCCAGGGAGCTCTCAGATATCACACATTTTTACAGCATTGTATGATTTGCTGTACTCCTTGGTGTCTCGTGTGGATCTCATTGTAGCGTGTGTCCGAGGCACACGGAATTGAATTCTCACTCTCTCACACAGTGCGGGACTCCCCAACAAAGCACTGCCCTCACACAGCTCTGCAAATTCAATGGGATACAAACAATAGAAGTGTATTACTTTGCAATTTCATGGGTACTGCATCCCGTCTGGATCTCGGTGAGCTAACTTGAGTTCCTCTGCAGTGCTCCTGAGGTGGTGGTACACCATCTATTTCTGGTCCCCTCGAGTTCCTGGCGCAGAATTTAGCTTTTTGGTGCTGCTAACACTGCGGCTCCTGTTTGCTAACTGTTGGCTCAAGGCCACTCTCATGTTCTAGAAAGTACTTCCATTTCTTGGCACAGTATCAGCCTCCCTCATACTTGGGTCTCTTGCTCTTTTATTATATCTCTTTATGGTCATCTAAGATGATCGGTATTGTAACAGGTGTAACCTTACACCTGTAGAGTCCCCTTTGGCAGCTGTCATAATGCAAATAAGTGTAACACCGAGTACGAAAATCACAGAGCCAGCCCTCTGCCCATGACACCATTGTAAAAACCAGGGGTTTAATGGTAGAATGGTTTAATTTCATTTTCGAAATGGAGTGGTTTCTTTTTGTTGGGGGTGAGGGTTATAGTATTTTAAATTCTTCCCAAAAGTTTTCTTCTGGCCGCAGTGGCTTCTCACTTCTCTAGCAGACATGCTTCTCAGTGGCTTCCTGTCAAGGCCTGGGATGTAGGAGAGGAGAAAAGAACAACAGGAAGAAAGTTTGCTTAGGAAAATTAATCTGAGATACAAATCCCAGCACACAGCATGCTCCTGTGTAGGCAGCTGAGGTGGTGTGGACTTACTGACGCGGACCCAGTGAGCTCCCGCCTGCTGCAGTAACAGCACAGGTGGGAAGAGGTGCACTGGCGGGTGGATGGGGCTGTGCATGCTTTCAGAGCATCCCCAAGAAGAGAAGGTGGAGAGGATTTTGCTGTGTGCACATGTGTGAATTTAGTTGTTGCATGTGTTTGTTCTGTATCCTAAAATGAAAGAGATTTCTCTAACTAGAAGGTAGCAACACTGGTGTCTGGAGTAGACAAATACTTGAAACCCCTGGGGAGAAATTGAGCTGTTGCCGTATCGTAGGACGGCCTGAGCTTCTGTTTATCTTTCAAATGGAGACAAACATCTCTCTGGTCCTGTGATGTCGGCAGAGTAAACGCATGCCCACTGTCCGGGCCAGACACCAGAATTTCACACTGGAATCTCTTGAGTGTACTACGCGTGTTCCCCACACTGTTTCCAAGTGTGATGCGTCCTCTACTTCCAGCTCAGAAAATTCGTGTTTCTGAAGCAGGCAGTGAAACAGCTTCCTGTCTGGTGCCAGGTGCCACCTGCGGTCACGCACTTATTTTCTCCACACCTTTCCTGGCTCCTCTCTACCAGTCCATCTTTGCCACGTTCCTTGCATCGTTCAGGGCGGTGTGGAGTGTAGAGACAGCATATGTTCAGACAGTCCTGTAGGCCGCTTCTGCTGGTTTATTTTTAACTTTCTGTCCTTTCCCGACTTAAGTAATTGCTCTGGGAAGAAGCTATTATCTGTTTTAAACTGTGCACATTTAACCTCCCAGCCACCGTAACAAGTGTTTATTTAAAACAACCACAGTAGCGTAGCATAGTGTAATTTTCACGTGCAGCCCACTGAACTTCTAGCTTTCCATGCTAGTTTCTCTTCTTCCTTGGTTTGGGGAGGCATAACATTTTCAGTTGCATTGCGTGGTCGTCAGTTTAATGAAGGAACTGTCTGCTAAATGGGCTTAAATTCTAGGTTGCCCTGGGCAAGTCTTCTGTCTTTGGCAACTTGCCTGACCTGGCAGACCTCATTGCTGTTTAGGAGTACAGTGTCTCAGACCGCGCCTCAGAACAAGGCCTGTGTGGCTCTGCTGTGGTCCCCACAATGTTAAGGAGCTGCCCTGTTTATTCCTGTCTCTCCAGGACCTAGAACAGCTTATACCACAGGTAGCACCTGAGACATTTGTTAAGTCAGTCACCTAACACACTTAGTGACTGCGGTGCCCGGAACAGGGAAGTGAAGAAATCCACTGAGCCAGAAATTCCTTCTGCAGTGTCACAAGTGTTATTAAGTGTGCCTTGCAGATGACAGATATTTTCTAAATGTCTTTTGCAGAAGAAATACTGATCTAGCACTCAGACATCCCACAATGACCTCAGATTATGCTCATAATAATGAAATAAATTTGATCTCTTTCCATTCGGTCTGCCAGCAGCATTTCTGGCTGGCTCATAAGTACAAAGGAGAAATGGAAATTAATGCTTCGTCTCTTGGTTGTGTATTTGAATCAAACTATGGTTAAGATGACTTGTGCCTTTTCAGTTTTCCCAGGAAGGAATGTTCAAGGCATTTTCTTCTGCAGTTTGTCCTGATTCTGAGAAAAAGTGACCTGAATTGACTTGTGTCTCCTTGAACGTTCTTGTACGGCTGACCTACCTAAAGAATAGCTCTAAAAAAGGAGTGTATTATTTTTTTACCATATAATTTTCCATATAGATTTTTTTTTTTTTGGTTTTTCGAGACAGGGTTTCTCTGTGGCTTTGGAGCCTGTCCTGGAACTAGCTCTTGTAGACCAGGCTGGCCTCGAACTCACAGAGATCCCTTGCCTCTGCCTCCCCAGTGCTGGGATTAAAGGTGTGCGCCACCACCACCCGGCTCCATATAGATTTTTAAACAATTTTTTTTTTAAAAAAAATGCTGTAGAATTGAAGTGTGAAACGAAATGTCTCAGAGATACTTCATTTTGCACACTATCTCATTTTACACACTATCCCTTCTTGTAGTTAAGGAAGTAGAATAAAAGTAGGCCTAGGAGACCAGGCAAAATGTCTTAGTGGCTAACTGTGCTTGCAGCTGAGGCTGAAAATCTGACTTTAATCCCAAGACTCGCATGGTGGAGGGACAGAGTCAACCCCTGCAGGTTGTCCTCTGACCTCTGCGTGTGCACTGTGGCACATACACTTGTGCACATGCACACATGCACACACTAAATAAATGAAAGGAGGAGGGTATAGCTAGAAGCAAAGGGTGAGACACATATCCAGCTTTTGACCAATACTTTGTTGCCTCCTTGAATAAAAACAGAAAGATAGAATCCAACATCCGATCGTATGACCAAGATTCTTTTCTTGTGCTGGTTTTTTTCTTTATCCAAGTCTTTGCAGAGATTAAAGTGCTAAATTTTCGGCTAGCCCACTGAAAATGTTCTGTGCGTCGCTGGCTCTAATGAAGTGTCACCACGTCAGCTGTGGCTTCTGGGAGAGCATCCTGAGACATGTTGGCTTTCTTAGGCGTATGGTGGGACTTCTAAAAACCAGTCCCTTTATTCAGAACAGATTTAAAGAGTGTTTACGGTCCATGAAGTATGTGCCGTGGGAAGCACTTCTCATACAGCTAGGTCAGCCAATGTCAGGAAAGTGCTCTGTTTTCAGAGTTGAAACATTCTCGTAGTACAGTATTAGTGCTGATTAAAGGAAGGTCAGATGACATTGTCAGCTTTTCTGAAGCCAGCTGCCATTTCATTTTTTAAAAAAAAATCAATTTTTTATCCACTGTTACTCATGTCGAGAGGTTAAAATGGCCTAAGTATCTAGTTTTGCGAAATGTATTCTCATCTTTCCCATAACCATAAATTCTTGAAAGCTAAAGTAGAGTCTTGCATCATGCTGCCTTGAGTGCCTCCATACGTAACAATCTGCATGATTGTTTCAATGTCTAGTCCTCTCGCTCCGCAGTTCTCTTCCCTTGTACATTCCTCAGGCCGCAGTCACCATGCAAACAGCTGCTGTGGAGTTTAAGGGAAGGGTTTTAGGAAACAATTATGTCTTCATTAAGTTGAAATGTTGAAAACATAGCACTGCAGTTAACGCACTGCAAATCTTCCTAAGAGCTTAAAGCTGTAAGTCTTTCTGTTCGAAAGACAGGAGACTGGATGACTCAGTCTGCCATGGGATGGAGCTGAACCCCTTCCCGCAGGTTGCTCAGCAGAAAAGGTGGGTCCAGAGCAGAGGGGCACATTAGGGAGCGTGTCAGGGAGGCTGTGGAAACGCCTTCTCAGGCCTCCGGTCAACAGTAATTATGAATTTGCCCAGTTGGGAGCAGTGCGGAATGCAAACCTGCTTCTCCTCTATGGTTATCGGAAATGTGCTGGGAAGGAGGGGGGCGGCACGCTTGGTTTTTCTCTTATAATATATTCTCAGGAAGCCTTTGAGATGAAACACACAGGAACACTCGGAGGATGCTCATTGTTTAGGTGATGGAGAATCAGTGTTTAAGTTTAAAACCCTAGTGCTTAGTCTGTAACTTCATGCTGACCTCCAGCAACAGTGCTACAGAGGGCGTTCCTCTACACTAGACTGTGGCCATTTAAAGCAGTTTGAACCTCCTTGTCCTTCTTTTTCTCTGTTCCCTTCACTTGCCGGTCGCCGTCTGTGAGCTGGGTTGGTGTTGCCATTATGGTGTTGTGCTGGGCTGAGGCTAATCTCTGTAAAGTGTTAGCATTTGTTCTTCCTCTCCGCTGTCATCAATCCTTCACACTCATACCAAGCCCCTAATGTATCAGCAGGCTTCCCAGAGCTCCTGGTTCAAATTACCATTCATTTTGGTAAACTCTGAACCTTCACGCTTGGTGTTTTCACCTGCCCCCTGTGGATCCCAGGAAGCCTCTCTCTGCACCCCTCCCCGCCAGTCTCTCACTTTATGTCCTGTAACCAGAAGCCTGTGAGGAGCTTGCTCATTATCCCAACTGCACCCACCATCATTCAGTCAGCAGAGGAAGTGTGTGTGTGTGTGTGCGTGTGTGTGTGTGTGTGTGTGCGTGTGTGTGTATGTGTGTGTGCACGCGCGCATGTATCTGGCCAGTAATTGGAGTTGCGTATGCAAACTATGAGAAAGGGGTCGGAGCTCGGAAGCTGCAAGCTTGTGTTGCTTTTCTACAGTGATGTCACCGGGAAGCTAGTTGTTGTTTTCTGAATAGATCCGTGGTGGTAAGGACTGTCCGTTTTCACAGAAAATGGGTTCCGTTCTAGGGAGACCTGTGACGCTGTCACACTAGCCCCGTTGAGTTGCCACACACAGATGTGAGACTGGAACTTAATTCTGCTTGAAAACTGACTTTTGCTTGCAAGGATGGTGCTCCATTGATGGTTGTTGATGTGACTCCTAATAGTGTTTCTGACTAACGCCCCCATTACAATGGTGCGAATCATCTTCTTAAGCGTTATAGCAAACACCTGCGGGATTGTTTGAAAAGTAATGGGAGAACCTAGAAAACTTCTTCTTTTCTACAGAAGAAGTGGCATGGCCTATCGTTAGGACAGGTTGCCTCTGCTAAATAAGATTCATGAATACCTACTGCAAACCTTGTTTTTCTGTTTGGCAAAGAGCCTTAGGCTAATGATGGTGAATTAATAGTGGAGATACTTGAAATTAAAGATACTCACTTTGAAAGTCACTTAAACTGTTCTTACTCTTCAGAGCATAATAGACACGCTTTCATTTTCTTAGAAATAATGTCAGCATTTCAAAAAAAATAGCCACAAAAGAGAAAAAAAGGCATCTGTGCATCTTAAGTCTCTGTAGCCGCAGGAACTCGGGTTCTTTTGCATAGGTGCTAGCGCCCTGCCCTTGGGTCATCCCAGCGTCTGACCTGTGACAGTCCCGGTATTCCCTCTACTGAGAACTAAGCACAGCCTGAGCACACGTGTTGTTCCTGTTAGGAGCCAGGACTGTGTTCTCAGAGATGCTCTGTGAAAGGCAGTTAAGCACATTGTATTTATAGGTTACGCCTCACGGTTCTCATCTAATACTATGAAATTTCAAATATCATGCTCAGCTATTTGAAATAAAGAAGCCGTATTGTAAACAGCAAAATCTCATGTGAATCACCTTTATAACTTTTCTGGGGAAAGAATTGTTTTTCCTTAGTTATCCTTCTTAAATTCTCCTTGGATTGATCAAAGGAGACCATTATGAGTTTAGGCCACCACACTCTGTTTTATTGTAGTATGGATAAAAATGTACGTTTTTGAATAGTAAAGATGCTAGCAAATTTTTGCTGTTTTCAATACTTTTTCATTTCTAAGATGAATAGACAATTACCAATTGTATCATTTCCCCCTTCCAGTGCCTCCCTAGGACCCCTCCTATGTGCCACATCGCCTCCCTCTCTACCCCTTGAAGTCAGTGTTTAATCTCCTATGGTACCGACATCTCCATCGTTATGGTGCTAGTTTGGTTTGGTTTGTCTTTTCAGTGGGTACACCTTACTACATGTCTCCAGAGAGAATACATGAAAACGGATACAACTTCAAGTCTGACATCTGGTCTCTTGGCTGTCTGCTCTATGAGGTAGGCACTGTTGATAATTCTGTACATTGATACAGTTTCACTTATGTTATATATCCACTATTATAGTTCACAATTTTTTTCCCGGATGATATTTTGTAGTCAGCTTTTATTGTGCTGAATTAATTCAGTAGGCAATGACTAATTTTAGTGTCCACATGTTAATTTTGTCTAATATATTTTCATTCATTTTTTGACAAAGACTTTATACTAATTTTACTATAATGCTGTCCTCACCATGTGTGTAGAGAGAGATAAACATGTGTGAAACTTTTCAGCGGCTTGCAGGAGAATAATGCCATGGATTTGAGACATGAAAAATATTTATCTTTTTCAGTATTTTGTTTCCTATATACTCAGGGAAAAATGCATCTTTAAGGATGGCTTACAGGTTGTTACTCTTGCTCTTAGCACAGGAGGATGGAGTACCATAGTATGGTTCTCTGTTTATATAGTGATGTAGCCTTGTAGCTATAGAAAAGGACACCTAAGTAACACAGTCTCCATCGTCCTCCAGAGCAACGACATTGACAGTATCCCAAGGTAGTGACTCCTAAGACAGAATTTTAATTGTTTGACAGGAAAATTCAGAGTCAAAGATGCTAATTAAAAATCAGTCAGCATCTGAGTTAAGTTTTATTGAATTGAAGAAACACAATACATGGAATTATTTTTTGTGTGTTTCAAGAAAGAAGTGTAAAGTTTGTGTCTGTCTGTTGTGCTCTTCTGACTGGTTACAGATTCCTCTACTTAGGGCAAATGACCGTTCTGGTTTTGTGCTTTCTCTCTGATGCATGAGGACTACTTAAAGGGTTTTAACGTGCTCTTATGTGCACTCACCAGTTTGGACTCTGAAATACTATGAGTCAGTGATGTGGCAGAACATGGTCAGTTGTGTGTCTGTGGGATGATGAGGGACCCATGCTGCTTGTGTATCTTTATGTGTCCATGGGGTGACAAGAAGTTTGGCTTACTCTGAATTCTGATGATGCTTTTGGGGGGACAATGTTGATAAGGATTGACTTGATAGTATTACTACTCTAATATTTAAAAGTTAACCATTTAATGTGTTTTAAAATAATGTTTTTTAACCAGCTGAGGCAGCATTAGAGTCATTCAGGCCATATCAAAGAAACGTTTTTCCTTTAAATAACCTAAAAGTAGATAGGAAATGAGTTTCTAATAATGAGATTAAAGTTAGCGGTGACAGTAGAAAAGCTGAGTTGATATAATATAGTGTTACAAGAAGAAGTTTACTCAATTCTTGCAATCTTGTATCAAAATTGAAACAGTTATCCACATTGTACAATTGCATTTGAGAGGCAGGATCTGTTTTTATGTATGCTTAACATGGTCACCAAAATGGGAGCCCTCTCTGAACATTTCCATGTCCTCAAAGTTTACATGCTGTGCTAATTTCAAATTCAAGTGTTTATCATGTTCATGTTGTAATCCATCTCAATGCATTTTCACAAATAATTCATGCAAGAGTTGAGAACTTTTAAAAAGATTTGATCTGTCATTATTTTTGGTAGATTATGATAGGAAGAAAAACCTCTATTGGATGCTACAAACAATTTTGAAAAACTAAATTACACTAAAAATAATGGAGAAAATATTGAATATGAAGATAGATTTGCTGCAATTTAGCTTTTCAAAATTGTCTGTAGCACCCAATGGAGTTTTTTCCCCCCTATTATAATCCACCAAGAAATTACTCTTAACAGTGAAGGAGTAGGAAGCCCTTTTTTTAGAACGTATTTGAAACTCAGGAAATTAGACTTTCAAATATTCCCGAAACCTTTGAAAAAACTCGGAGTGCAGTTTTAATTGATATGCAACAAAGTAGACTTTACTAATTAAAATCAAGATGCTGAGCTTTGCTACATGGACCTTTACATGGAAAAGTAGGTTTTACACATTTCCTTTATTGTTCAGTGCGGCAATTGCATCCTTACAGGGTTGTAGGTTGGTGGCTTACAGTTCAAAAAAAAAGAGAGCTGCCACCAGCCCCGAAGACAGACAGTGGGCTTTCGTCCCTCAGACACCCCCAGAATACTAATGAGGAAAGTCAGACCCTGGAGGTCAGGGAGCGAGTCAATCATCCTAGCGATCGTCTCAGTGTGGAGGATCAAATTAGCCTGAAAAATTCAGCTGCTGGGAGGAGAGGGCGAGCAGCTGTCAGGGGCAGCGCCGAGATGCACTAATGAACCAGATGAATAGTGCAAAAGCTTGAAAATAAAAACAGGACAGTTGACATTTTTCATCTGTCAAAGCAGGAGATGCATGAAAATATACTATTCCTGTTTAACTCCTTAGGGGACATTCAGATTTTTTTTTAACACTCTGCAGTATTGAGACAAAAGTAATATAATGAACTCCTAGCATACGATAGAGAATGAATGTACATTTACTTAAGGTCTTACAAAGGTGGGGAGACAGTAACTTATATCTATGATCTGTTTTTAAGGTGGCATATTTAACATTTGATTTTTATTATATAGTGTCCTTGCATTTTAAATTTAAATATTGTTTATGATGGTGAATCCCCCATTAGAAATTCCTGCTCAGTGTTGTGTGTTTAGGGCATTATCAAGTCGTTATTTACTTTATGTCGTCATGGGGAATTATTCCCAAGGTTGTTTCTGTGTGGGTGGGTGTGGGTTTTATATGAAGTATAGGCTAGGTAAAACTGTAGGTAAAGCTGCTTTCTAGGTGGGATTTCCAATCTTGTCCCCGCCTGGCTGAGGCTCTGAAGGAGTTAACACCCTGTCTGGAGCACAGTAGACAGATGAGAGCCATTTTCAGCTTGTCCTGTCCCCACTGACGCTCTCTGAGTAGCACAGCATGGACCAGCGTGTTTCACACACACTCTGCCTGTCTGGGGAATGTACACATTGTCCTTCCAAAATCAAACTTATTAGCACATGTAGAAAAGGGTGACTGACTTTGGGGCAGCTTGGCACTCCATGTTGTATTCCTACGGCTGCGGCTCAGAGATTTAGAAGGTTTTGAACAGGATGCGAACATTTTAAATTGAATTTTTAGTTTGTAACCTTGCTTACCAAGTAGTTGCTTGCGCTTTTAAATGTCAAGTTAGAACCTTGTCTTAAAGTGCATTTCAATTCAGTAATGTCTCTTTTAAAGTGGTCTATCCTCTAAGTTATGTTTTTTTGCATAAAAATCACCTTTGGGTACCTTGAATTGCATCTTGAAGTTATGGATATTTTTAAGCACATTTAATGTTTCTTGAGACATTATCAAAAGAAAGTTATGACTTAAATTATTTAAGGATCACTTACAGTATTTAAAAAGCCTCTTCTCTGTTAAGATAACCTTTTTCCTAAATATTATCCTATGAATGATGAATGGCATGCATTCTAGTCCCTAAGTCCTTGCTAAATTTAATGTAGTTTTAATATCAGTTTTTTGTCATATTGGACCATTGCATAGTTGAGCCATACCATATGATACCTGTTTTGTCATGAGATGTGCTAGTTGTTTTCAATAGCTATGAACACAAACATACACACACACCCATACAAATTTCTTCCATTTCTTAGTATTGTTTTATGTTGTACGAGACATATCAGCTATTTCTCTTTAGGAATTTTAAATGTTACAAAAGTAAAATTGTTTCTCAAAAATAAAATTAATATTTTTATCATTTAATAACAGGAAACAATAATCATAAAAATCAAAAAATGCTTAAATAATTTTATTCAAAGTAATTATAATTATTTTCTACCCCAGTGTCCTCTACCTGAAGAAGTCACCTTTAAAGTTGCTTTGTAAGTACATCAGTTTCACTGTGAGTGTTTTACAGATGGCTGCGTTGCAGAGCCCTTTCTATGGGGACAAAATGAATTTATACTCTCTGTGTAAGAAGATAGAGCAGTGTGACTACCCGCCTCTCCCGTCAGATCACTACTCAGAGGAGGTAAGTGATCTTCAGCCCAGAGGCTCGTTCATTTTGTTAAGTAAGGAATCTTACCTCCTTCAGAATACAGGTGAGCGGTACAGGTGGCAGGAAGAGCACTTTTCACTGTTTCCGTTCTCTCAGAGACTTGCCGTTTGATTAATATAACAACTCTTGTGATTCCCAATGTGGAATTGAGCACAACACAGCGTGTGCAGGAGCCATAGGTAGTTGGCTCTCCGTATGTGGAGTCAAGCCATCGAAGGGAAGAAGGGCTGTTCTGAGGTGTAGCAGGCTGAGTTCTCAGTCCGACCTTGCAGACATAAAAGCTGACTGAGGTAGAACTTCCTTCCTCGCGTTTTCCCAAATCTGAACTGTGTACCTCTCAGCCACCTGCTCTGAACTTTTCCTTTCTTACTTCTTCTCCTTGGGCAATATCTATCCTATCACCCCCATCACTGCTTCCGCCAGATTCTTCTGGGTCAGGGTTTTAAGGTTACCATTGTAGACATGTTTGTAAAATACATTGGCTAGGACTGCAATTTTCAAAGACTTTGAGATCTGAATTCTTGCTTGCCTTGCTAATGCACTGGAATGAGTTGTTTTGGCACTTACCCAACATCCAGCTTTTCATTAGACAGGATCTTCCATTTTTATCCTAATACATCACGATTATTTGAGGGGGTCGAGTAGGACGAGCAAACAAAGGCTCTTTGGGGACTTCTCATCTGGGACCTGCCCAGAGAAGAAGTAAAGCCTTGGACATCTCATCTCATGAGCAACAGATATTTTTGCCCCAGGAAAATGGAAAGGACCAAAGGAAAGATATAGAACAGTTATGGTGGTCTCTTATTAAGTAATCTTGGCATACTTTCTATTGTGAAATGAATAGCATCTGGTCTTAGTATTGTACAATGAAATTTAAGTCCATAGAGCTTGAGTAATAAACATCTAAAGATTTTGTTAACTATATGTGGGTCATGTGTGTTCCTGGAATATAATCAGTACATACTCATCTAATAGTTTTGGTACTGATAATGAATGATGCCTACATTTTTGCCTCATGACATTGTATTTAGATAATTAGAATCTGCTCTTTGGAAGCAATGATGATAATGCTCTTATGTTAGCCATCTTTAATTACTATTTTGGGTATGGAATATAAATACGGCATTTCACAAACCCAACTTCAGAACTATAGGCCTAGAAATACAGTAGAGTGTGAACAATAATGCAAAACGATAGCAAGAATGTCAGGGGCCTTTCTTTGTTGTGTCATTCATGCTGTCTTCTTCTTTCCGTGAAGCCCATGAATATTTCACATATCTGCATCCTCATCCCCTATTCTTCTTGACTAATTTTCAGACTGTCTGAATTTGCATTTCACATGGTAGCTGATTAGGAGATGCCCGAGTGCAGCAGCGAAGCCTCAGCAGGCGGTTACCATGGTGACCTTCAGCAGGATTTTAATGATGATACCACTAGTGGTTCGTTGAAGTCGGCCTGCCTGCAGGGCTACTTCACTGCAGCTAAGTGTGAAGTTGGATATGCGGCTTCTCAGCCAAGGGGCAAATATCAAAGTCTGGCCCACATAGAAGGTCTTCAAGTTGGGAAAGGAAAATAGATTCCACTTTTTACTTCACTCTGTATAGTTACCATTTCCAAAAAGGGCTATAAAGCAAAACATGCTATATGGTGCATCTTCCCAAAGAGACACTGCAGTTTCTGGTATTGGCGAAGTCTCTTGTTATGCCCTGATGAAACAAGAGGCTGTAATGCCTTGGTACACATGGAAAATAATTCGTAAGAAACAAATTGGAAAAGCATGTAGTCTATTTAACAAATGTTGCTTTATTCTGATGAAAAAAATGAAGAGTTCTACAAGACTTTGAAATGCAGATGGTGTTAATAAATATTTGCTCTCCTTAAATAGGAACTCAGTTTGTATATAAACAAATTATTCCATATCTGTGGTAGCAACAGAATCCCAAATAAATTTAATGCTTCCATAATGATATTAGTGATGTCTCCAGTGCTTATTATCAAGGCTCTTTAATAGTTTAAAAACCCAAATTGGCATTTGCAAAGTTAGCAGAGAATAGGGACCAATGTGAAGGTAGATGCCAATGTTAGAACTGAATGTGCATGAAAGACGCCATCACCGTGTCTTTTAATAGTTAAAATAGTAGATTTCTGTGAGTGAAAAATAAAAAAAATAATAATAACCTTCTGAGTATGTTCAGAGCTTTCTAGACTTAGTTAGGTACTAATATTTTTTTAAGCTTCCTGCCCACCGAAGATTTAAAAAGGGACACTTCATAGCACGTTATTTGCCAGCCTGCCTCAGCAACTGGAATTAAGGAAAATAATGAGATTTCTAGATACATTCATCCCTTTAAAAAAAAAACAAAAACTCAAGAGCTTTAAAAAGAATGGGAATTTCCCCCATGATAATCTCCTACAAGAAAATTACCATTTAACATTAAAAACAAAATCAATATGCTTTGGAAACCTTAGTATGAACATCATTTCTTTTAAAATATGGTATGTATACATATAATGTAGGTTCGAAATTGAAATATTTCGGCTATACATGGAGGCTCTTAGAAAATGTATATTATAGCCTTTGTTTTGTATATATTTGGTATTCCTTATTCTTTTATTTTTCCTGAATCAACGTTATCCATGTGTGAATAGAGAATTACAATCCTTAAATCTGGGGCTGAAAGCAGCTGCCTTCCCTTCGATAGCTCAATGTGTAGATTGTCTCGTGAGTGATGACAAAGCAAGTCCTGCTTGGGGATTTGCTGTTTATCAGGAATCATAAGCCAAGCGCCTGCGCAGTCTGCCTGCCCTTAGGACCTAGTGGTCCTGGACACATCTCCTTCCCTTCACTGTGAGTGTGCGTGCTGCTAGAAGGCCCATGAATTTTCATTGTTTCAAAGATGCTGCTTCCCCTTTTCCAACTGGCCTCTTCCCTAACTCCTCTCTTCCCGCACCATCCCCTGACAGTCCTATCTCCTGCTAGCTGCTCCTTGGTATATGCATTTCCCCCTCTACAATGTCAGGCATCTCTAGCACCTCTGTTCTTGTCTACATTTCTAGGGCCTGATGGATTTTAAAACGTGGGTGATGGACTGATTGAGGAAGTAAAGGAGTTGGTATTAAAAAGAGAAAATTTAAAAAAAAAAAACAACAACAACAAAACAAATGGCCTAGTCAGTGGTGACTGAACCAGAGAAAGTTCTCAAAAGAATTGCCAGTGAGGCACGAGATCAGCCAAAGGCATGCTGGGAGATGTGGTAGCTCTCTGTCACTGAAACTCTTCCCTGTGCGGACTTGCTTTTCATTCTTTTGTATAAACATCACCAAC
Source organism: Dicrostonyx torquatus (assembly GCA_028555095.1). Classification (NCBI taxonomy): domain Eukaryota; kingdom Metazoa; phylum Chordata; class Mammalia; order Rodentia; family Cricetidae; genus Dicrostonyx; species Dicrostonyx torquatus. Next base: position 1,084,820 of record JAQHUG010000309.1, read on the forward strand.
TATGAAACATCTGAGGCATTGACTAGGAAATGACATATACTTGGTCCCGGTACTTAATTTCTTGAAGAGACACCGGAATGGTCATCAGAATTATATATTTGTTCTGTCAATCATCTCTTTAGACTCCACAGGAAAAAAAAAGTGCCTGAACATCCAGATATGAGAGTTCTAAAAAGTCAAATAAAGGCTTGCAGATGAAACGAGGACGGGGTAATCTTTGTTCTGGAAAATAGCAAGCAATAATAGATTGAAGGCTTGATAGCAGTGCTTTGAGAAGGAAGAAAAAGCACCTGTAAACCCTTGAAAAGATGGTTAATATTCTTTTAATGAAGTTGATTGTCTTATTAGAACAGTGCAGCTGAATTGATTGCTGTGTCAGATGTTGCTTAGCCATTTGCTTTGGGGTAACGCTAGGCCTTGAGCTCAGGGCCCCGTGCCTGCTCAGCCAGCGCTCTGTTGCGGTAGAGAATCTCGCTAAGTTGTGTGGGCTGAGTTTAAAATTACATCTTAACCCTGGGTACCTTTGACCCAGGGTTCTCCTAACTTAAACCCTCAAGTAGCTGATATTATGAGCCTGGGCTACCAGGCCCAGGTCAGTAATTTTAAACATACCATGTATAAATAAAATAGAAAATGTAGGGGGCTGGAGAGATGGCTCAGTGGTTAAGAACATTGCCTGCTCTTCCAAAGGTTCTGAGTTCAATTCCCGGCTACCACATGGTGGCTCACAACCATCTGTAATGCGGTCTGGTACCCTCTTCTGGCCTGCAGACATACACACAGATGGAATATTGTATACATAATAAATAAATAAATAAATATTTTTAAAAATAGAAAATGTATTTTCTAGTTATATTTTGGAAAACTCACTAGCTTCTAAAATAGTCCCTCTCATTTTATGTTAAATGTTAGTCAGTTTTATAGTTCTCAAACCTTTAGATCAGTTTGCTGTATCGAAAGCAGTTTATTGGAACCACGCCTCATAAAATTATCCTTAGTGATGCGGGCCAGAGGGTCGTTTCTGCTCAAAGCTGGTGGGAAGTGAGCTGGAAGCTCTTACCTCAGCTACGGCCTGCTGTGCTCTCACCCTGTCCGGCCTGCTGTGCTCTCACCCTGTCCGGTTATTTTCACCGCGTAGCAGGACAGTGTGCCTCTTTTGCGTTTCTTCTTTTCTGGCGAGGGAGAGAAGTGATTGCAGGAGAGAGGGACGGTGTGTGTTTGCTTCCTCTCTGGCCTTCCTGGGTTGGCACAGCACTACGGCCTGGTGCTTCGCTCACAAGTTAGGGACTGGCAGGAAAGACCTCGTTTTATTCTTCTTGGGACAGCCACACACTAATAAATAGAAGTGGCAAATAAGTAGAATGCACACATGAACTCACACACCAACATAGCCATTTTTTCAGAGTTTTTAAAATACAAGAATTATAAAGAGTACTTATTCTTCCTATGATACATAATCAACTGTCGTAATATTTTAACTAAATGAAACTGATTTCATGGATTTTATAGGTTATTGGAGAACATGATACGTTGATAGGGCTTTGATAAAACTAATGTTGCATTTTACCCTTTTACCAATATTTTGTTAAAGAACATAAGGCACAGGCTTTGTCCCAGCTTACATACAATCAGGTAGGCATGGTATGCTGAGAGCAGTGGTGGACTTGGGTGGGGAAGGCTCCCTGCCTCCCCTGCTTGTGCTGTAGTGAGCTCACAGCCCCAGAAACTGCTCAGGTGTTCACCACAGGCAGCTCCTGAGCTCTGTAGACTTCTCAGTTTTACACACGTTCACTTGCCACTGGCTCTGAAATTCCCTGACTGTACCATGCTAGAGAGCACGCTTGCCCATCTGGCTTATGACCGTGCAGCAGAGGAATGGAGGAGTAAGGGTACTCTGGACAGTAGCAGTCATCCGAGTCTGTAAATGTTCCTACACCAGTGATCAGCTGGGTTGCTTCCTCTATGCCACTTTTGTCTGCTTCCCACATACGCACAAAGGAAAGACCATAAATACAAGTCTCAGAGATAAGGGATTTATAAGTTAACATTTACAAAGAATTCTTAGTTTTCAAGACTTGCTTTATGTAACTAAGAAAAAAGATGGAAGTGTCAGGTAGGCTGTTTCTAGACTTTTTGAAGTTACTGGATGTTTATAAATAATATAAAACATGTATTTTCTTTAGTTTCTAATTCTCAATTGCTAATAGGATTTTTTTTCTTTTCTTTTTTCTTTTTTTTGGAATTTCTTAGGCTTGTTACTGAAAATTAGCCAGTTATTTAAATTGTTTCTGGGAAGTTTTTTTCCTAACAAATCCTTACAATCACATCAAAATGAATGGCTTTAAAATATGTGGTACACACACTGTTTTAAGGAGCATTTATTCAAGTCTTTTCACAACCTTTAGAATTATGTAGTCATATTCTAAACAAGACAAAAATATTTACTCTAGCGTGTATAGATATTAGATGTGAATATCAGAGTTATGTAATTATTTAAATTGTCATCCAGTACTATCTCAGAGACCGGGAGCATTTGATTTTCCTTCTTAAGCATTGTTTTAGTAAATTGCATATTCTCATCACTGTACTATTTAGCCACTGTACTAAAGGTTGCTGTGGAAGAGGAGATTTTGAAGCTTTGAGTACCCCACTTTTGATTAAACATGTGGATATATTTAAGCAGTGGATATATCTAAGTTCATCTGTGCTACTGAAGTGACACTGGAGAATTGTTCCTTGCAGACACAGATCCAAAACGGTGCCCTATATTTCACATATCCTGTGGGATCCTATAAAACCATGTAACTTTCTGTAAGACTTTCAGTTTCTAAAGACGCTGAATGGTATCTGATTGCGAAATACAGACATCACTTCTGTGTAAGACGACTTTCCTTTTTCTCCACCCCTAAGTCAATCATTAGTGACACTTTGGTGTCCATGCTGGATGTGCCTAATCATTTTGTATAAATACCTAAAGCTCCAAATATAGTGGCTTTAATGTATTACACCAACATTGGGGCGCTAAAATGTGTCCTTGGATAGATGGAAATTGGGCATATCTAGGAGGCTGATATAGCGTAATTGGTCTCAGAGGGATTAAGATAGGGCTGATAAAGAAACAGTACCAATAGAATTAGTCTTTATTATACTATTGAGAATAGTGGTGATGACCTAAAGCTATAATACACAAAGAGCCTGACTGTTATTACCCCTATGTGGCTGAACTTGAACTGTAATACGGTTAGCATCCTGAGAACAATGACTCTTGACACTCTCTTTAATATATCTGGTTTTAGGCTGCATGCTTTGATAGCTCTTTGGAAATACATAGATCAAAATATATTAAAGGTTTATCTACTAAATTTGAGAACTATTTTAATTTTATAATTCTTTACAAATATTATATTGAATCACTTTATTAGCTTTTAGTATCTCTGAAGCATATGAAAAGGCTCTTAAGTGGCCACACCATTTTGTCATTTTATATTAAAAGCTATAACATACAGATCTTTTTAAAAAGATATAAAACAAACTATGACTAAAAAAAAAAAGAGTATCTTTTGGTTCACATTAGCTGTCCTTGCTGTTGCCAATGTTTTACTTTAGATACTGATAGGTGAAAACTGGATAGCTCTGTGATTCAACAAACATTTTTATGTAAATGCATACATAGTGGTCTTAGAAATTAAAACTTGACATAAAACAATAGAGATATCAATCTTGACTTCATTGTCTTGACCTTTTCCTTTAATCTGGTTTAAAACATAGTAGCTACTGTCATTGCAAAATATTGGCTAGTTGTTAAAAAGAATGTCAAAATAACTTGCTTCCTTTCAGAGGGCTAGAGAAACGATTTAAAAAAAATAATACTAAGGGAGCCATCCTTTAGTCCCAGGACTTAGGTGACAGAGGTAGGAAAATTGCTGCAAACTAGTGGACAGTCAGAACTATGTAGGAAAACTTTTCTTCACACACACACACACACACACACACACCTAACATTGAGTGAGGTCTTGAATATAATCTTTTTTTTTGATGTTTCATGTCTGACTTTATTTGGTGTCACTTCTTTTTATGAGGGCATTGTATAAGGACTTCCGTACCCCTTTCACTGGAGACTTTATTTCTAATGAGGCCCTTATATGAGGGTTTCATCCCAGTCTCCCCAGTACTGAGAATGAAAGGTCTTATGCCTGTTAGGCAAGTGCTCTCCAGCCCACTGTGTTTAAATTTAGAATCTGATGATAAAATTGCTCTGAATTGAAATCCACGTTCCTTTTGGGAAGGAGTTACTGCCAGTTTCATGGATGGGTTGTTTATTTAAAAAAAAACAAAAAACAAAAAAAAAGCCCTGAAATTGTAATTCAAGCTGTCGTGCTAGGCCAATAATATTCAACTGAACTTCTTTGTGTTGACACTTAAGATTGTTTTCAGGATAAAGTGGTTCTGATTTTCTCATGCCTTCTACAAAATGCTAGACAAAATGGACTGGTTTCTGTTTTGATCCAAATTGTCCTGTGAACTGTGAATGCAGAGGGCCTCCTTTTGCTGCCTAGTTTTATATCAACTTGATACAAGCTGGAGTCATCTGAAGGAGGGAGCCTCAATAGAGAAAATGCCTCCCATAAGATCTGGCTGTAGGGCACTTTCTTAATTAGTGATTGATGGGGGAAGACCCAGTCCATTGTGGGCTGGGCCATCCCTGGGCTGGTGGCCCTGGGTTCTATAAGAAAGCAGGCTGAGCAGGCCAAGAGGAGTACACCAGTAAGCAGCGCCCCTCCATGGCTTCTGCTTCATCAGCTTCTGCCACCAAGATCCTGCCCGATTTGACTTCCTGGCCTGGCTTCCTTCAATCAAGAGCTACAATGTGGGAAGTGTAAGCCAAATGAACCCTTTCTTCCCCAACTTGCTTTGGTCAGAGGGTTTCCATTGCTGTGAGGAAACACCAACTTGTAATCGCTGTTCTTGCTGTCTTTTGAGAACAATCTGCCCATCGCTATCTGAAAGGTCATCCCACCCTCACTCAGAGATAGTCATGGAGAAACCTGTAAACCAAGTTAGAATTTTTCTGTGACAGCAAGAGTTCTTAAAAGCCTGTGCCTGGAATGAGAGCGTTTCAGTTCAAATCTGCATCCTGCCTTTATGATTTTGGACCATTGCTACTTTGCAAAATGGCACCACATGGTAGCAGTCCTGTAGCATTGTTGGGAAGATGTGTGTTAATTCATACAGAGGTACATAGCAAAATATACTTATAACATTTCGTTCATACGTTTATCAAGGCCTGAGTATTCCATAGTTTACATATCTGACAGTGACAATTCTGCCAGTGGTTCCACTGGCTGAAAACCCTTCATTGACAGTTTTCTTAATTGGTGGAGATGGGACAAACGAAAGGGGAGGGGAAAGCAAACACTGCTTGTTCTGCATTGTCTTCATCTGTGGTGGCCCCTGGAGTCCTCCAGGCTGTCCCTGTATGGCTGTCATCTGGACAGTGTGCTGCCCAGCTGCCCCCTCATGCTCCCACCTCTGTTTCTCCCTGTTGCTAGTTTGGAGTGCTCCGGTAAGTGCCATCGCCTTCAGCTGTGCTTGTGCTCTGGTCTTCCTCTAGTGTTGGCTAATTTCTCTTCGTGGTGTAAGGGCTGGCCATTTGTTGTTAATTGGTTGTAAAGTGCACCCTGTTCTGAAGTTCTCTGCCAGACAGGTGGTTTCCGAACTAGCTTGTACAGCGTGGCAGTGTTAAAAAGTAAATTTTTATTCTGCCCACTGATATTTTGGTTGAATATGATGAGTTTTTTGTAATCTAGTTACCATTTCCTGTCACCTCTTCTGTTTCCTCTCTCATTCTTAGTTTTTTGACAGCTTGGTAACCGTATAGGACACACTGTCTTTTTTTAACATGAGAATCATCATCTAAGGGCTTTTCCCACACTTTCTGCATTGTACATAACTGGCTACATTTGACTTTAACTGGTAAAATACTAGGCTTTCTTTTATTAAATCAACATAGTAAAATGTCTTATATGTAGCCAAATTATTTAATCACTTTCAATACCAGTCCATGTTCTTTTAAAAGAAATATAAGTTGATATTTTCACACCTTTTCAAGGGATATAATAAATTCCACATGCAGCATTGTGATTTCCAAATATGGCTGAAGCTAAATCATTGTATTTTCTTCTGATAGCCTTGGTTAATTATGGCCTAGAAATGGGACAGCATTTCTGATGATCAGCTATAGTCTCATTATTTAATGGGTAGAAAAATAAACTTGCAGAGGCAGAGTACAGGGGTGCAAGTTTCCTTCAGCAAAGCTGCTTGCTGCCTCCCTCCCTTGCCTCCTTCACGTTGCCTGACCCCACATCTGCCAGTTCCTGCCCAGCCAGTCTCTTCACAGCATTTCCCTGGCTTTAGCCTTCTCTTAACAGTACCGACAAGTTTGGCCCACAGAGCTCATCAGTATCTCTGCCATGAAAGACATGAAGAAAGTCAAGGATTTAATGGCTCACTAAGTGCTTGCTAATGGGCATGCCAGAAAGTTTTTGACATATCTAAATTACTCCTAATGACAACAGGTACAGGGCAAAAAGGTCTGAGTATGAAGATTTGTATGCTATTGCTGAGTTTGAAGATGGTGTA
>JAQHUG010000309.1:1092072-1114273 GCA_028555095.1 Dicrostonyx torquatus
TGTTACAAGTAGACACCTAATTAGCAAACAAAGGTCATTGGAATTGAATAAAATCCAATATTCTTATTAATGGATCTGGAAAGGAAAGTATCTTAACCTATGGGGATTTTCCCCCTGGTATATAGACAGATCTCAACCCTCTCCTTTATAAAGTGGGAACATTTAAATACTACTTCACAGAGTTCAGAATTGGAGTCATATTTATACTTTGCCTTGCTGATAATTTATACAATAGAAAATAAACTAAAACTACTAAAGTACATTTTTAATACAAAATAATTCATTATAAATGTATCTAACACACACGTATTCTCATCTCCTTTTATGAAAATGTAGGCTTGCTGAAACTAATATATTAACTTTTAGATCAGGTACTTGTGTACATATCTACAGTTAACTTAGAAGCCCTCTAGAGAACTATTCAGAATTGCTTTGTTCAAAATTAAGGCGGCTGATTTTAAGTTTTGTTTTGTCCCTTCAGCTACGACAGCTAGTTAATATCTGCATCAACCCAGACCCTGAGAAGCGACCAGATATCACCTACGTGTATGACGTAGCAAAGAGGATGCATGCGTGCACCGCGAGCAGCTAAACTGCAGGATCATGAAGAAGGCAACCAGAATAACTGAAAAGTATTTTTGTGCAAATCATACCTCCCTGTTTTTGTCTGGGTGTTACGATTAATATGTCAGAGTTCATGTGCTTTCAATCCTTAACCAGTTTTCAAATAAGCTTCCTTTTCTACCAGGCTCGATCTCCTCGCAAATCCACAAGACTTTGGGAAACTCAGATTTCATTAAGAGAGCAAGTACAACAAGAGTTTTTAAATTACGTAAGGTTTGAGGATCGTTTGAAGTTTTCTGCTGAGAAATTGTGTTTGTAGATTGCTAGTGCCAAACGGTGAATAAACATGTTGGCTCACATCAGGAACGTGGAGCCTGAGGAAAAGACCTGGGCATTAAACTTGTCTGCTTTAAGTCACTTACGGACATTGCAGCGGACACAATTGTGAACTTAGGTGATTTTTTTTTTAAGTTTGAAGCATGTGCTTTAGTTCTTAGCATTATAGTTTTAAAATATAATTATGATAAATGCAGACAAACTATTTGAGAAACAGAAAATTCTTAGTTTTTACATTAAAATGCAACTATTAAATGTGAAAGGGTAGGGATAAAATGTGAGTCAGACACTGAAAGTTTTGTGTTTTAATACCTTTGAAAGCCTCTGCATTTAAATGCTATAAATAAATCCATTTTAAAAGTGGTTAAGGATTTGTTTGGCTGGTGTGAGAGTCATTTTTAAAGTTGCACATTGCCCAAGGCTTTGTGTGTTTTTATTGTACATTTGAAGAATATTCTTAGAATAATCGTGCAGTAACTAGATAATTCAATTTCTTTATAAATCTAAATACATTTAACTCATAACTGTACACTGTAATGTAAACATATGTTCTTATTCATAGATTGTATTGAAGTTTTGATCAATTCCCTCCAGAATTTTTTTTTTATTCTTTGAGTTATTTATATTGTGTGTGCATTTTATCCATTAATGTTTCAGATTTTCTGAGAACATAATTAATTTTCTTTTTAAAAGATATTTGGTATGCCAACACTTTTCTTAGATTTAAATTTTTTTTTTTTAAACTTTTGGGCCACTCTGTTTGCATGTGCTTTTATCTTGTTAGGAAGAACGATGTGTGTTACAATGTGCCTATGAATGTCGACAGTTCTGAGTCATTGGACAAGGATATAATTTTAGAATATGTTTAAGGACATGAAGACTGGCCCTTACCGCAGACAGAACTGTTACGAGAGTAACATATCAGTGGAGAGGCTTTGGAGCCGAGTACTGTATTTGTGCATGAGGATGACTGACATGGAGAAGCTTCTTTTAGTTGAGGAAATGGAGAGTTGCTTAGGAAACCCTACTGCGGAGGCTCGTTTCCCTGAATGTCTTCATCCTAGTACCAACCAGTTTTCTCAGAAAACGTTGAGTGGTGGTGGCTGTGGCAGGTGTGTGTGTGCGGTGCTAGAACCTCGGGGAGGGTTAACCTGCCAGTATGGCAGGCCCTGTCAGGCAGGGAGCACGTATTTTGGCAGAACGTTTTCTGGTTTGTTTTCTCACATAGTATTGTTCCGATGGTTATTTTCAAGTGAATAATGTCTGTTTTCTCATTTTAATTGGCTGGGTATTCTATCTTCAGGGCAATTTCATCTTGAGTTTGACAAAGGAAACCTGGATGGTCTTTGTCATGAAGCCTGAACTGGGAGCATCCCAGATCATAGTGGCTCATAGCATTTACACTGGGCTTCAAATAGAAATGTCCCCAGCCATGTGAGGAAGGCTACTTCTGTTGACCATTTGTGCTTGTCCGTTGTAATGTTACAGAAAGAAGTGAGATGAGACATCCCCTGCTGACAACGGTGGTTCTCTTACAGTCCTTCAAAGTACAAGGCTCTAAACTCACTGGCTTCGTCCCTTGTAGTGACTTTGCTTTATGAATTTGTCTCCTAAAAAGAGCTGGAGAGTCTAATTGTCAGGGATACCCATTATAATTTTTTACAAGAGGAAACTTTCTTTCAAATACTTTTTTTTAAATCCAAGTGTTCATATTTCCCCCCAAAGAAACCATTGTGTAAAGCCAGATCCAGTGGGATATTTGCAAACAGTTATGGAATTGATTAGAAGTTCTAATTTGAACAGTCACCTGTAAAATATTCTCTTTCTGTTTATGGGTAAATTTTATATTAAGTTAAACATTGTAATTGATTTGAGTAACAGGTCAAATAAAAGGTACAGCTGATTCTAAACCTCACTGGTACCAGTTACCCAGGGGAGAGTGGGTGGTAACTTTGGTTGGTGTGTTGAGGTGTGGGGTGAATGAAGGGCACCCCCATCTGCAGTGCTCAACAGTGTGCAATGCTTGTGAATTTAGCGAAAAGCTCCCTAGGCATGAGTGCGGTTCTGTTCTCTAGAGTGTCCATTACAAAACACCTTCCTTGTATCCATGTACTTCAGGTGTTGCTCTTAACTTTTCCTGTATTTATTATAACCAAGATGCTATTATTCACATGAAATGTTTATTCTTTAAATTGAATGTATTGTTCATAACCCACAAATGCTCATATTCTTCGCCTATCTCCACAGTACTGTAATATGAACTTCTTTTGTGAAATACTTTTTATTTTGTTATGCCTTAAATACACATGCAAAAGGGTTCTGTTATTAGCTTCAAAACTGTACAATATCTTAATATAAATATAGAAAAATAAAAGATGAGTACTGTAAAGCTGAGTATCTGTAATTCCTTCTCTCTCTTACCTCCTTAAATCTTTTCAGTTTTACGTGGCGCTGAACCTACAGAAACAGCTCCTATGCATTTCCAGAACTTTGCCGTTTTGAAGAAGCTTAACACCTGAGACTCAAGAGTCTCGCCACTCTGGAGGCTTGGATTTTATGGTTTGATTTTGAACATGCATTATGTTACAAAACATAATTCACTGGTGTCTTCAGTGTCTCTCTTTCTGTCATTAAATAAAAGGTACATTAACCTTAAGGAAAGGATATTCACTCGCCTGGTTCGAAACTTTAGAATTTAAGGCAGTGGGTTCCATTACCAGTTGCTAAAGTGGGCTGCTAAGAAAATCACTGATAATTGATACATTTAGTGTTCTAAGTGAGGATCGCTGCGAGCAAGGGGTTAGAATATCTTAGGAGGGGAAATGTATTTCATCAGACATTTGTTAATAGGTTCATTTTATAACCCTTGGTCTGTACTAAAGAAAATTTGGTTTGATTATGTGAGTGTGGGTATGTAAAATAATAGTCAGTTTTAACCACATTATAATATTTAGTGCTAGTTGTAAATTTTATTTCAAATGCCTGTGTATTCATTGGAAGAGTCAGTACCAGCCTAAATATTTCAAAGTCTAACAAGTTCAGCTGGGGTGCCATATGTTCGCGTGGCTAATTTTTAAAATCAAAGTAGGAAATAATTTCAGAAGTCCCTCAAATTATCAAGTGAACTTGGGGATGTTCTTTAAACTGATTTACTTGACTTCCTTCTGAGACCGTGAAAGCCTGTACCATACCATTTATTTTTGAGTGGCTTACTCAGAGAAATTTCTTCCTAGTTACCTTACACAATGACTTTAATATCCACACCAGTACTGACCCCTTTGTTCATTTCAGTGCCCAAATCAAATTGTGCATATTTTTTTAAAAAAATATTTTTCATGGTTTATTTAACTTTATTTTATGTGCATTGGTGTGAAGGTATCAGATCCCCCAGATCTGGATTTTCAGACAGTTGTGAGCTGCCATGTGGGTGCTGGGAATTGAACCCGGGTCCTCTGGAAGAGCAGTCAATGCTCTTAACCACTGAGCCATCTCTCCAGCCCCCAAATTGTGCATCTTAACAGTCAAAGTAAAAGGAAAATTTTACAGTTAGGGTTTGTAGCTCAGAACTTTGACCAGATTATTTTCCATGTCATGGTTATAATCTATAGGAAAGCATTCTTGTCATAGGCAAAATTTCTCATTTTTCTAGCTGTTACTGTCTGTATAAAATTGAGATTGAAATTCCTAACTGGGTGGACTGACTTTGTAAGGACCCTGTGTAGTATCGTGGCCATTATTACACGGGTGAAGAAGGAATGAATGAGCATCTTGATAGGGTTTTAGCTGCATCCTCTGTTCCCTTTTCTCTTTCCTAGTCCCACCCGATCTTTTCTTTCCAGTAGAATGTCTATGAGTCTGTTTTCACTATAAAAAGTTGCAAGAAATCTTCTTAAGGTGACTTAAGTGTTCTTTTTCAGGAGTACCCAGATGACATGCAGTGTTTTTACTGTCTATCTTAACAGTGGCCAAATGACTGCACATGGTACTCACTCTCCCTGGCTGAACCTAAATATTAGTAAAACAAATCCTTCCTGTTGTCTTAGTGATGTTCAACTCTTAACACAATGCCTCCTTCATCCTGGTCACTGTGAATTAATAATTGAGCATTGTGATGCTGCAAATACAACTGAGTTCTTCCTTGGGACTGCAGCCAAAAGCAGAACAGTCAAGGACTTAGAAAGGAGGGATGAAAAGAATGACAAAAAACTAAACCAGAAGGATTCACATTGGGTTTCTAGTGTGAAGAGACAAGGCTGGCCTTGAACACAGTAGCCTCTGTCTACCCCAAGTACTGGTATTAAAGATATGGGTCACCATGCCTGGACCTAAGCTTTTCTTTAATTCACTTTCACAAGTTGAAACCTTAGCTTAATGAGGTCATCTGAGGTCACCACTCCCTTTATTTCCTTTTAGCATCAGGTATTTCCTTAATCAGTAATCTATTTATCTCATTGAACACAGGATTTAGCCCAATTAAACCTCCTGGTGCACCCTTTCTCCTGAAATTGTATACTTTTTATTTTTTATGCTTTTATTTTCTTTTCCTGTTTAACTTGGTCTTTTTCATTATAGATCTACATAAGACGGGCCAATAAGGCTGGAGAGATGGCTCAGAGGTGAAGAGCATCGACTGTTCTTCCCGAGGTCCTGAGTTCAATTCCTAGCAACCACATGAGATCTGGTGCCCTCTTCTGGCATGCAAACATATGTTTGCATACATAATGTTATACATAATAAATAAATAAATAAATAAAGACTGGCCAGTAATAACCAAACAGCACTGTTAATCTAAAACTCTTCAATTTAGCATCCGCAGATTTTTTTTTTTTTTGGGAAAGGACACAGAAAACAGTCATATTCCTCACCAAAATATTACAAGAATGATCTCTAGGTCACTTACTAATATTCTTCTCCCCTGAAACCTCTTGTGCCTCTTCATAATCTATATTGTGCTCAGTACCATTGTCTTCCCTGCTCATTAAATCCTACTTAAAGTATCCAATTGCTTTTCTTGTCCAAAATCTCAGATTTCCACATTCTTTCAAACAGAAAGATGGTCAGGCCTATCACAGCAATATTTTAGCTCCAGTATCAACTTTTATCTTAGGATTTCTATGCTGTGCAGAGAAACCCTCATAAAAGAAACACCTATTGGCACTGGCTTAAAGGCTCAGTGTAGTTCATTGACATAATGACAGGAAGCAAAGCAGCATGTAGGCAGACTTGGTGCTGGTGAAGGAGCATCAGTAGGCAGAAGGAAGAGAAAGCAATACTAGACCTAGCTTGGGCATTTGAAACTTCGAAGTCCATTCCCAAGACAAACTTCCAACAAGACCATACCTACTAACAATGTCAATCCCATTTCCCTTCCTTCAACGGCCAAATCCTCACACATCATGGTGTCGATTTTGTGTTGGCAACTACTGGCAGCACAGGCCTAGTATGGCATTGTGTCAACTTGACACAAGCTAGATTCAGAGAGGAAGGAACCTCAGTTGAGAAAATGCCTCCATGAGGTTCAGCTATAAGGCATTTTTCAAGGGCCCAGCCCACTGTGGTGGTCCTGGCTTCTATAAGAAAGCAGAATGAGCAAGTGATGGGAAATAAGCAAATAAGCAGCACCCCTACGTGACCTTCGCATTAGCTCCTTCTTCATGGTTCCTGCCCTGTTTGAGTTCCTGTTCTAAATTCCTTCGATGATAAATAGCTATATGGAAGAGTAACTTAAAAATCCTATTCTTCCCAATTTTGTTGGTGGGGTATTTCATTGCAGAAATAGAAACCTTAACTAAAATATCCGGTGACACTCCATTGGAGAATACTGATTCTCCCTTTCTCATTAGGCATCATTGCAAATACCTTATTGCTTAGATGTGGGATGCTTTGTTCACTTCCCCTTCTTAATGTTGGGATCTGACTTTTGAACTTGTGCAGGTCTTGTATGTCTGCCATAGTCTCCTTTGAGGGTTCGTGTGTCTCAGCACTGTTGTGTCTTGGAAGATGATGTTTCCTTGTACTCACCCATCACCTCTGGCTCTTACAACGTCCCACCTCCTTTTCCATATAGATTACTGATCCTTCAGGGCAGGGTTTGATTAAGACATCCCATTTAATATTGAATATTGTTTAAGGCTTAATGCTTAAGTATTATTAAGACTGGAATTTGTTACAGTTCCACTAAAATCCCATCTACTGCAAGAAGCAACCGCTCTGATGTGGGTTGAGTGAATTACTGATCTATGGGTATAGCAATATGGCATTAGGAGTCATTGTATTGCTGTCTCCATCTAGTGTAATAGATTATACACCCAGGGGACGATCTGTCTAGTATCAAGTTCTTGACCACTTTATCAGTGTTAAATATGAGTTACATGTCATAGAATGAGCCTTAAATGTTTTCAGAAGTTTGTTAGTTAATCCCATAATGTTTGTTTCATGTTATACCCGTATATCTTTTCAGTTGCAAGATTTGTAGTTGGGAGATACTAAAACTTCTTTTCTCCTGCCGTGCCATGTAGAGTATGTTGGGGCACCATGAATGCTAATTTATAAAGATGAAGCTTTTAGTTATGCACCAACTTGACTTGTCCATGTTCAGTAACAGAAGTTAGTGGTGTCTTCATCAGTTTGGCCTGGATGTCTATATCAGTCAGGATGTGGAAATTAATAACCTTGACAATAGCCTACTGTGCTTTGGGGGTGGACATCTGTCAGACCCCTTTGGCCAAAGACTCAAGATGTAACCTATTCCTGACACTAGAAGTTTTACTTAGTGTCATTAAGATTTCTAGTCAGGGCTTCGTCTCTCCCATTGTATGGTGACGCCATTTAAATTTTATACACACACACACACACACACACACACAGAGAGAGAGGGGGGGGGAGAGAGAGTTTCTACAATAGTAGTTGGTTTTCATATGACTTTTCAAAAGGCCTTTAGTGTTAATTGTTCGACCTCATTCTATAGTCCCTCGTTTACCCAGTCTTCCATTCCTCCCTCCCTACTTAGTCCTTCTATTCTCTATAACAGTATGCTTGTTCTATTTCCCTTTCCTTGGATGCTTCTCTCCTCCTTCCTGGTTCCTTACTAGCTACCTAACTTCTCCATGTCAGTATCATTTTATTCAGGTAGAATGGAGACTACATTCCTTTGACAAATACAAAAGACTAACCTAGAAAATTAAAGCAGCAAAAGATTGACCCTGACCTTTCAAGCATGAGAAGTTACCATACTAGCTCCTTAACTTAGGAGGACATGGACCAAGAATGGGTGAATTGTGTTGGCCCAAAATTAAAAAGCCATATATATGCCTAATATCATGGGAACTTCATGTATAAAAGAGATGAATTCTATTTGTGGGAAAACCTTTTCTTTGTGGTCTGCTAAATAAAAGGCCCTGGTATAACTGACTGCCCATAATATGAAAACAAATGGCTTCCTAACTCACCCTAAATGTAAATAACAGTTGGGTTGATGGTGGACATTTTAAAATAAGAACAATAAAGGAAAAATATTAGACAATTAGAAATTGAATTCAGTATCTCAGAAATACAAAGGATGACTAGGGAATATTATAAAGAACAAGCTGATAAACTGAATAAAATATCAATTATAAAAAAAATGACCCAAACATAAGGGTATACAATCCAGTGAACAAGACTCAGACAGTATCAAAACATCTGGAAAAGTTGAGGAATGAGTAACTTCACCCTGGATTTTTCCAATATTGCAATACGAGCCAGTATCAAGTGTTCTAAAACTATTACACACACACATGGAGGGATGGGAAATCTTCAAAAATGTATTCATTAATGCAGCAGCACCTGATTATTATCCAGCAATATGGTGAGATTCAGAATTGGCTTGCACATAGCAACTTTTTTTAACACCAACAACAAACGGAGAAAGAGGTTATGTTCACACTTCCTTTACAATAGCTTCAAAGAGAAATAAAATATATAGGAATAAAACTAAAGTAAGTAAAGGAGCTCTAGAATGAAAATTTTAAACCTCTGAATAAAAAGACAGGGAAAAAGACTAAACAATGGAAATAGATTCCATGCTCTGGATGATTGACACTGTGAAAATGGCCATTCTACCAAAGTATTTGCATACTCAGAGCAATCCCAATCAAAATCTCCATCTCATTCTTTGTAGAAATTTTAAAAAACTATCTTAAAATTCATATGGAACCACAAAGACCCTGGATAATCAAAAATCATTGTGAATGAAAAGAATAATGCTCAAAGGACTATACAATTCCAGATCTTAAGATATATTACAGAACCATAATAATAAAATCTATATGGTATTGGTACAAAACAGACATTTAGACCAATGGAATAAAATTAAAGATCCAAACATGAGCACATGTAACTTCTGTCACTTAATATTTGACAAAGATGCCAAAACATCCTAACCTGGAGAAAAGGGTAAGTTCAACAGATGGTTCTGGGAGCACTGGATGTCTACATGCAGAAGAATGGATTTAGACTCATATCTATCACCTTGCAAAAAACTAACTCCAAATAGATTGAAACACTGAAACTCCCAAAAAAAAGACACAGACAGTAATCTACATCGTATAGGTGTAGGACTTTATTTACACAAATATTACAGCCAACAATTGACAAATGAGACTTCATGAAACTAAAAACCCACAAAGGTAAAAAATGACAGAATGGAGAAGCAGCAGTCCACAGAATGGGAAAGAATCTTTGCTAACCATACTTCTGATGGATGATTAATACTCAAGATAAAATAACTCACAAGCAAAGAGTTAAAAAAAAAAAAAAGGAAAATTACCCATTTGAAAAATGGGCCTGTGACTGAATAGAAAGTACTCAAAAGAAGGAAAAAAATATCAAGAACTAGCCCAAAAAAGTTTGTCCTCCTGTTTGGGAATAAAAACAAACAAACAAACAATCAGAAACCAACCAACCAACAAACAGACAACAATAACAAAACCCCTTGATATTTCCCCTAACCACACCAGAATGACAAAGATCAGTGGAATAACTGACAGAAGTTCAAGAGGGGACCTGGGAAGAAGGACTCTCTATTCACTATTGGTGGGGTTATAAACTAATGCAGTCACTACGAATATCAATGTGGAGAAGTCTCAAAGAGCTAAAAGTCAATCTACCATATGACCTATGTATGTTCTTGACATATGTCCAAAGAACTCAATATTTTATTCTATGGACACTTTTTCAGCCATGTTCATTGTTGCTCTATTAACAATAACTAAGAATTAGAAACAATGTAAATATCCTACAAGCAATGAATGGATAATGAAAGTGTAACTGTAGGAAAAAATGAAATCATGAGCATGGCAGGTAAATGGATGGAACTAAAAAAGATCATGTTGAATGAGATAATCCAGACCCAGACCAAAAGAATGTAGCATGTTCTATAGGAGGTTTCTAGTTCCAGATCTTCAGATGTGAACAAACAGCTTGTAATAACTACAGAAACCAGGAGAGTGAAATGGAACTATTGCGAGGATGGTGGATTGAGGAGCAAGAGAAAGAGGAATGGCAAGGGGCACATTATCTGACCAGGAAAATGGGAAGAGGGGGGCTCCTTAGGGGAATGGAGGGAAATAGCCAAGAAGGAGGAAGGTAATGGGGACTAGAAGGACACAGGTGATCTGATGGGGAAGACAGAGAAGGCAGAGCTCTTTAGGGAAGGGGAGGGAGGACAATACAGTGACAGGAGGATGGTGGATTAAGATAATGATGTCTGAAAAAGTCACAAGGAAGCATACTATTAATGATTTACTTTTAAAACATCTTGTAATCCTTGCAGCTTCGTATATATTCCTGCTCCTATGGAGGATCTGAGCTCATTTTCCAGAACCCATTATCAGGCAACTCACAACCAACTGCAGCGCCATCTCCAGGGCATCTAACATATCCACAGGCACTCACATCCACACACCCCACCGCACAAATGTAATTAAAGATAAAGCCTCCCAGCACTAGGGAGGCAGAGGCAGGTGGATCTCTGTGAGTTCAAGGCCAGCCTTGTTTACAAAGTGTGTTCCAGGTCAGCCAGGGCCACACAGAGAGACTGTCTCATAAAAACAAACAAACAAACATAAGATAAAATAAATCTTTAAAATTATTATTGATACTATGGAAAACAGTAAAAGAGGACTGTCAAACATCTAATTACAGATGCCAGTTGGTACTTAAAAAAATAACTGAAGTTTAGTAATCTCTGAAAAGATGGAATAACATCATTCTGGAATCAAATATTTGAAACCCAAAGCTGTAATAAGGAACCATGTCATACAGGTGGAATGTCTTATCTGAATAAAGAATTCTAGAAGACTCATACTCTGGAGGAGATATGAAGAAAAAATACAAGTGTACACTGTTGGAAATCTGAGCTAGTCCAGTTTCTACAGAGATGAGAGAGTCCCCGCTGCAGGAGACCCTACACAGTACGGGCTTCCGCCAGGATACCAGATTAGGCACAGACCACACCCAAACCACTGTTTTCACAGAGAGATCCTTTATTAAGTGGAGAAGTATAGGCAGAGGCTGCTTGTTTGTTTCCCGGCTGCTCAGACCCTAATTAACCACACAGAAACTATATGAATTGTAATACTGTTTGGCCAATAGCTTAAGTGTACTTCTGGCTAACTCTTATATCTTAAGTTAACCAACCCATTTCTATTATTTTACATTTTACCACAAGGCTCGTGGTTTACCAGAAAGGTTCCAACGTGTCAGTCTCCTGCAGTGGCTACATGGCATCTCACTGACTCCGCCTACTTTCTCCCAGCATCCAGTTAGTTTTTCAACTACCTCTAGTCTGGCCTACCACAAGCCAAGGCAGCTTCTTTATTCATTAAGCAGTAAAAGTAACACATATACAGAAGGACTTCGCACATCAGGGAAAAAGTTTAAATGGATATTTTCTGCCTCCGGTAGAAAAGAGCAGGAAATGATCTTGGAAGTGTAGTTTTTAAGAGGAGGAAAAAGAGAGGTCTGTGTTAGAATGAATGGACTAGGATGTGGTGGTAAAGGAGATACAGGACTAGGGAGAAGGGAAAGAGAGGAAAGGGAACGGGTGTCTGTCTCAGAGTGACACCTCTGGATAGAGAGGAGACTGACTTGGCGCATAAGGCAAACTGCAGTTTATAAAGGCAAAGGGGGAAGCCCCATGTTATAAGATGAGGTGCTTAATATTAATTGGGCATGTTAATTAGGTGAACCAAAGGGGGCTTTTGATTGCTGGATTTTGGTGGTCAGCTTCAGGAGGAAGAAGTGGCTAAATAAGGAAATAGACCTTGGTGGCTAACTTTAGGAATGTAATCTAATGGATTTAGCAAGGCAGAGGTACTAGGGAGAAGGGCAAGTCTGCCAGAGCCATGCTTACCATGCTCAAGATGGCTAGAGTCACTTCACTCCCAAATTTAAAAGGAGGTTTTTCACACACTATTAAAATATTAATATATCTAGCCTATATCTGGATGTATCTCTAAAATAGATAAAATCATCAAACCCAAACCAAAGACATACTCATCTGCCTACTTTTCTCATCTCCATTCACAAATGTAGATAAGTAACCAGGTCACAGAAATAGAAAAGTGAAATTTGATGTAGATTGACAATGGAGTAGGATTTAGACCTGAAAAGAATGATTTCTTGTTACTGATAGCAAAATAGATACCTTTTTTTAAGTGAAATTAGCAGGCAGGTAGAATTGAGTATTATATGCTCTTTTGGTTTTTGCAACTAAAAAAAAGAAATGGCCTGAGAGCAGATCAGTAATTCTTGAGTATTAAAAGGTATAAGGAAGAACGACAATGAAAAAAGTCTATGGTCCCTGTATGTGACTCTAGGCTTTTCTTCTATATGGAAACACCACCATGAGTTTCATTAATATGTACCAATAAACAAAAGTAAAGTATAGCAAGAAGAAAAGGAGACATTACATATACTTGCCGGGTGGTGGTGGCGCACACCTTTAATCCCAGCACTTGGGAGGCAGAGGCAGGAGGATTTCTGTGAGTTTGAGGCCAGAATCCTTGTATAAACTATATGCTAAAGAATTAGAAAGTCCATGTTAATTAAAAATTACAGGCCACATCTAATTACTGATTTTAACCAAGCAGACACAAAATAACTGAAAAGACCAGTAGTGATAAATGAGATTAGTCAATATAAAATATACTTCGCAAATCATTCACACAACATGGATTCACTGTTGAGTTTCTGCAAACTAGATACAGCAGTGTCAATTCCCAGGTGATGTTTCAAAACAAAAGAAAAATTTTAAAAATTATGTTGTGAAATTATGACTAGCCTCTTACCCAAACCTGACAAGGAAAAAAACAGAAGAAAATTCTACCAAGTGTGTCTAACTCATGGCCAAGAACATCCATCCATATAGCCCAACACAAAATTCATAAAGTTCCTTGAAACATGAGTTACTTTTATTTGTTTGTTTGCTTGAGACAGGGTTTATCCGCAAACAGTCCTAGCTGTCTGGGAACTCACTTTGTAGACCAGGTTGGCCTTGAACTTCCTGAGATCCACCTACCTCTGCCTCCCAAGTGCTGGGATTAAAAGCATGTGCCCCCATCACCCGATTGATACATGTGTTATTTTTATAACTCAGTTGCATAACTCTTGAACATGAATTTCATATATCACAGCATCATTTTGCTGTACTGAAATGCTGGACATGCATATGAGTCTAGCCTAATATCTTCCATAAACACGCATGCAAACATCCTCAAGAAAATATCAGTACATTAATTTCAAATTTCAATAGTATATCAAAATAATCATATACCAGGATCAAGTTGGTTTAATAACAAAGATTCATACATGACTCAAAGAAGACTAATAAATACATCATTGCAGATTAACAATCTGAAAGATAAATATCTTAAAATTGCCTCAGCAGACATATAATTTTACAATGAATTTTCATATGCCTTAAATAAAAAGTCATGAATGATTTAGGTCCAGAAGATTAGACCTCAGAATCTTAGAGCTGCATAAGACAAACAATAGCCAACATGTACTAAATGAGGCATAACAGGAGAAAACCTTTCCTGTGGCACCATGAACAAATCAAGGGGCAGCCACTCTCATGACTCTTAAGCAACAGGATACTAGAAGTTTTAGTCAGAGCAATTCATCAGGAAAAAAAAGAGAAAAGAAGAGGCATATAGACAGTAGGATATAATTCTGTACACAGAAATGCTTAAAAACCACACCAAAAGGGAATCAAAATGTCAGGAAATATTGTGAAGTGGAAGGATGTAACATGCAAAAATAGCAACACTTGTATACACCACCATCAAATTTCTTAAGAAACCATGCAAGTTTTTCCCAGATTAAGAAATCACCAGAGGGTAAAGGACTTCCACAAGGAAAATTACACAAGCTTTTTTAAATAAAATAAAGAAGTCACCAAAACAACAACAAAAAAGAAAGGACCTGTTGTCCTAGTTTCATTTATCTTATTGTGCAGAAAAAGCATCCTCACAAAAAACAACTCAGGGCAAAGGCTCATTTCTGCTCACAGTTCCAGGTTTCTTCATCACTGCAAGAAGTTAAGACCTCAAGTACTTGAAGACGCTGGTCACATCACATTTTTACTCCAGAGCAGAAAGAAATAAATGCATGTGTGCCTGGTCCTCGGCTAGCTTTTCCTATTCTTATATAGCCCAGGGCCCCAAATCCAGGACTAGTGTCACCCACTTTCAAGCCCGGTCTTTCCACACCAATTTAGGAAACCCAAGAAAAGTTCACCAGAACTCAGACATACCCACAGGGCAATTTGATAAATATAATTCGTCATTGAGACTCTTCTCAGGTGCATCTAGGTTGTATCAAGTTGGCAATTAAAATATCATACCTACAAATTCATAAATTAAAAGAATAGGTCTTAAAATGCTCCTACTACACACAGTGATATGATTCCTATTAAAATACCAAAGACATTCTTTAGTAGAACTAGGGGAAATCTTGAAATTTATGTAGAAGCACACACACACATCTACATAGACAAAGTGGTCTTGAACAAAAAGATTGGCTGGGGGCTAGAAAAACAGCTTAGTGATGAAAAACATTTGATGCTCTCCCAGAAGATAATGGTTAGATTCTCAAGCATCTACAGTGCCACTTACAATTGCCTGGATCTTCAGATGCAAGGAATTCAAAACCCTGCTCTGGCCTTGGTGACCAGGGAAACATGTGGTGCACTACAGGATATAGTTCTGTACACAGACATACTTAAAGGGTACACCAAAACACCCATACACAGATGAAAAAATAGACTGGACACTTTGAAGATCTGACTTCAAGACATACTATATACACATAGAAAATAAAATACCAGAAGGAAAACACACATAGACCAATAGGCTAGAATAGACAACTAAGACAAAATCTACACATCCAGGCCAAATGACTCTTGACCAAGGTGGTAAAAAATACACAGTGAATGGGAGGGAAAAGTATCAATAAATAATGCTGGAAAAAACTGGAATTTAAAATCAGAACTTGGAAAATTGACTACCATTTCTTATGTTGTAGAAGAACTGACTTAAAATAAGTCAATGACTTTAATGTGAGACAAACCAACTAGAAGAGGATGGTAGGAACAATTGAAGACAGTTGTAGAAGAACTTCCAAACTATAAGACGCAAAATAAAACTAGATAGATGGAATGAAATTAAACTAAAAAAACAAACAAACAAACAAACAAAATACCTATATAGTAAGACAAGGTGTCAAAAGACTGAAAAGATAAAATTCAGAATTCAAAACGCTTGGCATCTGACCCCCAAAAGGCTAATATTACATATATCAAGAGCTAAAAATAGTAACAAACCCAAGTAATTCTCATTTTAAATTATACATGATCTGAATCAATATATTTTCAAAAGAATTAGGTATTGACAACAAATAAATGAAAATATGCTCAATGTTATTAATCATTTAGTTAAATGTGAATTAGAACAAGTCACTAGCCTATCACCATAGTTGGGTGCTAAGGAGAAAGGAAAAGGGGCAATTGGTTATGATCAATACACAAAACATACATTTGTGGAAATATTCAGTAGCCTCAATAATGTATATAATTAATATGCTTTAATAAAAGATGCAAGTTAAAAATAAAATTAGTGGTGAAAAGGAGACAAGCAATGACAGAGACATTTATGATTTAGTTTGGGAAAACTGTTCGACAAATAGGAAGGTGTAGATGAAATGAAGAATTTTCTGGACCCACAAGTTATGAACCTTAAGTCAAGAGGACAAAGAGCTTTGATAGACCAGTAAAGCTATGTGGGATTGAATCAGTTAGTGTTTACTGATAAAGAAGAGCTAGGTACTCCATATGCTTCTTCTCACGTACTCACCTGGAGCTAGAATATTCATTATTCCAGTGCGTGTGCACCTGGGCTGGGTAAGATGGAAAAATGAGGGACGGATATGGCCAACAAATGTATGTGTGGCTCCTTTCCTCTACATCCTCTTCAGAAGAAAAAAAAACCCTATCTGTGGCAGTATGACTTATCAATGTGGTGCTGATTTATATTTCCTTAAGTGATTAATGACATGAGCATATTTTCATATTTTTTGAGAGAGCTAGCTGTATCCTATTTATATATAATTGATGTTTAAATGTCAAAAGTTTTACAATTTCAAAATAACAGTGCTAGCTAGAATTCAAGGGAAAGTCATATCTGACTATACATATGATTGTACCCTATATTAACGTGTAACCACCAATTCAATTAAAATGCAAACCGTTGTAAGCAGAGACTGCACATTCATTTCCCAGATACACATACCTGAATAAGCACACAGAAACTATATTAATTGCAATGCATTTGGCCAATAGCTTAGGCATATCCTAGCTAGCTCTTACCTCTTAAATTAACCCATTTCTATTAAGCGATGTATCACTACGAGGCTGTGGCCTACCAGTAAGGTTCCAGGGTCTTTCTCCTTTGGTAGCTACATGTTGTCTCCTTGACTTCGCCTCTTTTCTTCCTGCATTCAGTTTAGTTTTCCCCACCTAGCTCTATTCTGTCCTGCCATCGGCCAAAGCAACTTCTTTATTAACCAATGGTAATAAAACATATTCACAGCATATGGAGGGGAGCCCCCCATCAAACTGTAAATTTGGAACCATTCATAGGTGGATAACCTCACAATGATGAACAAAAATATTAGCAAATAGAAGAAAAGGATGGACCAAATAAAATGACAGTTTCTAACAATAGGAATTTAGCTCCTTGTCAGCAGTGGAGAGGAGCAAACTTGAAAAGTGCGGATGCCCATACTGACAATGTAGAAAAGCTCTTTTCTATGTATTGCTGGTATTTAAATGAGTTGTTTTTAAGATAACAACAGATGCCTGCAGTGTACTGTACTTTTCCAAAAGCTAGATGAGAGGGTTTTTTAAATTTTTCTCTAATATATTACATACCAGGCACAGTTTTCCCTCCCTCCCCTGCCACAAGTCTCCCCACTACCACCTCCCCTTTCCCCTAGATCTGCCCTCCTCTCATAAAAGAACAACCCTCTCAGGGACATCATTCAAACTCAGTATAGCAAGTTACTATAAGACCAAGCAAATATCATCACATCAAAGCTGGAGGAAGCAACCCAGTAGAAGGAAAAGGGTCCCAAGAGCAGGCAAAAGTGTCAGAGACAGCCCTCACTCTCTCTGTCAGGAATCCCTTAAGAACACTACACAACCATAGTTCATATGCAGAGAACCTAGGTCAGACCCCTATGGGCTCTCTGATCTCTGTGAGTCCCCCAGAGTTCTGGTCAGCTGATTCTGTGGGCCCTGTTCCCTTGGAGAGGATAGATATGTTTAACCTAATTTAAACTGCACAATGTGTATGTGTGTGGGATATCATGCTAAAACATTAAGATGGACACTTCTTATGATTGAACATGTCAATTTGGAACTCCAGGGTCTAGTCTACAGAGGCAACACAACTACACATGAGAACCCTCTGTAATGGTTCCATGGAGATATTTAAGTACACAGTGGGTAGAGACTGGTGGGAGAAACCCAAAGGAGATGTCCATATTTACATTTTACAGTCATTCTGATATTAATAAAAATGGTGTTGATTATCAGTCTATCGTGAGTCCACAATACTTCTTTTCCCTAGTCCCAAGTTCATCGTGGGATGTTCTGTGTTAGAAAGTGAAGCTGTGGGGAAAATGTATGTTTAATACATTTGTATGAACTTGGAGGAAGGTGAGGACAAGGGTAAAATATGCTGCTAACACCTTAGGCCAGGCGGGAGAGGGAAGTCTGTACATTATTCCTACACTATTTTACTCGGGATTAGAATAACATTTGGTATAATGTTGACATTGTTTTTCTCGGGATTCGTATACCACATTTGGTAAAGTGTTGTTTCATCTAAGTATTTATTCCTAGACCAACTAAGAGTGAGTAGTACCCATGATGCTTAGTAACCCCATTTAATGTTTCTTTGCTAAGAGACAGAGGGCCCCTCTAACCTACCCACAAAACCATAATTAGCAAATCAACCTCCACTCAGTAAAAATCTACTTTGCAAACAATATTCTAATTCCATTTTTTAGTTCAGATTTAGACTAGGAATTGGGTGTATTCAATTGTCATATCTCTTTACTTGTTTCAGTCTGAACAGGTCCCTTGGCATATTCTCTTTCATGACCCTGACAGTTTTGAAAAGTACAAACCAGTTATTTTGTGCAATGCCCTTCAACTTGGGATAGTCTGGCATTTCCTCGTGATTACTTTAGGGCGGTTACATCACAGAAGTGATGCTGATTTTATCTCAGGGCAACATGTCATGGAGGGAGACTGTCAGTTTGTCTGCTGCTGCTGGTCAATTTGGACCAGCTGGTGCAGTAGCTGACCTTAACTACCAAGTTATTTTCTCTTAGTAATTAATGATCGATGGTGGATACAATGAGAGTGCATAAATACTGTGTTTTCTAGAAAACATTTTAGCATTCATTCCTCATTTTTTTTCTTGTTTTAAATAGTTCTGTGATTGTAAACGATGACTTTTCACTTCCATCTTTTTTTTTTTTTTACATTTAATAGTTGGCAGTCTGCTCTAAGGAATTACATTCCATTTTCATCAATTTTTTGTTCAATGGGCTTTAGTTTTTCTTTTATTTAATTATATGCAGGTATTTGAGTAAGGGTGCTTCAGGGGCTAAAGGCACTAGAATCTCTGGATCTGGAGCTACAGGAGTTGTGAATTGCTGGTGTGGATGCTGGGAACAGAACTTGGGTCTTCAGCAAGAGCAGAATAAACATTTAACCCCAAGTCGTCTCTCCAAGTTTAATGGGTTTTAATTTGCTACTATCAACTTTAATTTTATGTATACATTTTCCTTTAGATAGTGGGGGAGACACACACTGACTCCAACTGGCTTTCAGTAAATTCCTATAGTTATGGGGAATTTCATTACTGTCTCGTAGAAAGAAGCTACAAGTCCACAGTATTCTTTCCCTTTCCCATTCCTAAATGGGTATAATAATTCAACTCCTCACCATTTTTTTCATTTATCTATTTATTTTGTGTAACACATATTTTTATCACTGCATGAATACTGAAGTCAGAAGTCAACTATAGGATTCAGTTGTCTGCCTCTTTGTGGGTTCTGGAGACTGAATTCAAGACATAAGGCTTTGCACAAGTATTTTCACAGGGAAATAAAATATAGAAACTATTCAAAACAACTAGAGGAAAATCAAGGGTTGGGAATGCCTTTGCCTAGCAATAATAATCCTGTATGTGAACAGGATAGATTATTCAACTGAAAATACAGAGGAACCAGAGATGTGGCTCAAGTGGTGGTATGCTTTCCTAGCATGCACAAAACCTTGGATTTAATCCCAGCACTTGAGAGGTGGAGGCAGGAAGATCATAAGTTTAAGGTCATCCTGGATAGTAAATCGGAGGCTAGCCTAGGCTGCCTAAAACCTTTCACCAAAACAGAAGAAATTAAAAACAAGGCATAAAAAAGCAAACTCTAAAAGACACAATCTTAATAAATTTCATAAACAAACCCACAAGGCCTGAAGGTTTGCTGCGTCCAAGAAATGCGCTTCAGTAGGAAAGGCGCAGTGAGCGTGAAGGGAGGCAAATGATGCTTCCAGCCAAGGCAAACACAAATCAGAGAGCAGTTGTTCTTTCTGACAGCACAGTGTTAAGATTAAACACTCACTGCATGATGACCATGATATCAAAAATATCCAGTGACTTTGATTCACAGGTATTTGTATTTGACAACACTTTATCACAATGGAATAAAGCAACAGCAAAATTAAACTTAGAAATCATAAGAATGCATGGAGACTAAAGACACATACAATTTAGTAAATGATAGAACATTTAAGAAATCAGAAAATAAATCTTTTCTCAAAACAAATTGAAATGGAAATGTGTCAAAACTCGAGGGATAGAACCAAAGCAGTGCCAAGAGGAACATTTATAGCAATGCGTCTGTATTGTTTTTAAGAATTCAAACAAATGATCTATGATGTCTCTTAAAGAGTAAGAACAAGCAAGTCTAAAATTACCATACAAGAAATAACAAATATCAGAATAGAAATATATGAGATATGTGTAAAACACACACAAAGAAACACAAAATGTAGGCCAGGCAGTGGTGGAGCATGCCTTTGGGAGCAGAGGCTAGTCTGGTCTACAGAGTGAATTCCAGAATAGGTTCCAAAGCTACACAGAGAAATGCACTGAAATTCATGTGTAAGTAGAAATGACTCCAAATGTTCAAAGTATAACAATGAATGTCTGACAGAGACACGGTAAATAAAGCATTGTGACATTGCCAGAAAACAGGCACCCAAAGGAATGGAGAGCCCAAAGCAGGCCTGCACCCCTGTATTGAGGTGGTTTTGATATACCTCCCCAAATGCTGGAAATGATGATCTCCTCAGTAAACAATGCTGGGGAAAACTGAATATCCCCATGTAGAGGACTGAATCTTGAGTGCCATCTTTCACCACCTACAAAATCAACTCCAAGCCAAACAAATACTTCTTTTTTTTTTTTTTTTGTTTTTCGAGACAATTTCTCTGTGGCTTTGGAGCCTGCGCTGGAACTAGCTCTTGTAGACCAGGCTGGTCTCGAACTCACAGAGATCCGCCTGCCCCTGCCTCCCCAGTGCTGGGATTAAAGGCGTGCACCACCACCGCCCGGTGCCAAACAAATACTTCAATGCCAGACCTGTAAAGCTGTGTGTGAACCTGTAAAACCAGTAGGAAGCATGGGGCGTGGAGACCCTTAGATGTTAATACAGGCGATCATTTTCTAAACAGGACACCCAGACTCAGGAAACAGAAGCAAGAATTAATAATAGAATGACATCAATGTGAAGACTGCAGAGCAAGGAAAGTTACCATCAGTGTGAAGGGACAACACCCAGAGCGGGGAAAATGTTTGCCGACTCTTCACCTCAAGTAGTTAATATCTAGAACATGCAAAGAGCTCAAAGGAGGCAATGAAAATAATATCCCCCACACCTAACGCAACTTAAAAATGATCGAATAGACATCTCAAAAGAAGAAACATTAGCAATGGCCAAACAAATACATAAAAGTATCCATGAATATCACTGGCTATCAGGGAAATACAAATCAAAACTACAAAGAGATACCATGTCACCACAGTTAGAATGACATAACAAAACAACATTCCAAAGATGATTCCTTTGGGGAGATAATTAGAATGGCAATTAAACTAAACCAAGCATGAAACTAAAACACCAAGCACATGACCCAGCATCTCACTCCGTCCTCATCAACACCCCAAGGAAATGAACCAGCACAATAAAAAGATCATGATCACGCACACCCATGTTCATTGTGGCCCCATTCATAATAGCTATGATAAGGATAGGAGTGGACGCTCGACACATGAATGGATAGGGAGAATAGGGTATGGGCACAGTAGCCTATTATTCAACCTTGAACATGACAAACACTGCCATTTCCACAGAATGAATGGAACTCAGATAATTAAAGAAAGTGATTCAGAAAGGCGTGTGGTGTGTGTTCTCGCCCATTTATCAAAGCTGAAAATGTTTGGCCTGAACGTAGAATAACAGCTGTTGCTGTTGTGAGGAGAGTTGGGGGGTACATGGAAAGAGTGGCTTAGACTTGATCTAAACCTGCATGCAGGCATGCACATTCTTCGCCCTTACATTCATAGGAACAAGAGACTTCAATAACCAAAAAGAGGAAAAAGAAATGTTTAAAAGATGTAGATGT
>JAQHUG010000309.1:1134390-1149594 GCA_028555095.1 Dicrostonyx torquatus
CCAGTCACCATGAGGCTCCCATTGCAGATGGATGCAGGTTAGACCTTTCTGGTAAGTCACCCACCTCGTGGTGACTATAGACTTTTATAATGGGTTAGTTTAGATGTGAGAGCTAGGAGATAATGGGCCAGGCAGTGTTTAAATGAATATAATTCTCATGTGGTTATTTCGGATATAAGCAAGCAACCAGTGGCTGAGCGGGCCAGCGGCTGGGGGCTGGGAGCCAGGTGCTGGGAATATAACCCACACCTCTCACCCATTTACAACAGATACATGCACACACATACACAAAATATATCTATATGCTACTTCACAAAGGAAGATATTTGTAATATTTATTTACTTTTAGATCAATAACTCTTGAAATACACAACTGGAAAATAAAGAAACTTTGTGTGGGTTGCAGATTACAGGACAGAGTGAGCAGGTTACTATTGGGCATGCCAGGGGTTCCTACAGAGATGGCTGTGGTGCAGCACTTAAAATCAGCATAGTCTGATGGAAACCGTGAAAAATGCTGGAGGATTTGGCCTGGCCCGGAAACATGCTAACATATAGTAGTCTTCAAGCAAGTATTGCTGTAATTATCATGTTTGTACACATCAGTATCTACGATGGGCCAAAGAGCATCTGCAAGAACTTCCCCAACAGTGAATAAAAACACTGATTTAAAGTCACTAATAAACGTTTTCTCAAAATATCACAGACAATCCGTGTCTCTCTGTTCTCCAGAGCCAATACCACAGTCTTGTCCCTAGTCCTACAACAGAACACAAGCTGTGGTCTTCCTTCTCCCGCCCCTCCCCACATCTTCTGGGGATCTGACAGACCAACCCTGCTGAACCTCCCTTCCCAAATCATTGGTGTTTCCCAGGCTACAACTCCAGAAGACACACCCTGCTTTGCCACAGTCCATACCTACCAGAAAACCAGGTGGGCTGTCTGCTGACCTTCTCCTCTTTCTCTATCTCCCCAGATCCAACCCCAATCTCTTCCTTAGCACCTCAAGTGCACACAAGCTGCAGCTTTCTCTCGCTCCTGCCCACATCTCTGTGGAGCCCACAAACAATCCCTTTATACCCTCTTCCTCTGACTTGTTGTTTTGTCCCAGACCATAACTGTAGCAGACAACCCCCCTCATGACCCATGGTAGATTTCCCAAGGCCACAAGCAGGCTAAAGGCAAATCCACACTTCTCCCACTGCTGAGAGATCCAACTTCTCCAGTAGCGTACACCCCCAATTCTGGAACTATAAACCTGCTGTGGTCTCCCTTTCCTCTCTGACCCCCTCCCCAATGGGTCACAAAGAACTCCTTTGGTTGTTCTTTCCACCCCATCTCAGTTACTCAGTCTCCAACACCAGCAGGCAATCCCTGTGAAGACACCAACTCAAAAGGACAGGAAAACAGGCAGAACACAGCCAACAGACTCTGTGAAAATCCAGAGAGGAAACAGAAACCAAGGAACAAAACACCCACCCAACAAAGAAATTCAGAAGTCAATACATAGACCTCTAGTCATCCAAAACCCAGATGTCAAGAGGCCAGCTTAAAAACACAAGCAATAGCAGCCAGGGCAACATGTTATTCTATCACATCAGGTCCTGAGCATTCCAATAGTTGAAGCATGAGAAACAGACTTTTAAACCAGCTGAAGATGATAGACACCCTTAAAGGGGAAATGAATAAACTCCTTAAAGAAATCCAGGAAAACACAAGCAAACAATTGAAGGCAATGAATAAGTCCCTTTAAGAAAGCCAAGAAAACACACACACACACACACACACACACACACACGATAGATAGGTAGATAGATAGATAGATAGATAGATAGATAGATAGATAGATAGATATTAGTTGAAGGAAATAAATAAAACTGTTAAATATCAGAAAATGAAAATAGATATAACAAAGAAAACATAAACCGAGGGAATTCTGGACATAAAAAATTTAGGAACACAAAGAGAAACTACAGAAGCAAGCTTCATCAACAGAATACAAGAGATAGAAGACAGAATCAAAGGTGTGAAGATGTGATAGAAAAAATGGATACATCACTCAAAGAAAATGTTAAATCTAAAAAAATCCTGACAGAAAACAATGAGAATATATTAGGACATAATAAAAAGACCAAACCGAAGAATAATAGGTACAGAAGAAGAAGAAACCCAGTTAAAAGGCCCAGGAAATTTTTTCAACAAAATTATAGAAGAAAAGTTTATAACCTAAGAAGATGCCTATAAAGGTACAAGAAGCATATAGAACACAAAACAGACTGAACCAAAAAAGAAAATCCCTTCACCACATAATAATCAAAAGACTAAACTTACAGAACAAAGAAAGAATATTAAAAGCTTCAAGGGAAATAGACCAAGTAACATACAAAAGAAGACTATTAGAACTATACCTGACTTTTCAATCTCTAAAAGCCAGAAGGTCATGGGCAGATGTACTGCACACTCTAAGAGACCCCAGATACCAGCCCAGACTGCTGTACCAAGCAAAACTTTCAGTTATCACATATGGAGAATATAAGGAACCTCATGATAAAAACAACTTTAAACAATATCTATCTACAAATCCAGCCATACAAAAGGTGCTAGAGGAAAACTCCAACCTAAGGAGGTTAAATACACCCATTAAACACAGGGAATAAGTGATCACACCAGCAAAATCAAAGAAGGGAAGTGCGCATGAGTGAGTGAACACACACACACACACACACACACACACACACCACCACCACCACCACCACCACCACCACTACCAACAACAACAACAACAATAACAACAAAATCAAGAATCAACAAGCATTAGTTATTGATGTCTCTCAATATCAGTGGTCTCAATTCCCCCATAAAAAGACACAGACTAAAAAGCATGAATGAGCAAACAGGATCCACCCTTCTGCTGCATATAAGACACATACCTCAACATCAAGGACAGACATTACCTCAGGGTAAAGGGTTAGAAAAAAGATATTCCAAGACAAAAGACCTAACAAGCAATCTTATGTAGCTGTTTTAAATTCTAACAAAATAGATTACAAACTGACACTAAATCAAAAGAGATAGAGAAGGATGCTTCATACTCACCAAAGGAAAAATCCACAAAAAAGGCATTTCAATTATTAATATCTATGTCCAAAACACAACACAAACAAGTTTGTAAAAGAAGTACTACTACAGCTTAAATCACACATCAAACTTATACATACACTAATAGTAGGAGACTCTGGTACCCCACTCTTACCAGTGGACAAGTCATCCAGACAAAAACTAAACAGAGAAATACTGGAGTTAATAATATTATAAAGCAGACTGACCTAACAGATGTCTACAGAACATTTCACCCAAACACAAAAGAATGTACCTTCTACTCTTCACTTCATGAAATTTTCTCCAAAATTGACCACACACTTGAATACAAAGCAAGTCTCAACAGACACAGGAAAACCTACATAATTCCCTGCATCCAATCAGAGCACCACAGGTTAAACCTGGAGCTCAACAACAACAACAACAACAACAGAAAAATAGAAAGCTTACAAACTCATAGAAACCGAAAAACTCTCTACTGAATGACAAATGGGTCAAGGCAGAAAAAAAAGAAATTCAAAACTTTCTAGAATTCAACCAAAATGAATACACGATATACTCCAACCGATGGGACACAATGAATGTGCTAAAAGGCAAGTTCATAGCTTTAAGAACGTACAAAAAAACTGGGGGTTTCTTATACTAGCAAGTTGGCAGCACACCTGAAAGGTCTTGAACAACAACAACAAAAAGTAATCATACGCAAGAGGTGTAGAAGGCAAGAAATAAAATAGAAATAAAGAGAACAATATAAAGAACCAATGAAACAAAAAGCTGGTCCTTTGAGAAAATCAACAAGATTGACAAACCCTTATCCAAGCTAAAAGAAGAGAGAGAGAATTTCTAAATTAACAAAATCAGAAACAAAAAGGGGAAGACAATAACAGATGCCAAGGAAATTCAGAGAATTATAAGGGCATACATTAAAACCTGTGCTCCACCAATTATGATAATGAGCTCTGTACTGGATACCTTTATGCTTGGTTAGGTGATGATGAATGTATATTTGTATCTTCAGGAAGCCAACCTTTTCTAATGCTGATTTTTTTTTGTCTTATATTGACACTGAGAACTATTTTCTCTTCTCTTCTTTCCTCTTTGGATTTACTCTTTGTGCAGGCAAAACAAAGATACTCTTAGCCCAGTTGACTCACTGAGTTTGTTAGCTTGAACCCTAGGACAAAGCACAGAGAACACTGCTATGTCTCCGGGCCCCAACTTGGACAGAGTTAAGCTATTTTCATAGTTAGGAACAAAAGCAGCTACAGTTTCCCCAGAGAGTCATGTGTTCTAGAACAGTATGATTCTCAGTTTAAAATAGGACAAGAATAGTAAGTAAGTTTTGGTGAAAGCTGTATGTTAGCTGCCAACCCTGAATGTAGCGACAGATGTCTTATGTGCTATGCCTCTACCAGAAAAAGGAAATCTTCCTCTTTGTGCAGATTTCCTAGGGCAGAGAAATTGGTGCCTTGTTTTTATATATGTATTGAAGCTTTGTTCAGGTCCGTCAGCTATTCAGAGGTCCAGCTTTACTATTTCATGTTAAAATCCAAAATGGGACTTTTAAGCTAAAGCGTAATCCACCAGAGCAAGTTGGTCAGTTTTATAAGCATACTGCTTTGGTGGGTGGCTGTATTCATAGGAATGCTTCCGATAACTTCAACAACAGTCAAAAATGATGGTTTATTTGTTTGACGAACCTGACAACACAGGAACATCACTGCTAGAATTGTTATCTCTAAATTTAAAGAGCCAAAGATTTGCTGGCTAACAAGTCTAGTTGTTGAGATGCCTGTCTGCCTTTTCTCCAGCATGATCAGCAATCATGGTGATTCTGGCCCTTGCTTCATCCCAGGCAGGCAATGTCAGAGCCCATCATGACATCCCTCTGACTGTGCTGTGTTGCTAAATCATCCTGTACGCAGCCACAGGGAATAGGGGAGACATAATGAAGCTCCCAGAGAAAGAAATGCTTTTCTACCTGTCTGCCCTCCCTCAGCTGTTACTGCCAGCATGGAGAGGATTTGAAGGGACTATATGCCAAGTAACAGTAAGTAAACAGAAGAAACGTTATTGATTTCCTTATTCTTTGAAGGACTAGGAAGTCGTATAGGCAATTGTGCAACAGCAATATTGCAGAGCTCAATAGGATGTTCTCAGAGCAGATCCAGTTAGACAGGGAATTTATGGATCACCTGCTGCCCAGAGACCACTGAGGTCTGTCTATGTATTTCTGAACACAGAGAAATTGAGTACACATTCCTAGGCAGGAAGCTGAACTGGCCCTGATTTCTTTTTTGATCCGTTCACCCCTTTAAATCTGAAGTACCATGCAGGCTTCTGGCATTCTAAAGAACTACCCATGAGCCAAAGTCAACCTCACCTTATTGATAATTACATTTTCAGCATTGGTATCTCTAAAGAATCCTTTCATTTCAAAATGAGATCAAGGGGTTTGCAAAATGTTCCACTAAAGATTACACTCCTTCCCACTGCACAGAGGATTTCACACTCAAGAAGCTCATTGTTACAAATTCTTTGGTTCACAAACACAATCTGATTGCTTAAAACATCATCAGAAGGTGACAGGATGTGGTATATAATCCACTGCAGGAAGCCGAGTCATCATTTAAAAATTGTTAATAAAAATTAATGGAGCCTTAGAACGAAGGTATCATAAATTTAACTTCATAGATCTCTCAATTATTGTCCCCATTTCTTCTTCAAAGCCTATGAAGTTGAGATGCAATATTTCATTTCTGACACGTAATCAATGAGGGTGTCTTTGGAGATCTATTATGTCTTTAACGTAATTTAGGTGCACTCTGTAATGACTGCGAGATGCTAAAGGTGCTATCCAAACACTCTGAACTTTATATACTGGTTCAGTCGGAAATGCAGAGGAAAACTTTTATAGTTCAGAGTCACTTTAGGACTTCAAATAATCAGAATGGTGAGTAGTTAATTTGTGATGATGTATTTTTCTGAAAACAGCTCTTGACTCCAAAGAGACTGAATTTTTTGAGGATCTCACAGCCAAGTTAAAAGTATGCCTCGAGATCATATAAGACTGTGTACTTAACCTGCTACCCTACTGTGTAATCAGCCTTAAGTTTAATCTCCATTAAGAGAATAATGTAACCAACCTTATTCTCCCTTGGCTTACATGTGTAAAAAAAAATCAGTTTTTACTACCCAAGCTAAAGGCATCATGTACTCTTCCATGCCCTTGATCCAGAATAATGTATGCGTGTGTTGTGGTAACCATTTCCAACATGTTGAAATCAACCTTAAACAAAACAAATGTTGCATGCAACATATTGATACATGCAAATGACATCTGTTTGTGGGTTTTAGTGTTATTCTGGGTCAGTAAAGTAACTTCTTCCATTGTAAAACTCTATTAAAGATTTCTGTAAAGAATCCATTGTTTCCTTCCCTGTACATGCTTTCTGTGCTGTTCAAGAAATGCAGTTAAAAGCCTTTTATTAGGGACAGGACTAGAAGAGACACAGGCATAACAGGCAATAGGGACAGACAAGTCAGACACATATAACAGACAGACCATAGGCAGCCTAGTGGTCACAGACCCAGACAGAAAACATGGAGAAATGGAGAATTTGAATTTGCGATAGTCCTTGTCTAAACTAATCCAAGAGGAAGTTGTACTGACACATTCTTGTGCCTTCTCTGAGGTTATCTTTGATTTACTAACCAACACACTAATTCAAGTGGTTAATAGCACCTCAAAATATTGTTGGATGCTATAATGAGCTGTGAAGTCAGGAGAAGCATATATACAAACAGAAAAAACAATGATTCCTATTTCAGTCTTTGCTGTCTAGAAGCTACTTGTATTGTGTCAATTCTTTAAGCCTTTCGTTGTTTCTTAGAGAGGAATAAAAATACTTCAGTTTGGTTTTGAGGGCAAAATATGGCCCAGTCATTATACCAGCTATCTGACTGAAAAAGTTAGAAACAAGCCAGCTTTAAAATAGGTCATCTAAGCTGGGCAGAGATGGCACATGACTTTAATCTCCACACCTGGAAGGCAAGGGCAAGCAGACCTCTGAGTTTGAAGTCAGCCTGGTCTATAAAGTGAGTTCCAGGACAGCCAGGGCTACACAGAGAAACCCCATTTCAAAAACCAGAAAAAGATCATATAAATAAGAGCCACCTGTTTACTTTCTTAGACTCTTCACTGTGTAACATTAGATTTATGAAAGATCTAAGATAACAAAATGTAACTCTTGGGAGTCAGTATGAACATAATTCTGGCTATACAGAAAGACTCTTAACCTGAAGTTATGCCATGGTAATCTTATCTCTCAAGGAGTTCTTATCTGCCTCTTGGTAGTAATCTTAGAAGATAAACACAAGAATATCTGGAATATGTGGGAAGCACAACAAACGAAAGGATAAATAATGGTTGCATCAAGGGGAAGATAATATCGCCGTGTGGGTCTTTTGGGATCCCAATACCTGTAACAAACTGGCAAAATGTGTCTTTAGTGAAGTGGAGACTCATTTTCGAACACAGTAATAGCATATTTTATTTTTTTTTTAGCAAGTACAGTGTATTAGTCAGGATTTTCTAGAGGAATAGGAAAGATAGAATGAATTTATAAATATATAATGAATATAATATAATATATACAAGTATATAATTAAAAAACTTACTTGATTGGCTTGTGCAATATGGGATAAGTAGTCCAAAAGTGGCTGTCTGCACTTTGGAAAGGCTGAGAAGCTGATAGTTGTTAAACCTCCAAGTCTTGATGCCGCACAGTCCTGACACTGAAGATCTGGAGGATCCCTAGAGAGCTACTGGTCTTCAGTCCACATTGGAATGCTGAAGAAACTGAGTTGCAATGGCAGTGAAGGTTGGCAGAAGTACCACCTGAGTAGATGCTCTCTCCAGCAAGCAGCAAAGGTACTATGAAGGAAGGTATTCCCTCTTGATCTGGTCCGGTCCAATATCTACCTTCTCAGAATCACCCAGAGGCATGTCTGTGGATTGATATCAGAGCCAATCAAGCTAGAAAACAGGGATAGCCATCTAGACTTTTAGCCCACTTAATGTTGGCTACTCCAATTCTTAGTACCCAGAAAATAAATTGCAAGCTATATTAATTATAACACTGTTTAGCAAATGGCTCAGGCATATTCCTAGCTAGCTCTTACATCTTAAATTAACCCATTTCTATTAATGTAAGTATCACTATGAGGCTGTAGCCTACTGGTAAGTTTCCAGCCTCTTTCTCCTTGGGGAGCTACATGGTGTCTCCCTGACTCAGCCTTATTTCCTCCTCTTTCTCTGCTTGGATTTCCTGCCTTGCTTTATTCTGCCCTGCCATTGGCCAAAGCAGCTTCTTTAGTAACCAATGGTAATAAAACATATTCACAGCATATAGAGGGGAATCTCCAATCAATGGCAAAGCATCACACCCTACTTTAGGAAGTAAATAAATGTTATGTATCCATACAATCTTTTCCTGCCCTTCACATAGATGAATGTGACTGAATTTCCAATTATTCACAAGACCAGAGTAGTTCCTTTGTCAGCTCCCTGCCAATGTACTGTGGGATCTGGGTTAGGTTTTTAACAAGTGCCCAAATGATTGCTCTCTTCCCTTCTAAGGGGGATGGACCCAGGTGTGCTCAAACCACGGAACTAACCACTCAGATGAATCCTCAAGGACTCCCATAGGACTTCCATGCCTCAGCAAGTCTAGCTGGTGTCTATGAGACCTGATAACTACAGCTCCATATGGCCATTTCATTATTAGTTTTTAGGCATAAATTGTTGAGGTTTATGATAAAAAACAAAGATTAATCATGGAAAGAACTCATGATACAGACAAGCTGGCAAAGCTCATCAGTGAAAATAAGCTGAGATGAAAGGAACTCCCATGTGTAGCCTCCTGCCCAGTGCACATTCTATCTTTCTCTGTGTGGCCCCAAGAGGGCTGACATTCTTACTGTCTTCATAGCTAGCAATGTCTGGAACCTCAACTCACCTCTCCTCTGAACCCTTCTCTCCATTTCATTCATGTGATTTGAATCTTCCCTCAGAAATCTCACCCACATCTTTCTAATTCAGCTGTTCCATTAATGTGGGAGACAGCCTAATTAATTGCAAAAGCAAGGCATATAATTTGTTAGACCCAATCAGGGGTCAGTCTGGGGATAGCAAAGATGGAAAGGAGAGAAGATATGCAGATTCTTACTATCCTGTCCCACACCTATTCCTTAGAGTAGAGGAAGGGGGAACTGATTGAGTATGTATCCTTCCTAGAAAGCCTGGCCTTCTGGATGTGTGACTCTTGGAAGCAGCATCAACATATTCAGTGACTCATGGTGCTGACCTTTCTGGGTGTTATTTATGTCTCCTCTACAATAATCAACCACCACCAAGGCCTTAGTGCGCTTTTGTTATGATAATTAAGGCAGCTCCCGCCTAAGGCCTAAGATCAGCACATTCCAGCATGGTGGAGCCTGAGCCAAGCCTCTCCTCCTGAGCCAGATGTGCCCCTGAGCCACGCAGCTCCAGGCACACAGCGCACATAGTGAGCCCAAACTGCCATCAAGCAACCAAATAGTAACATTTTACTCAGAAAACCCCATTGAAATGCTCTGTCTCCCGCTGGAGCCAAAGCTCGCGCTGGCAGCACAGACACTGTGTTAAAACCGCCACAGTGTTGCTTTGCTGAGTCAGGAAATCTCTCTTAGTAGATTTAACAAACAGCAAAAAGCGGTGTTAAAGTCTTTCTCTCCTTTTTAAGCCCTCTCAGGTTTTTAAGTGGATTAACCACACACGTTGGAGTGCCAAACTGTTGTAAGTAGGGGAGAGGTGCGTCTTGTATGTTCCCAGCTCCCAGCCGCTGGCCCGCTCAGCCACTGGTTGCTTGTTTATGCCCGAAATAACCACATGAGAACTGTATTCATTTAAACTCTGCCTGGCCCATTATCTCCTAGCTCTCACATCTAAACTAACCCATTATAAAAGTCTGTAGTCACCACAAGGTGGGTGACTTACTGGAAAGGTCTAACCTGCATCCATCTGTGATGGGAGCCTCATGGTGACTGGCTCACTTCCTCTCTTCTCCTCAGAACTTCCGTTCTGTCTACTCCACCCACCTAAGGGCTGACCTATTTTATAAGCCAGGCAGCTTCTTTATTCAACCAATAAGAGTAATACAAAATACAGGAGAACACTCCCACATGTGAAGTAGGGTTAAAAGACATTAGAAAAACAGTTACACTGACACATATTTAGAAACCGCTCTCCCTATATTCTTGCCTTCTTATTTTTTTTCATTATACAAGGCAAGTTCTCTTTTTATTTTTGACAGTACAGAAAAACTTTCTTTATTTAGAACTTACTTTTAATAATATTGAGTAAATTTTAGGTTATTATTCATTTTCTTCAAATATAGGCTATATTGGGGTAGATGTTACAGGTTCCAAACATTTAAAAGTTCGTTTCT
Source organism: Dicrostonyx torquatus (assembly GCA_028555095.1). Classification (NCBI taxonomy): domain Eukaryota; kingdom Metazoa; phylum Chordata; class Mammalia; order Rodentia; family Cricetidae; genus Dicrostonyx; species Dicrostonyx torquatus. Next base: position 1,144,980 of record JAQHUG010000309.1, read on the forward strand.
CTCATGTTACTTAGGCATGTCCATGAAGAAGGCATTGAACTCATTTAAATGGTGATATGCTCTTCAGCCTTTATGTCTCAGCATTGACGGAATCCATAAACTGGGTGTTATGAATATCCAGAAAATTATCCCCTCTGTTCCAGGCCAGAAACCATAGAACTGTGGGGCTAACTGAGATTCACCTAAATACATTCAATTCACCCCAAACTTAATATATCTCTAAGTCCATTTTTTTCTTACCCATATCTTAGCATACCTCTAATTGGAGAAAATGTGACAGAAAACATTCAAGTAGACAGAATGGAGCTAGAGAGATGAGTGGGCAAAGGAAGGTTTTTTTTCCCACCAAGGCCCAGGCCATGAATTTGATCCCCTGAACCCACCCAGGGGAAGGAGGAAACCTAATTCCTCAAGTTGTCCTCTGACCTCTACTGGCATGTGAACATGTACTAGTGTGTGTGTGTGTGTGTGTGTGTGTGTGTGTGTGAACTAAATAGATAAGCATAAATAAACAAGACAAAATGCGATCTTCAGGGATTATGGTTACCATAGCTGAGGTGTAGGTTTGGGCTGCTATAACAAACATCATAGCTGGGTAACAAAACATTTTTTCATTTATTTCTCATCCTTTGGGGACTGCAACGTCTAAGCAGCACTGGCATATGAAGCATGTGGGGAAAGCTCACTTCTAATTACATCTTCAGATGGTTGAAAGAAAGGAGGTAATGACTTAGTCACTTTCTTTTCTTGTAGACACTAAGCGCCTCAGGACCTAATTACCTCCAAAGACCCCACCTCCTAATCACAGTTGTAGTCAGAATTAGGCTGCCACTTATGAACTCTGCAGGGACCCAGACTTTGACTTTATAGCCATATTCTACTTTATACAATTCAAAAACAAGACAATGTAAGCCAAAGTATTATTTAGCCTCCTCAGAGCTTGAAGGTTTAAGTTTCAGTAGCTTTATGGAAAATATGCATTCAAATATGGGCTCTCTTTAGGGTCCCTAGGGAAGCAAGCTGACTGCATGTTTCACAGTGTTGAAGAGTTGACTCCGGCTTCATCTCTGCCATTCCATACTCTCTACCCATAGTTCTCTGCTGAAGAGATCTCTTGGAGCTTACTCTGGTGGACTTCTTGCAAGGCCATGAAGCCCTTTCTACTCTTTGCCTGGCTCACCTAATGGAGCAGTGCGTTTCATGGAGTGCTCTGCTGCTGTATTCCATGCAACTGACCTTTTCCTTGCCTCCAAGGATCTCGTCTTTCTCTCACCTTTTTTCTTTCTTCGTTTTCCAAATAGACAGGTGTAGGAAGTTAAGGCCTACCAGGGGGTCTGCTTGGTGCTGTCAGAGGTCCTGATTATGCCTAGCCAATGAGGGGTGACCATGAGATATCAATGGATCAGAATACCTGGATGCTGGGAGGGTATCTAAAGTTCTCCCCATTGCTAAATAAATGAGTCTGCTGTTTCCCTTTCACCAGACCTCAGTGTCTATGTTGTTGATGCTGGGCTTTCTCATCTCCTTGCCTGAGGAAGCTGTTAGGATCTTGCTACACACAAGGAACCAGTGTAATGAAATAATTACAAAGGAGATGTCCAACTGGGAAAGCAGATATTAATATTCTGTTTTTGTAGTCTCTCAGGCTCCATCAGTCAGTTTCTTGGTCTTCTCCTGTGTTTTGAGGAGAAGATAAGCACTCGTCTGTTCCACATTCTGCTAGGCAGAGAGAGCCCCCAGCTCAGATGCATCTACTTATGAACACAAGAGTCCTGGGTAGAGTGGCAGGTAGGGCTGGCTGTGGTGGCCTTGCTCTCTGCATATCCTCAAAGTCCTGCCTGTCTCCAGTTGCTGGAGTTTACTTTAGAGTATCTTCTTTAGTTGGGGGGGGGGGCTTTCAGTTGCCACTGTAGTATAATGAACGAAGATGGGGCATCTGATGTGGCTCAGCAGTAAAGGCACATGCTTCCAGGCAGGTGTGAGGGAGAGAAAGAACTCTTCAGAGCTGTCCCCACACATAAACCAGCATTCCTGACCTGGCACAGCATGTGAACATAAGCTCTCCTCCTCCCCAAATAAGATGTTTTAAAACATGGAAAGATTTTTTTTTTAAAGAAGATAATTGATAAGTGCAGCAGGGGTCAGTAATTTCTAGCAATCTCACTATTCAGGTCTCCTCTTAGCCTCATAATTTATTCCATTTCAGCCCAAACTACAGATCTCCCCCATTTTCTCCCCTCTGCTCTCTTCTCCTTCTGTTATAAATGAGGGGGAGAGGTGTAGGTTGTATTCCCGGCACTCAGCTCCCAGCCCCCAGCCGCCGGCCCGCTCAGCCACTGGTTGCTTTCTTGTGCCCAAAATAACCACATGACAACTATATTCATTTAAATACTGCCTTGCCTATTATCTCTAGCCTTTTCTTGGCTAGCTAACTAACATCTAAACTAACCCATTATAAAAGTCTGTATGTCACCACGAGGTGGTGACTTACCGGACTGTTCTAAGGTACGTCCATCTTGGGCACAGGATCATGGCAGCTCTCTCACTTCCTTTCTTCCCAGAACTTTTGTTCTGTCTACTCCGCCCACCTAAGGGCTAACCTATCTTACAAGCCAAGGCAGCTTCTTTATTAACCAATGAAAGCAAAAGAAATAAAGATGGACCCTCCTACATCCTTCTTTGTACATTTCTCTCATGTTCTAGCTCCTTTCTTTAGGTTAGGTCATATTGCAGTGCATGTAGTTTCTTGGAAGCAAAGGAACTTTAAATGTCACCTGGTCTTGGAGATGAATACCCTTGAAAGATCCCTTTTCTGACCTACACTCTGCAAAGTAATCACTCGGTTTTAAACCTTGCTTATTGGCTTTTAACAAGCAGCCCCTCATGAAATCACTTTCCCTTTACTCCAAAGGGTCATTTTCTTTAATATCTTCATTTTCTCCTTTTATCTTTGGCAATCCTCTGTCTCCTGGCGCACAGCAATGGCCCCAGCATTTATATTTTGAATGGCACTGTACTTTAGTTGTTGAATGTTCATGAACTAAGAGTTTCTAAGGCTCATGCGCATTGACTAGCCTTTTATTTGTGAGGAAATGTGGTAAACATTCTAATGGAAGGGCAGGATTAATCACAACCATAAAACCAGCCTGATTTGCTCAACTTTCACTTGCTTCAGATCAAACCTTAAGACAAATCAGCCCTCTCTAAAACAAAGCTATATTGCTCACTGAAGAAATAAGTGAAACAAAGTGTGCTTTATGTTTATTTTATGTGGACTAAAATAACAAAACAGGGAGGGAGGGAGAGAGGAAGCAAGGAAGGAAGGGTCTATTTACTGGCAGTCTGGACCAATGAAAGATACATTGTTTTGCTTGTATCACAAATACTCCATAAATAAGAACAGTTGCTGTTAATTAAAAATTATATTACTAAAAAAAGAGGGTCACATGGGCAAAAGTTACTTAAAAACTGTAAGTTTTTCAGCCAAAATAAAAATTACAAGTGGCTCAATTGTACTTTTTTTCAAAATTTAAGACTTAATAAGATAGCTTCAGGAGATTTTCCTAGGCCCACATCTTAAAGTACATTGCGCTGAGTTTTAGTACAGAATGTGACTTTTCAGTTAGATCCACCACATATTATGTGCTAGCAGAAGGTTTATTAGCTATGTGGGCATTTTACACAGTTAAAATAATAGAGCAATTTCATCAGTCGTCAAATAAAATAATGACAGACCTGGCTCATCTGTTCAAGGTGCCTTAGGTAGGTTTGATGTCTAAGACATGTAGATTTGTCAGCTGGCAAGCTCACAGGGTTACAAAACTTTCTATCATTTTTTTAGTGTCAAGGTTTTATATAACCAAAGCATTCCATCAGGACAGAAATCTCACATAAAATCTTCATACACAACAGAAAAAGAGCCCCTGTCTCCAAAGCATTTCATTTTCTTCTTTCAGAAAACATATGATTACCAACTGCTTTAGAACATAATGCTTTATGTCAGTTTTGGGAAAAAATTTCATAATTGATATCCTGACTGCTAATTGCAAAAAAAAAAATGATGGTGGACCTTGAGCTTAGCCCTGAGTAGGCAAAAGTTGTAGGCTTTTTGTTTCAATTTTAATACAGCTTAAAACAATTTATAGAAACTTACCACTTTAACATAGGATTTTAAGGAAAGTTAAGATATTTGCTTAATTTATGTGTGCATGTACATGTACCTGCTTTTGTGTGTGTGTGTGTGTGTGTGTGTGTGTGTGTGTGTGTTTCTGGATCTGGGTCTAGCAAAGAATATTTGCTATTGGAGGAATTCCATTATAGCGAGAAGTCTTATATTTGTTTTTATTGCCTTAGGATAAAAAGCAACCTAAGTCTTAGACTGATATGTGAGTATCAGGATAAATAACGCTTGATGTTAAATATAAGTTAATATTAAAACAAATTTATTTGTAAGTTACAAAGCCAGTCTCTGCATGTTTTTCTATAAAGGCTATATTCTAGTTGATTGAACCTAAAGCTAATTTTGAAAAATTTTAAAGGAATATATAAGAAATGATTAGCATTGACTATATATTAAAAGCAAATTATAAAAAGATGAACTCTGGAGATGCGCCCC
>JAQHUG010000309.1:1151308-1164741 GCA_028555095.1 Dicrostonyx torquatus
ATGATAAATTAGATATGAAACTTTCCAGATACTAATAGACTACATATTGCAACTGTGATTCTTGCTTGGTACCTATTTTGTTATATGTAATTTTACTATGTTAAACTTAAAACCTTCCTTTTTATTTAGAAAGAAAAGGGGAGATGATGTGAGCTATCCTTCTGTATATATGCTACTTTATTGGCTGATGAATAAAGCTGTTTTGGTTAATGACTTAGTATAGTAAAGCCAGGCAAAAAAATCTGAACAGAGGTATAGAGAGAGAGAGTAGGCAGAGTCAAAGAGACACCATGTAGTTGCCAAAGAAAACACACAGTGGAATCTTACTGGTACACAGAAAAATAGAAATGGGTTAATTTAAGATGTAGGAGTTAGCTAATAAGAAGCCTGAGCTAGTAGGCCAAACAATGTTGCAATTATTATAGTTTTGTGTGATTATTTGGGTCTGGCAGATAAGAAACAAACGAGATTACAATCATCATCATCATTATCATCATCATCATTATTATTTTGCATGTGTATATATGTGTGTGTAAGTATGCACCAATGTAGAAGTTAGAGGGCAACTTGTGGAAATTAGTTCTTTCCATGTACTGTGATTACCAGGAATAAAACTCAGGTTTTTAGGATTAAAGAACAAGAGCCATCTTACTGAGTCCCCTTTGTGAGCTTTGAAGATAGCAAATGCTATGCTGGATGAACTATTCCAAACTATGTAAAAAGTTCCTCATAAAGCTTCCCTTTGTTGACTGGAAGATGAAGATACATTCTAGTTGTGTTGATTTAGTTTGTAGCCTCCAAGTTGGAATGTTTCTGTCAGGAGCTACATCAGTTACTTCAAGGGGTTAGAAAGTGATCACCTGAACTTTGGGAGAGCTTAGCACTCTAAGTGCTAATGGAAAGCCACAATAATCACCACAAGGCTGGACAAGGAAGGAATGACACTTTGTAATGGCTTGAATCACTACATCAGGCAATGACTCCAGGTCAACTGACTTTTACTTGAGAAAAGGGGAAGAGTGGAATGGACTTGAAAGAAAGAAGCTATAGAAAGCAACCAAAAACTCAGGGCCAATTATAAGCACAAGCTAGTTTCTAGACTTTCTTTCCTGATACATCTGCTACTTGCATTTCTTTGCAACTTTTCTCTTCTTTCCTACATATGTTCATTTTTATGTAAAAAATGGCATACTGGTTTCATAATTTAGTCTACATGCTCTAGAATTTTTAGTGTGATTGTCAATGAACTAAATTCCTACAAGTAGTGATGATACAGTGACTGAGTTGTGGTTCTCATTTTTGGGAAGGATGAAGCATTGTACATACAAGATAGTCATCTCTTTTAATATAGAAATATGAAGTCATTTTGTTCACTATAATTTGAATGTGCATGCAAACACAGATGTGTGAAGAAGCTGAGCAAGGGAGTTGACTGTGCCAGTTCTGAAGTTATCATTTCTTGGCTGTAAATTCATTGCTTGTTCTACCTGAAAGGATCACAGTCCATTCGGTTATTCTTTTACCAGCTGCTACATCAGACTTTGAGAGCAGAAGGCACTGGTAAGACATGGCAGGAAGAAGGGGTTTTGCTTCCTGCTTCCTGTGTTGATAAAGTATATGGCTACCTGCCCTCTGTGCTGACATATTACAATCCTATGTGCTGAGACTCTGCCAACTTTTCCAACACCAAATGAACATCCAGTCGGGTGGCCTCATAAGGGACTATATTTCTAAGGTGTGTTCTTGTGACAACGTTCCTTGGCATCCTACAGAGTTAACTGCTTGCACGTTCTACCAAAAGGACACCTTGGTGACTTCTCTGTCATTTAGAAAACCATGACCATGCCTCCTCCAGCTGAGTCTGGATCTTAACCTTAGGGGATTCTTCCTTAGACACATGGTCTGTGCCTAATGTACACAGTTCTTCTGTTTATTATCCACTCCTGTATTTTTCCAGAGTGACACATGCTCCAGCCTTAGCTTGAGACAAGATCTTTTTTTTTAATTTATTCATTTATTTTTGTTAAAAGCAAAATTTACATTTACTAGACAAGATCTTATACTGTAGCTTAAGCTTGACTGCAGCTCATTGCATTCCAGGTTGGCCTTGAAACAATGGCCATCCTCCTGTTTCAGCCTCCCCACCACTCCTGGCTTTCTAGCTGGGCTAGCTCAGAGTACTTTTTGTTTTTTAAATTAGCCAATTCCTTAATACCCCAATCTATCTGTGGAGGAATTAATATTTTAAAAAAAATTCCCTCCGTACGTTGTGGTGTGGTTTGTTCCAGATCGATGCCACTCCAAATTAAATGTAACTGCAGCTCAATTCTCCTCGTGTGTGTGTGTGTGTGTGTGTGTGTGTGTGTGTGTATGTGTGTGTGTGTGTATACATATACAACCACCTTATAATACCAGAAGGTAGGCCAAAGGCCAAAGAAGCAAAATCCAAGTGGAAGAAGACCTTAATCATAATGGGATCCGGTGATAACAGTTATTTTGCAAACTTCAAAAAGTTACAGCACCATAAGAGTGCTTTTTTTGGTTCCTTCCTGCCATGATTTGGATCTGAATTGTTCCTGAAAGAACATGCATTAAATGCTTGGAGGCCAAACTGTGTTGCAACTGAGAGGTGTGGCATTTCTTAGGAAATGGGGCTGAGTTGGAAGCAGGGCATTGTGGGCATTCCTTTGAAGGGCCCCTTGAGACTCTGCTATCTTCCTCCAGCTCCCTGTTCCTTCCCTCTGTGTCTCTGTCTTCCTGTCTCTTTTAGCTTTCTATTTGCTTCCTAGAATGCCACAGGCGAGAGGCATTCCCTTTGCCATTCCTTTCTATCACACAGTCTTGCCTTAGCAGAGTGCCAGAAACAACAGAGCCAAATGACCATCAATAAAACCCCGGAAACTGCAACAAGTGAATCCCTTCCTCCTGCTGAGCTGTTTGAACATCAGATATTTCATCATAGAATATGAAAGCTGGTGCTGGAGAGATGGCTCAGCGATTAAGAGCAGTGACTGCTCTTCCAAAGGCCCTGAGTTCAATTCCCAGCAACCACATGGTGGCTCACAACCATCTGTAATAAGATCGGGTGCCCTCTTCTGGTCTGAAGGCATACATGAAAGCAGAACACTATACAAAATAAATAAATAAATCTTAAAAAAAAATGTGAAAACTGACTAATACACCAGCCCAAACTCAGAGAGGCCCCACAAGTTAAGAGTCCTTCAGCTAAAACTTCCTGGTAAATACAACCCTGGGTGACTTTTATTCTTACTAGCTAATCATCACATTGGAAAACATATTTCTATTTTTTCATCTTAAGAATAAAAACATGTCTATCTCATTCTATCTCTCTGATTTCCTCTTTTTATTATTTGAATTATGTTTGAGTTTTTTCCATCAAGCTACCATGAAGCTTGTAGCTTGGTGTAAGATGCTGTTTCATATTCCGCTACTAGCAACTGGACCTGCCATTGTGCAACACCCTGGGAACTGATGTTATCTTACCAAATCTCAACAAAAAGTAAAAACTGTTGCACAGTCCACTCCACCCTTGATCCCATCGATTTCTTTCTAAAAAAGAAAACTCAAAACAACAAAAAACCTATTCCCCTGAAGAAATAATACTTTTTTTTTAAAACTTTTACTTTCATATTAAATATAAATATCCCAGTTTTTATTTGTCCCAACCTCCACCAATAAAAACCTATGTTTTATTCTTTCGGGTTATGTGCCTTAGCGAGAGTCTTGACGGGAATGTATTCTCTCCTTATCTGTTTGCAGGGTGACAGAATGCCACGGAATGCGAGCAGCCTCCATTGGACTGAAAGCACACCAGTTACTTAGTTAAACTTGGAGCACCACTAATGGCTTGCACGTTTTCTCGGGTAAATGAGGAAAACAGTTATCATCAAGCTGCAAGCACTTTCATTTGGACGGACTCTATTGGTGAAGCTCTCGTCATGTTTCATAGTAGAGAATTGATTAGTAAAATCCAGAGTTTAGTGAGAATTGTTAGCTCTCCCTTCTCTTCGTGCTTCTCATTTCTTCTTTTCCCCCAGCTAACACTGCTCCTTTGAACACTTCCTTGTCAGTCAATGGCCCAGAACACATACTACTTCCAGCCTTGATAGGCTTGGGCCTAAATTCAGTAGTTTTTCCTTTCCACCCACTGGAGCAGGTTTGATGGCCTTTTGGTTTGTTTTGTTTTGTTTTGTTTTTATTTTGTTCTGTTTTTATTCTGTAACCTGACAGAAACAGAAAACAAAATAACAACAAAAACTAAGTTTCTTTTGGTACCATTTCTCAGCTATTAATACCACAGGGAAGTGATGCTGGGATAGGAAAAGCCACCTTTAGCCTCAGCTACAGGCACTTGATCACAGGCTGTGAACATCGGAGCCCAGGAAGATGCAAAGTGCGTTCTACAATGTATCCTCAAACATTTTGTGTGTTTACTTAAAAGGCAAAGCAGGCTCTCTGTTTGCTATTCCTGTGCTTTGTATTACAAGCCATATATCTTTAAGTGATAACTTCAAAATGAGCAGCTTGGAAAATGGAGGTGTGTTTAGTTTGGCTACATAAATATTTTCCCAGCCTTCACTCTCCTTCTAATTTCAAAAGACTTTACTGTTAAAAATTCAGAAGCCCAGGGCAGATCAGAACAGAAAATAAGAAATGCCACCCCTTTAAATGGTGATGTCATGAAACAGAAGAGAGGAAAATGCTTATTTTATTACCTAAGGTTTAGGGTCTGGCTTTTGTTACCTTGCAGTTTGGGGAAAACTACGTCTATTTGTCTGAAGTAAATTTATCAGTGGCTACTTAAGAGAGTGCTGAGGCGGATGGAAGCTGAGTCCATAGTGAAACTGTGTAATTCCAGGCCACAACACCAGATGCTTGAAAGGAACAGCGCCATTTGAATGCACAGAAATAACCAGAAGGTTGTTCATGGGGAAACAAAATTTCACTGTGCTTAAACTTGTAAGTGTGAACAAACTTTAATAAATGTCACCCCACCCTCACTTTTGAGTAAAACAAACCCAAACAATCTAGATTGGAGTAAAGAAGATAATGGTTAGCTGCTATTTCACGATTATATTTAATCCTGGACTAATTTACCCAGAAGGGTTAGGACACTCCTTTTCTTCCAAGTCTAGCATTGTCATTTCCGGGTTTGGGGGAGGGGTAGGTCATCTAACCCAGTGCAAGACCAACAAATGAGTGTGGTTACAATGTCAGATAAGAGGAAAGCTGTAGGGCTGGAGAGATGGCTCAGTGGTTAAGAGCATTGACTGCTCTTCCAGAGGTCCTGAGTTCAATTCCCAGCAACCATATGGTGGCTCACAACTACCTGTAATAAGATCTGGTGCCAACTTCTGTCTGCAGGGACACATGCATATAGAACATTGTATACATAATAAATGAATAAATCTTAAAAAAAAAAAAGAGGAAAGCTGTAGAAATGAGAAAAGTTTGGACAGTCTTACAGCAAAGAAAATACCATGAGAGTTTTACATCTACATGAGATAGCCATTTATTAACATGTTAGAAAAGAGAAAGGCTTCCACTGAATACTAAATGCTGTATCCAGAGGGACAAAACTCCTGGAGCTAGTTTGTTTCCTGATATGCAATCAAACGTCATGACCCAAGTCACTTGAGAGGAAAGGGTGTGTTTCAGCCTACAGCTCTCTCAGGTCAGGGTTCATCCTTGAGGGAACCTGGAAGCAGGAAGTGGAGCAGAGACCGTGGAGGGATCTGCTCAGGTGGCTTTCTCTTCCTGGCTTGCTCAGCTTGCTTTCTCCTACTTACCAGGTGCCTTGGGGGTGGCACCACCCATAGTAAGCTAGGTCCTCCTACACTAATCTTTAATCAAGAAAATGCTCCAGGGGCTCACCTACAGGCAATCTGGTGGAGGCAAACATCAATTCAGTTTTCCTCTTCCCAGAATACTCTGTCTTCTATCAAATTAGCAAAAACAATACAGCACTAATAAAATCCAGCACAAGTAGGATTCATAACTCAGAAGAAACTGGATTATGTGTCACTGTGACTTCCACAGGAAGTTTCTGACAGTGGATCAGTTAGGTCAGGGGACCCTCATTCTCTGCAGGAAACCTGTGTCTGTGCTTGGATGTTTCTGGGAAGTACTGGCGTCTTTGAAAGGGATTTGGGTATGCATTATCTGGTGGACCCAAACTTTGCTTTTTCTGGACTCCTTCATCTCTGGATCAGTTGTCAAATTGGTGAGATGATTTTATCTGGGAAAGGAGGGCAGGAGGTAGCAGTGGAAAGACTATCAAGGCCACACCTCAGTGATTTTTTTTTTCTTCTTCGCAGCCAAATATGGTGCTGTGTGCTGGGAATAAGAAGGCCTGGGGAGCGGAAGACTATAAGTTTTCAGACAGCCCACCTTTTAATTTTTGAAACAGAGTCTCTCCATACAGCTCTGGCTGGCCTGGATCTAACCATGTCACCCTTCATGACCTGGAGCTCACTATGAGGACCAGGCTAGTCTTGAACTCACAGTTGTCTGCTTGCCCCCACCTCCAGCAGTGCTGGGATTAAAGGCATGAGCCATCACACTGGGCGAGAAAGTCCACTTTTATGAGAAGTTGTTGCTTTTCATTGTGAGGCAAGTGTGTGTGATGAACTGAGCAGAACAGTTGGCTCTGAGTTAGACCTGAGTTCAAATCCACAGCCACATCACAGCTGCAATCTCAGGAAAACTTGTCAGTATTTCTAGCATTAGTTTCAGTAACATAACAAAGGTGGCAGGGTTTACCTGTGAGGAGTGTAAGTGTGTAAAATGGGTGCATGGAATTCCCATGCATTAAAAAGTGTATTCTAGAAATTACTTAGCTCCTGGAGACATACATATGTGCTCGAACAATCGAAGTCTCCATGGCCAAATAAAAGTAGGAAAGGTCAATTTGCTAAATCCCCTTCTTGGAGAGGCGCAAAATATACACTGGCAATGATATTAGTAGCCCTGAAAAAGTCTGCAGTTAAAAAAGAAGGGAAAAAAATTGAAACCTGGTCAACAGCTAAATGTACCAACTTACTTGTTTGGTGAGGTTTTTTTTTTGTGTGTGTGTGTGTGTGTGTGTGTGTGTGTGTGTTTCTAATTACAGCGCTCAGAACATTTTTATATTATCACAGTTGGAAACCTTGGACCTGTGTACAGTATGGAATATGATAGATTTCAAAACATGATCGCTATTATCAGTGGACTTATAACTATGGAGCATGAGGATAAATAAGGATAGTCAGGATTTTCTGTAGTCCAATGAAAAGCTAATAATTAAGATGGAAAGTTTCTGCAGGGAACAAAGTAACGTAATTAGGTCATGGTTAATCCATGTGGTTATTTTCTTTGCTTCTGTTTATAGTGATATAAATCAATATTGAAAATGCAGGAGTTTGAATATGTATTTTGGAGTCAAATTAATGGTCTTTGAAAAATTAAACACGCACCAACATTCCTTTTGAGTTAAGGACACTATAAGTTGTTGCCTCTTTGTTGATTAATTTAAAAAAAATCAACGTTGTTCGGAACTCATTTGATGTTTATCATTAGCCAGTTCCCACAGTGCTTTAATGATGAGATTTCCTTCCTGTGTTCAGGGAAGCTGTTCGAAGGGTTCTAATTAAGAAGAGGCCCTCTGGAGCCAGATGGCCCAGGTCACGGCTCAGTGCCACAGTGTATCAGCGACGTGACCTTGGGGGAGTGATTTCATTTTTCTAACCTCAGTTTTCTCACCTGGTATGCAGCACCAAAATTTACTGAAAGTATTAAACTCATTCCGGGAAAGGAATTTATTTCATCACTTGGCATATGGTAGCCAGCCAAATAAATTTCAATTATCATCTGTAATACAAACATTTTCACTTAAATATGTAACTAAAAAGACTGAACAAAACTTTAATCTGAGCAGAGTAATGCTCTAAGTGAGTTCCAAATCGGGGCATCTTTGTCGGTTAGGTAGCTCACTCAGAGTGGCACATCTGCGGAAGACGGGACTGCAGCAGGAGACTTTCTTTCTTGTGTGACACAGAATTACTGAGATAACACAGGTGGGACAGCTCAGTGGATAGTGTTTGCCTTGCAATTGGTGGACCTGAGGTTAATTCCCAGAAACCACAGGCAGACCCCTGAGGCATGAATAAGTATATAAAACAGACACATAAATGAACCACATGCTAAAACGTACTAGAAACTGCTTACGTCCGGAGGCAGAAATATGTGTTCTCACAATGGAAGCTATTAGATGCTAGCCAGTCATGCAAGTATGGCAAGCTATGGGACAGTGAGAAAGTGTCTTTAAGACAAAAAAAGTAGGGAGGGGGTATTGATTGAAGAATAATACCCAGGGTTGTCCTCTGGGCTCCATGTGAGCATGCAACTTCAAATACACACACACATGCACACACATACACACACATGCACACAAATGCACACGTGTTTGTGCACAAATGCACCCAAACACACACACACACACAAACACACACACACTAGGAGTACAGGATTGCCTTAATTTTCCAGAATAAAATAAAAAGTTTTCTGACCTTTCTCTCTGCTCGAGACTTGAAAAACAAATACTTTCTCTCTTATGTTGTAGAATCGGTGAGTGAAGTTTCATTCCTCTTGATGTGACGTGGAAGGCATTTGTTACCATCGATTTCTGGGTTTGATAAAGCTTTAGGCTCAAACCATATTACTGTTTCGTTATGGCATTCGGAAGGAAAATAAAACTTCCCCCATTCTTTGTCTTAGAGATGTAGTCCTGAAGTGAGTATTTCACTCTTGCCACTACTGCCTTCTATATTTCCAGACATAACTGTGCATTTTCAAGTTTTCGTTCTATTTAAAATGCATCTTTGCTGGTGGTGCATAAAATTGTGGCGATGCACACATATTATCTGAATGGGAAAATTCAGATAAGTTTTTATAAAAAATAAACCTAATTTTTTTCAGACGTCTTAGTTGCTCTAGTTTTATAGAGCCTTAGAGAAAAGATTTTGGAAGTTCATCTTCGACACAGAAGGTATCTTCTTATTGCCCAGACAGGTCTGCCATGAGCCTCGTACACTTTTCTTTAGAGGAGGGAGAACTGTGGTGTGCTATCTCCTGTCTTAGCTCCCGTTTCCTTCTAGAATTGTGAAGCTTCAATAGCACACTACATAAAGAATGCAGAGAATACACAAGACACATAGTAGGTTAAAGCAATGTGAAAAACTATATTATTTTAATAGCAATGACAGGAAAACTGCTCGCTGATGGTCCTCAGTTCTGTGCGAGATGCTGGCTTTCTTGCGGGAACTAGAGGAAACACACTGGTGGTGGGGGCACCACTCACTCTCCTTATTCAAGACTTGAATAGTTTCTGTTCAGTTTCCTTTTGAAAAGATGCCATTTCTTTTCTTTGTTTGTTTTAACCTGTAAGTTATTTCTATAGCAGAGCAGACGAGTCAGGGCTAGCTGCTCCTTTTCACTCACAGCACTTAGTGGGTCTGACCTCCCTATCCTTGGAGAAGCAAGCGGTGCTTTGATGTCCTTGATAAATAATTTATTTGTATACAGAGGCTTCTGAAAAGCAAGGAGACTATTTTTTTGAGTTTATATTATTTATCCATGCTCAAATATTAGCTTATTTGTGTTTGTATGCCTAACATCTTTTTGCTCAAAATCTGTAAGAAGGCTAAGATTGTGTGTGTGTGTGTGTGTGTGTGTGTATGTACATATGTGCATTTGAGTACACATGCAGGTGTGTGTGTGTTCACAAGTTCACATCGGGTGTCCTTCTTCAACTCCTCTTCACCTTTATTTTTGAGAGAGGTTTTATTAGTGATCCTGAAGAATCAATTGGCCTAGGCTGGCTGACCAGTGAATTTCAGTAATGATTGTCTCAAATTCCTCACCGTTAAAACCAAGGGTATTTCTCACTGTCCCCAGCTCCCCACTTACCCCTACCCCCAACTCCATGTGGGTTCTGGGGATTTGAACTCAGGTCCACTTTCATAGCTGGCACTTTAACTACTGTACCATCATCCTATCCAGGAAGCTGATATTTTAAGTGTTCTACAGCTTGAAACTTCATACGGTGCCACCTACAGGAACAATTATTTATTGAAGTTCAGTGGATGCTAATTGCTTTCCAGAATTTATCTGGTCTTCACATCTTAATTGCCCAGTTTTACAAATAAGAAAACAAAGAGCTGTGCGTTCAGAGGACGAGTAGATCCACTTGTAAGTGCCAGAATGAGAAGATAAATCACGGTTGCCATCCCCAAAGCTGGACTTCCTGCACCACGCCGCTTGGTGCCCAGCTCCGCTTCTGTTAAAGCATTGCTGCTCCTCGGGACGTGCTGACTGATCCCTGGGAGGGAGCATGACTCGATGGCCCTACTTAGGTTTCATTTTCCATATTAAAAGCTTACTGTTCGTATTTACTTTGATTGTCCTTGAATATCACATAGTAACAAAAATTAGCATCATTTGAAAATTAAGTCAATGAATGAATAATGCGGTTTATTAAAAGATTGATGCCATTGATTGAATAAGAGTGCAAAGCAATTCCAGAAAAGTAGCAGCGCCAATAAAGCCTTTCAACAAGCAAAACATTAAAACGGCAGATTTCATTCTCCGCATTAACACGGAGAAGGGAATAGTTGTGCTCCATTCCTTGCCATTAAACTTCTCCCTAAATTAATTCCTAGAGAAATTACAAGCAAATAGCACCTTCCCTGCGGTGACTTTTCTATGCTGTAAGATAAGGATTAAGAAACCCTGTGGCCCAGTAAGAAACCTATTTTGTAGTCTCTTTGTACTGATAAAATTTCTCCTGGCACTGAACCTCCCACTGTCAAAAATACTATAACATTTTACTAGTTTGCAAAAGATGAAAATGTTACCAGATGTGAAATGCAAGGAGCAGGCTAACAACTTGTTTTTAGACGAAGAGTTTCAACCTTAGAAAGAAATTTTTAAAAAAGGAAACAAATTCTTTACCAGCTCTAGTATTAAAAAAAAAATTTAAAAAAATTGCCGAGTCATTTCGGATGTGAATTTTATAATTATTTAGTCTCGCGGAATTAAGCTTTAGAATAACGGGCTATGTGTTAATTACCTTAATTCCCACTAGGCTTTATAAATATCTTCTTTTGAACCAAAAAGGCTGGGGTTTCCAGAACAAAGTAATTAAATAACTTTCACCCAGTGACATTCTGGCTGCAGATAGCACACGCCGTAATGCGGGAAATCTCATCATTATTCGTGTGTAATGTACCTTTAGCTTTTCCGTGAGGATGCCTCTCACGCACTGGCCTGGCTCCTTAGCATAAAAGACTTATTGAAATGAAAGCCTTTCAGGGGCCGTTTTCTCACCTGACTCATTAATCAGGCCCTGGCAGTTTTCCCTAGTCCAGCTATCCTCTGAGTGAGGAAGACCAGCGACCACACAGAAAATGCAGGAAAATAATAGAGGAAATGAATACGCAGAGCAAGTGAGTGTGGGCCTGTGTTTTCATTAGTCTTTTGATGGATGGCACCGGATACGTGGCAGAGACACATGCGGCATTTTCCATCTGCCTCCCAGAAGGATTTTTCAATGTTTCACCTTAGGTTGTTCAAAGAATAGTTCTTTGATTCAGTAATAGCTATAGAAACCTTTGCCTTTGATATCTGAAGGTGGTGCAGAACTCGTCTTTTGATTAAGAAATGCTCAGGCAATTGAAGAACATCACAATAGATGAAATAGGGAGAGACTATGTCAATCATCTTGCACTAATAGTCAGGTCCCTGTTAAAGACAAATTGTGTTAAGTGTTAAATTACATTTGACACTACATATTAAAGCATACGGTGACTTTTAACAAGCTCATCTTGTTATTTTTCTCCTTTCCCATTTCTTTCTGTGATATTCTAGATGCCAGTAATTTTGTATTCCCCCCCCAAACAGCTCATGTTAATATCCAAATTATAAGGGATCATCGTAGTATTCCTTGTCGAGTTCACAAATGAAAGCTACTGCTTGAATGTAATGTGCATGCTTTTACTATAAGTTCTAAACCTTCAATTCCAGCAAATCGTTTCTCCATCTGTCAGCCTGTGTGCAGTTTTTGGAATGCTTGTATCTTATCCCATGAAATGGCACACCACAAATATGCTATTTGAGATGTTATAGTGCTCTCTCTAGGAATCCAAGTAAGGAACTATTAGTTTGCTATTAAGCTTTGGGATGCTCCAAAATACACAAATTCACAGAAATTGAAGAATATACTTCAATTGCAGATGCAACCTTAGATATTGATAATGCAGATGTATAGTCACCAGAAACAGATATAAGTTCATGCCAAAATCTATCTTTTGATCAAGAAGCAATTTATTGATCGAAAAACCTCTATGTTGCTGTGGAAGGGTTAAAGCTCTAGTTACAAAATACTTCTGATTCTGTAATTTGCTAATGATTCTATTTGCAGACCTATACATGTCTCTGCTGAACTGGAGACCCTCTTAGTTTCCCTTCCTTTCTTCTTCCCTCCCTCCCTTCCTTCCCCCTCCCTCTGTCTCTTACTCCCAGTCTACCCCCTCTTCTCTTCTTCCCATCTTTAAATAAAAATGTAGTCTGTGCCAAGAATTATGTTATAGACTATAACACAATACATAAAGGCCCACAGAATCTAAAATAAAAGTAATACATAGTTTTGTACGTGTAAGGGGTAAGCAACACACGAAGTTTTCTAATAGAGATCTTGTCTCTCATCTTCCTTGTCTCTGTTCATATTACCATCAATCAAGTCACACAGCTCATCAAAGCTAAGCATTCTAGAGTCTTCTCCTGCACAGCCAACTTCTAAACTAGTTAATTACACTGGTCAGTGTGTGTTGGAACAATTATATCTCACTAATTGTGAATCTACTCTCTTTGTTTTCTCATTGTCTTTCCTCCAGTGCAAATGTCACTTTCATGTCTCATTGTCAGGCAGACACTGAACACTCATAAGTGACAGGGGTCATGCTAGAGTCCTTCCTAACATAAATGTGGTATCTGCTCTCTTTTCCAAGCTAACAGTTTTTCTCTTTTCTTTTTCTTTTTTTTCTACCTCTTGTCTTGTTCATTGGTCTTCACTACAATTTTTCAATGATAGCCCCAGCTAGCCTGGAACTCATTATATAATCCAGGTTACCCTCATCCTCATGGCAACTTTTCTGCCTTAGCCTTCCAGATACTGCTGTCATATCTAGTAGGCCTGGCCTCAAGGTCTAGTCTCTGTCATTCTTGCTCTCCTTTTGACAGCTCTGTTTATCCTTGTTAACCTAGTTCATTCTTCCATCTGTATGGAAACTGATGTGGACTGCTTTATTTTATGTCTTTGTTTTTCTCCACCAGGTTCTCCTTACATATATTCTGCTTATATTCGATATCAGTCTCAC
>JAQHUG010000309.1:1196577-1212688 GCA_028555095.1 Dicrostonyx torquatus
CTGTCCTGCTGAATAAGGTACTGAGCCACATGGCTAACACAGATAAGAATAATGGACTAATAATGGGCTATATAAGTTATAAGAGTTAATAAGAAGCCTGAGCTAATGGGCCAATCAGTTTATAACTAATAAACTAATAGTAGACCTCTGTGTGATTTCTTTGGGACTTAACAATTACGGGAACTGGGCAGGACAGAAAACCTTAAACAACAATAGTATCCATCTACTCATTTTGTACTTGAATGTGATTATACCAAAATGATAACCTGTAAATTCATTATCTGTATACATATTAAATAATATAACCAACAAGCTTACTGCATGAAAAAAATTATGTTACTTTTTCTGTGATATTGTAAATAACAATAACTTTCCTCTGCACACGTCTCTATTCTTGCACAGGACATTTTTCTTTTATTTACCGGTACTAGAAGAGAGTTACATCAGGGTTAATTGACTTGCCCATGGTTAGATACCAAATCAATGAAAGGCAATGCAGAAATCCCACCTAAAAGCTTAAGTCGCCAGACTAATTATAAGGCCTGGGTAAGACAAGAACGATGAACACAGATTTAATGGAAAATGGGAAGGAAGGTATGGGCCACAGGGGTAAACTTCTAGACTTTTAAATTTCCTGGTTTTCAGCTTATTTGGTCTTTGTGGAGCTTCAGAAATAGATATATCTGATATATATCTATTAATACCATCCTTGGGTACATGTTTTGTCTTTCTTACATTGTCTATATGAGGGAGAAAATCCTATTCTGAATTTTGCCAACAGAGGCAGAAGACAAAACTCTCTTAGTAGTAGAATGTACAATCTGTCCCCATGAGGAGGAGATCTAAGAGGAAATTGGATGCAGTAATGCAGAATAGGCTTCAGGGGATAGTATTTTAAAGCACCCTTAGTAGAATTATCAGTAAGACAGAATAAGTAAAACAGTAAGATTAACACTCAGGACCTGATCTTGATACACTGTGGCTGAGCAACAAATACAGTGAAAATTTAGTTATTTGCTAAAATTTTGATTCCAAGGTCTTTGCCAGTCAAGAATTCCTCTGTTTCTTAAGCTGAGCTTTTGATCTCATGGTGCTTCCTTAAGTTGTAAGCAAACTGATGACCAGGTCTGTGGTCTCTGAGGACCTGCTTATCTCTCTCCAGACTCATTTGTGCGGTTTAGCAAGTTCACTTCCTGGAACTGTTGAATTGGAGGCCTTAGCTTCTTCCTGGTTGCTGGGAAGAGTCTTCTTAGTTCCTCTGCTCATAGATCTTTCTAGAGAGACCTCCTGACTCAATAGCAGGCTTCCATCAAACTCAAGTGAGAGAAGACGAGGGGGTGAGCAAGAGAGAATGAATAGGGCAGAAGTTGGATCTCTTCATAACTGATTTCAATATTGACATAGATCATTTTTACAATGCTTTCTTAGTTAAATGCAAGGTCTCAGGTCTCAGTCACTGGGAGAAGACTGAAAGACATGAACACCAGAAGGCAAGAGGGATTGCTACATGTTTAGTTCTGCAAGCTGTCACACTGTGGGTTGGGTAAGTCACATGAAAGAAATTTTAGCTTCTGAGAGATTTGGGATAAACTTCTAAATTAATTTCTAAATTTCCATTCTGTTGTGCTTTTTAATAAATAACTTAAATAAATAACTGCATGTTCAATACATGACCGGTGTGTACTAGTTCCTTTAGAAGAGCCATCATTGTGATCTTTGTGGCCCTCAGTGCCACATGACATTAAAGCCCACCTTATGGTGACTAGGACTCTAATAACAACCAAAAGCTTGAAGTTAAACACCAGGTCCTGATTCAGCACATGCCCTGATATGTAGGAGTAGAAATACTTTGCTGAAGAAGTTTGAATTAGACTTTATAGCTAATAACACTGTTATCTGCCTTGTCTGGGATGACATCAACCTCCCTTTGAAAATCCTTTTACTCAATGGATCCATTTGGAGGAAGCCAGGAAGTTCTGAGTTCAAGTCACAGCATTGTGCTGAAAGTCTATGGAGCCTTCACGCACATAACATTTCATTTCATTTTATTCTTCTAGGCTTATTGTCTCTGCATTCAACTTTTTAAATTATTTAATTTTTTTGCCTGATTGCATTTTAAAATAGACATTTCATATCCTATTTGGAAAAATGTAAATCAATTCATGAGAATTCTTGAACATTTAAGTTTTTAGAACAGCCCGTAATTTAATAATATATAAAAATCTGAAGTGCTATATATATTATCTGTACTCCTAATGATATTTTTACTGTAGAAAAATATAGTTTCTCATAGTAATAAAGAGGAAAGCCATACAGATTATCCCAAATTGCAAGCTGCCCATAAATAATTCATTTGTATTTGGCTAGAAACGAAATTTGACATTTACTTAGGAGAATGAGTTCATCTGGGCTTTCTTTCAACTTTTTCCAGAAAATAACCTTTAAGTTAATATGCTTTCCTGACCTAGGAAAACCTGAAGAATTATCCTCTAAATTTTTGTGGCCCACTTCTCATTTATTCATATTTTCTGCAAATAAGGGATATGGCCCATTATTTCAATCCAGAAAGCAACCTGAACAAGATGTTCTTTCTCCCTCCCTCCCTCTTTCTCCCTTGATGTTTTTTAAATATTTTCCTGATTTTGCACAGAACATACTGCCTGTAGTTCTTGCTGAACTGCAAATTGCTTATAATAGTCACCGTTAAAAATGAAAAATAACAACAAAAAATCCCAAATCAATTACAACAATGAAAACATGGAAACATCAATTTCATTTTCAAATGCACATGAACACATGAAACTAATTTTCAGGTACGGTTGCGTTCTATTTGACATGTGTGCATGCATATAGCTATGTGCTGTTAACATACATTAAGGATCATCTAAAATGGAATTAGAATAAAATATCATGGTGTATGAGCAATAAATTGTATGCACAGCGTGTTCTCTCTCGATTTTCAAATTGCTTTAATATATTTACCTCTTTCACCAAGAGTTCATGTATTATAAATCACAAGGATGTTTCAGGGCATAACAGACCCCATTCCCAAACAGAATGGGCTCTCATGCATAACTTTCTTTGATCAACAATGCAAGCCAAATGAATTTAGGGTGGAAAGAACACAGAATGTATTTAATCAAAGGAAGGCCACAGCATATGAACTGTGGTTCAGTACGGGACACAGCTACTGTTAGCGTGGTGCCTTGGTTTTACTTCTTATGAAAACACATGGTTGTTCAAGAGGACTGATCTAATGGATTTTTTTAAATTACACTTTTTGTGGTGAATATATTCAGTATTGTTTATATTTT
The DNA here is from genome assembly GCA_028555095.1 of Dicrostonyx torquatus. Classification (NCBI taxonomy): domain Eukaryota; kingdom Metazoa; phylum Chordata; class Mammalia; order Rodentia; family Cricetidae; genus Dicrostonyx; species Dicrostonyx torquatus. The sequence continues at coordinate 1,199,892 of JAQHUG010000309.1, forward strand.
CCATTGTTTTTATTGAGCTATATACTTTTTCTTCACTCTCTTCCCTTCCTCCCCATTTCTCTTCTACCCTCTCCCATGATTCTCACACTCCCAATTTACTTGGTAGAACTTGTCTTTCTCTACTTCCCATGTAGATTAGATTTAAGTTACATTTTTATTTATTTATTTTGTCTGCGTGTGTGGGGATGCCATAGTGTGCATGGGGAGGCCAGAGGACAACTCATGGGAGTCAACTATCTCCCTCCACTGTGTGATGCCCTCAGTGGGAACTCAACTCTTCAGACTGGGCATCAGCCACTTTTGACTGCTGAGCCATCTCACCAGCCCCTTGTAGTAGCCATTAAATCTGGTGAGACTTGGACATTCTTCTAGTGACTTATAAAATTAAAGTTTTAGTGTGATTCTCAAAACAATATGTGTAAAGACTGAATTGTTTTTTTTTTTGACATAGTTTCTAACTCCTCCAAGATTTGTTTTAAAAGGAACATCTTTGGTAGCATAAGTGAGTCTTAATCTGCAAAGTAATGCTTGCTTGGAGGGGCCATGACTTTCACACGACTATGATGGGTTTGTGAGGGAAAATAATAGGCATGGGTGGCAGACTGAAAACTGTTACTTAGCTAAATTGACAGAGCATCAAGCTGCTCTCTAAATATTTGTGTTTATACCCATAGAAAAATGCTACTCTCTGTCTTAATCATGGAAGCCCCTATGTTCAGAAAATGAAGGTATGGATCATGACTGTGCAGTGAGTGCTTAACCCTGAGTGAGTCATTTGTTTATTCTTTTTTTAAAAAAAGTTGCTCCATGTCTCTTTATGAATGGATAGCTTATTTCTTTTTTAATCAAAAAACTAAAACTTTCTTGGCTGGATATGCCATAATTTCTTTTTTAAAATTTTTTTCCTTTTTTATTGTTAAAAGAGAAATTTACAGTTACTCCCATTGTCCCAGGCCCTCCCACTCCCCCAATATCCCTCCTCCCTCCCCCTGCTTCCTAAAGAGGGGACAAGGTACCCTGCCCTGTGGGAAGCCCAAGGCCCTCCCCTCCCCATCCCGGCCTAAGAAGGTGTGCATCCATATAGACTAGGTTCCCAAGAAGCCAATACATGCAGAAGAGATAGGTCTCCGTGCCATTATCATGGTGCTGGCATAATTGGAGGTCAACCTGTAAGAGAATGAAAATTGATCCTTATCTATCACCATGCACAAAACTTAAGTCCAAATGGATTAAAGACCTCAATATAAATCCTACCACATTGAACCTGATAGAAGAGAAAGTGTGAAATAGCCTGCAATACATGGGCACAGGAGACCACTTCCTATGTAAAATCCCAGTGGCACAGACAATAAGAGCAACAATGAATAAATGGGACCTCCTGAAAATGGGAAGCTTCTGTAAAGCAAAAGACACAGTCAGTAAGACAAAAAGGCATCCTACTGAATGGGAGAAGATCTTCACTAACCCTATATCAGACAAAGGCCTGATCTCCAGGATATACAAAGAACTCAGATATACAAAGAAACTAGACATAAAAGTTCTAAATTACCCAATTAAAAAATGGGGTAATGATCTGAACAGAGAATTCTCAACAGAAGAAGTTCAAATGGCCAAAAGATACTTAAGGTCATGTTCAACTTCCTTAGTGATCAGGGAAATGCAAATCAAAACGACTTTGAAATACCATCTTACACCTGTCAGAATGGCTAAAATCAAAAACACCAATGATAACCTATGCTGGAGAGGATGTGGAGTAAGGGGAACACTCCTCCATTACTGGTGGGAATGCAAACTTGTGCAACCACTTTGGAAATCAGTGTGGCGGTTTCTCAGGAAACTGGGAATCAACCTACCTCAGGATCCAGCAACACCACTCTTGGAAATATACCCAAGAGACGCCCAACCATACTACAAAAGCATTTGTGCAACTATGTTCATAGCAGCACTATTTGTAATAGCCAAAACCTGGAAACAACCTAGGTGCCCCTCAATGGAGGAATGGATCAAGAAAGTGTGGAATATATACACATTAGAATACTACTCAGTGGTAAAAAACAATGACATCTTGAATTTTGCATGCAAATGGATGGAGATAGAAAACACTATCCTTAGTGAGATATCCCACACCCAAAAAGATGAGCATGGTATGTACTCACTCATTAGTGGACCCTAGCCATAAACAAAGGACATTAAGCTTATAGCTCACAAGCCTTGAGAAGCCAAATAGAAAGGTGAACCCAAAGAAAAACATATATATAGATTCTCCTGGAAATTGAAAGCAAACAAGATCGCTAAACAAAAGTTGGAAGCACGGGAGTAGGGATGGGGATAGAGGTAAGGGTGGGGGTGGGCAAAAGGGATGGGAGAGGGAGAAGGGAAGAACTGGGGAGAGCTTGGGGGAGTGGGAGGGTGGAGATGGAGGAAGGGTGGTTATTGGAGAAGAGATTAAGATATCTACATTAAGGGAGTCATTTTAAGATTGGCAAGAGACTTGTCTCTAGAGGAATCCCAGGTGTCCACAGGGATGTCCCCAGCTAGGTATTTGGGCAGCAGAGAAGAGGGTCCCTGAACTAGCCTTGTCCCATAGTTACGTTGATGAATATCTTGATCATCAACCATAGAAATTTCGTATGATGGATGGAGATAGAGTCAGAGACCCACATCCTTATCAGAACAAAGGTCTGAGCTCCCAAGGTGCTGTCGAAGAGCAGAAGGGGGGAAAAGATGAGCAAGGAAGTCAGGACCACGAGGGACTGGCCCATCAACTGAGTGTGCCTGATCTATTGGGAGCTCATCAAATTCAGCTGGACCAGGACTGAATGAGCATATGACCAAACCGGAATCTCTGAATGTGGCTGCCAACGGGAACTGACTGAGAAATCATTTGTTTATCCTTTCTAAGACTCAGGAAACATGGTAGAAGAGGAAGCAGGAAGAATGTGCGAGTAGGAAAATAAGGAGCAGGGCAGCGAAATAGCATCTTCTGTACCACACCTAGCTGCTGTAATCACCAACTCAACAGCTGCAGATAATCGCACTGGGTCTGAACCAGAATGTGCCTATTAACATTCTATTAGCAATCGGATGAAGGAGCAACACAGGAAGCCCTACCCTCAGGCTTGACTGTGTGCTCCTAATAGATTCACACAGTGGAGAAACCATCGCCTCAGTCCTGTATCCACATTCCCACCAGGCTCCAGTGGACAGTTCCAACCTAATCATCATGCAGAATGGCCCTGATAAAAATTAAATGGGTCACGAAACAAAAGCGAAAGTCTTGCGTCTGGGTGAGGAACTCACTGATAAGAGAGGTGGGACTGGGAGAGTAGTCAGCAAGGATTGCACGCATGTATGAAATTGTCAATGGATCAAATAAAACTATGGGTAATTGCACGGTGCTAGTTTAGGATTAAAAATGATTTGATACTTTTCATGTCAGGTTGCAGCCCTGAGTCAGATCTCACTATAAAATAAATTCAGTGTTTTAGTTTGATCTGGGGTTTTGAGAAGAGAATGATTTTTACTTAATGACTGACCTAATCTATTTGACTTATCCGATATTGAGTCTTCGAGTTGGTGAAGTTAGTTGATGTAATGTTTACCAAGTTCCCCCCCAGACCAAGCCTAAATGTCCCCTCTTGTGCATTTTCAGTATTTTATATGAGCTTTGGCCAGAGTTTTATTGACATGTCCGCAGTTTGGTTATATATTGGCATGATAAACAGACATTTTCTGTTTGAGTACATGATTCTCATTTAAAGAAACTGCCTAATTATTCAATGTGAGGGAGTTTTGGAATAGTTCCAATTCTGCAGGTAAATAATCTAGCCATACATGTGAAGCAAGGGTGGAGAAGCTAATTGCAGAGTTGTTGCAAAGGCAATGTTTTATTTACAATTAATATACTTGGCACCTAGGAAAATATTTTTGGTAAATAAACCTTAAGAGTTGAAAAAGAAGATAAATCTTAACTTGAATAATAAGTAACGAATCCATGTTGTATCATGTTGGAACACTAAGGTTAATTGCTTAATCTTTTAAATAGTCCTTTTAACCTGATTTATAAAAGATGTAGAAATATTTTCAGTACTTCATTGTCATGAAACTAATTTTTCAGTATTAGTTATGAATTCTACCTCAGAACAAATAATTTCACCATACTTTAACAAATATTTTATTTAAAAAACAGGTTTTAATTAATATATGAAAATCATGATATGTTCAATTTTTAAAAAATGTATGTGGTTATACAAGCAAGATTTTTTTAACAAGCCCATCAGTTTGAGATAAATTTTTAACCCATGTGGGCTTAAGTGCATTTTCTTTTTTTTTTAAAATGTAACTTCTTTATTGACTCTTTGGGAATTTCACATCATGCTCCCCAATTCCACTCATTCATTTCCCAGTTCCTCCACATCTTCCCTTCACCCTTGCAGCATCCCCTCCCTCAAAAAAAAATTAAAAATAAAAAATGTAAAAGCAAAGCAAAGCAAACCAACCAAACAAGCACTTTATTCCTCCGTCTTTCCCGCCTCTCCAGCACCTCTTCATTTGTTTTGGTGGCCACAGTGTGCCAGGCAGTAGACCATTTTGTCCAGTCAGCTTTCCTTGCAGTGATTCGGGATGTAGTTGCTGTACTTTCAAAGCAGCGCTTCCGATAGGTTTGGAGAACAGGAAAGGAAGGAAATGATAAGGACATACGAATCCCCTCATTTTTGAGACTATGTTTGATGTTTTTGCTCTGTCCTCCTCTGCCTGTGGGATTTCAGCACCCCCAGTCTAATTCACACCTCCATTCACACATGTGTGTGTGTGTGTGTGTGTGTGTGTGTGAGAGAGAGAGAGAGAGAGAGAGAGAGAGAGAGAGAGAGAGAGAGAGAGAGAGAGAGAGAATGTCTTTGTTAGGGAGGAAGTTCAAAGAACAGGATGGCTCTAAGTGGTCAGTCTGATAAACGCTTGCAAATGTGCCATGGTTGTCTTGCATGCGGCCTCCGCGTTTGCCCCATCTTCTCCCTCCTTTCAGTGCCCGGGCCTTTGAGGTCACCCTACTATAGGGTCTGCATTGGGCTGCTTCATATCTCCCCGTCTCCCGTATTTGAGGATGTGATATTTTAATAGCCTATTCCCAAGAGATTACTAGTGGCTTAAAATATTTACCAACTAATGTCGGCTTCCAGGACACATATCCCAAATAGTGATTGGGTGAATAAAATATACTCATGGTGTTATTGGGTACATATTTTTATAGCACAACTTTTTAGTGAAAGTTGCAAACTAAAGAGATTTTCATTTCACTGAGTACGTTTAATGAAGATATGATTAGATAACATTTGTGAAAATATTTGTGATCTTTGATAATGATTATCTCAGGAACTGTTTCAGTTCGGGGTGAAAGCATGGCAATGGAGATATTCATGGTCTAATTTATACATTTCTATATTTGATCATTTTCAGTAACTATGCAATGCTTTTATAATAGCTGCCAATTAAAGATTCATTTGTCTTTCCCAAGAGGTCGAATTTTCAGGACTGAGATGAGCTGGCAAGAACGACAGTTTTTAAGTCAGTGCCATTGTTGAGAGCACTGATTCTATATCACAGAGATGGCTGCCTCCTTCATGGCTAGATCTTGCCAGAGATGTGCCCTGAGAGAGAACGCAAGAAGGGAGAGAAATGGCTCGAGAGTGATTTGTACTCTGGGCGATAAGGCTGTCTGCACAGAAACTCCTTGCCTCCGTTTCGGAGAGAAGAACCCACATGGAGCTAAGAAAAGGCTTTATAGAGTTAACTTGGTTATTTAGAATGGGGCTCGTTCTGGGTTGGCCTTATTTTATCCTGGGAAAATAAGATTTCCATTTAAAACACAAGGGAACAGATACGGTTTTCCTTGACTTTCGGTGGGCTGGTATGAACTCGCTTGAGGAGAATATGCACATCTTTCCTGGAGCCCGAGTAAGTTGTGGCATTCAGTTTTGTTTTATTTTCTGTCTGTTCTGTCACTCCATAGTGTCTTGAGAACTGAAACTCCTTGTTTGCCTCTCTAGTCATAAAACAAAGCAGCACAGGGGAAGAATGAAATTCTTGTAACACTTGGAAATTTCTACTCTAATTTAGTCTAGAACAGAGAGAAAACAAGGCAGAAAATACCATAAATATCTGGCCAATGTGGTTAAATTGAAAGGGTATCTGCTTTGCCCAAAACCAGGCTAGATGTAGAACCCATTGCTGATATTCAATGCATGTATATTTTTGGCAGATTCATAGCTTAGTCTTTAACAATGTAAGATGGGGGCACTAATGCTAATTGGAGAGCATGATTGACTATTGGAGTGACTGTGGGTATTTATGAAGCACTGAAGACTTGGTAGAGTCTGCTTACATGGAATTGTCATGGGTCAGTGAGTGATGGGGTAGAGTGACAACAGAGTGACTGTGGATTTTCAAGCGATGGTCCCAGCCCAGATCTAATACTTCTTTCCCCAGCCTCCACCGTCATGTCTGCTGGAGCAATGCATTATTTAATTCAGTCATTATGAGACTATGGAAATTCTGGCATGTTGAAGGATGTACTCAGTCAGATGGTGGATGCAGGCTTGATGTGGCTGAGGGATTATGAAGCCTCAGGAGATGACAAAATGGCACCTTGAAGGGGTTCTTCACATCCCGGGTCTGATCCCCCTTACAGGCATCCCCTGTCTGCCAGGCTTTAGATCTCCAAGGGACCTCAACCTAATTTCCATTTCATGAACATCTGAATTGAGATGACCTTTTGATGCCACAGAAACATTAAAGGAGATTACAGGACCAAATCCTCAGAGCAGATATGCTCTCAAGTCCCTCTTCTCAAAAATGGCAAAGCTGCTGGAGTTTTGCCAGGAGAACCCCTTGAAGCAAAGGGCATGAATAAATAATAATTATGGGCGTCTCAGCAGCCTCTGCTTGAGCTCTGAGGGGTAAAGGTATTCTTACATTTTCTTTTACTCTAAAATAATTTTTCTGTCATTGTTTACTTCTTTCCCTTGTGCACTACCCACTGTCCATCATGCCGCAGTTCTGTCATTCTTCTTTTCTCCATTTCTATCTCTGCTGCTCACCATCTCTTGCTCTTGATCTTAATTATCACCGTGTTTCATAGAAGAGTATCTTGCTCCTTGGTTCTTTCCTCCTTTCATATCCCTTTTGTCAGAAAATGTTCCTGGTGGCAATGCCAACGTTTCCTTCTCTTGCCTCTTCTTTCCTCTTCCTCATGCTGACCTTTCTATAGTGAGACGTAATTCATGTAGCAAGTTGAAGAGATCCAAGTGAATAGCCTTATTCCTTGCTTCTGGAGCCTGGGCTTCACTGCTGTCTCTCCTTTGGTTGAAAGGACATATCTGTCCTGTTCCCATAAATGCCATTTGAGCTTGAATATTAAGGACATAATGAGCCTGAAGAGCAAGAAGCTCCTATAAAGGCTGGAGCTGTAAAACTGTTTCAGGGTGGCCTGAAGCTCCTGTGTGAGTCTACCACAGTGGGTTTCCCTCCTATTTGGGGGTCTTAAAAAAAAACAGTTGACAAAACATCTAGCTTTGTGCTCTCTTTACCATTTTAGGAAATAAAGGCTTTTTTTTTATAATTTTCTTAAACATCTTGGCGGAATTGCTATCGATTTTATTTACCTCTGAGAATTCGAGCCACAGCTTTAACATCAAAAATTGAAGTAGAGTTACTCTGCAGAGTTTCTCAGCTTCACGAATGCCCTCGGAGAAGCCAGGGTTTAGTGCCTTGTTCCCAATTAACCTTGGGATTCGGTGGCATCGTTCATGCCTGCCAAGCAGATTATGGCTTAGTGGGAGCATGAAATTCTGCCAATGCCAATGTAATAGGCACAAGCCCAGTAAGCTTGTGCTGGCTCAGTGGGAGGATGCCTCTCATAGTAACATGGTCAACAGAGCATGTGTTGCTGGGTGCATGGCACACGTGCCCGTCCCCTGGCAGTCTGTGCTGGGAGGCTCCTCTGCACACTCACTGTCGTTCACATACCAAAATGTCGTTCCCTCGGGTGTGATCCAGGCGGATGTGGAGGCTTTCATAAACGAGGGAGGGTAATTAAAAGAACTTGTCTTTCGCTGAGTAGAACATTAAAAAAATTCTTAGATAAACTGAGGCATCCAAATAGACCTGGGAATGAAGAATATGAACATATTAGCTGTAAGAACAGAGGACATTTTAAACCTAGCCTCAGGATTATGAAGAAGCCTAAAAAAGGCCCAGTTAACCCCATGTGACAGAGCATTTTCCAAACCAGAGGCAGAGTTGCTACAATCAGTAGTGGAGAGGTTGGAAGAGTGAGCCATTGGCAACGCAGGAATTGTCTTAGCTTTTCCTCTCCCACTGTCACCATGTCTCGAGTGTCTACAGACCCGGAAGCCACAGATTTATCTAGCTTACTCTCTAGGTCTTTATTCAAATCATTAAGGTGACATTAAAAGGGACTCACTTGTGCAATTGATGAGGTACCTAAAGATTCATTTTAGCACATTGAACATGAATACCCTTTGGATATGATAGTTTAGCAAGTTAGCTTCGTAACTAGTACTTCTCCCAATGATTCTACCTCACTTCATCTTTCCACCAAGGATGCTGCCTCAACTGTAACTAATGACGTTCTCCAATAACAAATATTTATCAAGTTGTAAAATTTCCTGAAGGGAAGGCTGTCAGCAATTCATCTATATAGCACAGGAACCAGCACGTGGTCTGACATCAAGTAGATACTAGATTAGTTATTATCCAATAAGCATTTGGGGAAAATCTGCCATATTCTATGAAGACTAAAAAACACAAGGCTCAGTGCCTGTCTGGAAAAAGTTTAGGAAGATGAATTTGGCACATAAGGATTGAGTAATCCAGACTATCACTTAAACACCAAATGAATGGAACAGGCAATGTTGTCAGTGAAGTGGGCGTAAAGATAAGGGAATATCATGTGGTTGAAAAGTCAAGCAGGATTTTTTTTTTCTCCTAGGGAGAAGGCTAAATTGAAGAGATGAAAATATGGGTGCCTCAAATTCTCTTCCATTCTAAAATATTACATAACGTTATGCCATAAATGATGTCTAAGGAATAAGGGAGTAATCATTCCATCTAGATTCCTTGTAGGAAAGGAATGGGAATAGGCACAGTAAGAGGCAAGTACAAGTTTTTGGGTTACCTGGCTTTAGATGCTTTTATCTGATAATCCCCATTCCCTGAAAACCCAGGGAGTAGCTTTCTTAGCAAGAGCAGAGGAGAGCTTGCTTAGCATCTCTTTGGGACATTCTCTTTGGGTGGTGAATTCCTCTGTTTCATGGCTACACCAGTGGATCCAAGAGTTTTGAACTGTGTTCTTAGAATTGCTACTTTAGATGACACCATCCAAAGTTGAAACAACCATGAAGGAGAGAAGTGGAGAGGGTGTTTCAGATCACGGACTGCGGCGCCAAAGCCAGACCACATGCTGGAAGTATTGAAGCATTGTCCCTATCAGTGGGAGAGGATCTATCCACAGGCACGTTCTTCAGAGCTCTGAGCTGAGGTTCAGGTTATCAGCATGGCAATGCCATATTTTTAAATTTTGCTTTTTAAAATTTCCCAGTATTCAAAAAGGGCAAGATGGTAGTGTTTAATTCAACAGACCCTGGTACTCAGTCTGTAACAACAACAACAACAACAAAAAATGGACCAGCCACTGTCTCATCCTTTGGCCTTTGGAAACTAGGAAGATTCAGCTGTTAAACCAACCCACAGATTGCTTGTTAGGTCTCTCAATCAAACACTGTTTTCCACCCATACACCCTAGGGTGGCTTTGATTTTTTTTTTTTTAATAATCTTGGGTATTGTTCTAGGACCAGTGTGTCCTGAAACGGTTCCAAGGTTCCAGACGAGAGGTGGGTGATATCTGCCTTGGATCTGGTTTTGCTGTGGGGTGTGTGAATGTTGGGGTGTATGTGCCCTAATTTTCACAGTTACAGAAGGTGGCTTTCTTTAGTATGCAGCAAGCACATGCCCTTCCCTCATTGTGATGAGCGCTGCCTGTGGTTCCTCTCTTGTCTTCAAGCTACTTTGTTGCTCTGTTCATATATTCGTGGAAGTCAAACCCGAGGCGCCACATTTAGAGAAGAGGTGGTATCCTTCCCCTTAGATCCCCATCATCAAGACTCCATGTTTATGCGTCAGAAATTTCTTACATGTCTGGATGTCCACAGCTGACTATCACTCTAGGATGACAGTAAAACAGATGATTGACATTGAATATTCTCACTTTTTTTTCTAAATGAAGGGAACCTAAATTCTATTTGGTCCACTTTTGCTGGCACAGATGCACACAGCTTCATCCCTGGTTCTTTATGAGTACCCACAGGCTAAATCTCAGGCTGTAAAGCAAAGCTTGATCCGTAATTAAGGGAGGACCTTGCTTCAGTCCCAGATTCGCAGAGGCTGAGCCGGGCAGGCCCACCAGCTGCGGATCTGCTCACCCGGCGCGCGACTGTGATGGTGCGGCCCCGAGTTTCTCTCAGTCATTCCCATCTTATTAATGCTCCAGTGTAGCATAAAGCTTCATTCATTATTCATAATAATCCAGTCAGAGGGCACTTGGAGACCTGATAAATTCTCACCTAAGTGACAACGGCTGACAGGGCCTAGGGTTTTATAGCCCTTCCCCTGCCATAGCAAGGAGCTGTGGGCAAAGGTCCAGAATGATCCTCCACTAATGACCAGTGTGATATACGAGCAGCTGCTGGTTTTCTGACACAGAGCTCCTTGGCTGAGGCTCCCACCTGCAAGCCGAGAGCTGGAGATGAATATCTGTCAGACTGTAAAGTGCGGGAACCTGACCACATTTTCTCGGGCATTAACAGGTTAACTCGGAGAACACAAGCAGTAAGTCGGAAAGAAGAAAAACCACCAGCCCCATCCCACAACAGAATGAGTGTAAATTTGTGATTGTGCCAATGGACCGATTGATGGGGGTTCTTGATTCTACACCCTCTACTTTGGGGTATCCCCACGGGGGCGGATGCTCATGATGCTTTAGAATCTGGTAAAACGATTCATAAATAAAGAATCAATGATCAGGTTTTAAAGAGTACTAATTGCAACTTCATAAAAGCTAGAAACTTTTGCATGTCCCGTCAGTATTTCAGGAAGCCTTTGCTTTCAGGTGATGTGGGCAGGACCTGTTTTCCTTTGGACCCCCCGGCCCACCCTTAAAGGGGCATATGACCTCCTTTCCTTGTTGCAAACTCCATTGCAGAGCCACCGCAGTCAGCATTTCCCTCTCATTTGATGTAAAAGCCCTGGCCACTTTAAAAATGTTTTTAATTCAATTTTTTAAAAAAATAATTTTCATAATACATATGCTTGTTTGGCTCCAGTTCTGGATTTTAAACACTGACAAATTTTTCTTGGCTTTGGAAAATAGTGGGGTACAAAATGCCCCCCAGAGAGTAGGAGCATGACTAAGCACCTGTTACTTACACAATTTTGTCTGCTCCCTCTCTCTCTCTCATATATCATGCATATTTGTATATAAAGTTGTATATATACATGTGTATATTTTCGCATACATCTCCATTCATGTGCTTTCTGTGTGAAGTCGTTTTCTCAATATTCTTACCCTTTGCTCTGCCTATGCTTCCACCGACTTTTCCCTGGGAAAGGACTGAGTCTATTTAGCGTATGTGAAAGAGGAGAGCAGGCATATTTTCTGGGCCCTGCTTTGCTCAGCAGTCTGCTACATGGTCCGTTCTTCTATGCAGAAGGTTTTGTGGGCCATGCCCCCGAGGGAAGCATGAAACTGTGCATGTACAGCCAGTGTTGGAAAGCCTGCGATTGGTGCAGAACGAAGATGTTCATTCTGCCTTAGTGTTTGCCTGGAGCTTGTTTCCTGGAGCTGCTTTGGAACCCACATGAGGAAACCAGTAGTATCTTGACAGTGGAAATTTAGGGAGGGTTGGTGGGGTGTAGGGAAGGAGCCATGGGGTACAACTGTGCCCACTTAATGGATAGCTCCAGCTTCCCGTGACCTGGCAGATACACATGCCCAGATTTAAAGCTGATTCTGTTGGGGTAGTTGCTCCTCACCAGGACAGTCACTGAATGTCAAAGGTAAGTCCTCGCCTTCAGGAAGACAAGAACTGTAACACAGAAATTCGTCTTTAGTCCTCTGCCTTTCGTTCTGGATTCCAACCCATTCTTAGGAAGAGTCTGTAATTAGACACAGTTCCCTCTAGAACTACGAATTCGCTTCAGTAGTGAAGACTTAGTTCTTGTTATTTTCTACTGTATGTTACTTTTAAACAAGAGTTGGTATGAAGAGCAGCCCGAGGGACACAGTGGCAACAATGACAAAATGGCGAGAAGCTCTTTGAATTCGACTCCTAAGAGGTAGATTTCTTTTTCCCCTGTAGCAAGAAAACCTCAGAGATAAATATTGATTTTTGCCTTCAGAGGCCAAGCAAGATATAAGCATATTCAATATCTTTTCATATCTTCTTTTGTTTTATGATCATGGTAGTCTCAAAATGAATCCCACCTATTACCTACTTTTTGTAGGCTTCAACATATGAAGTGAGATCTCCTGCCTCTTTTCTTGAATCTAGGATATCTTTGTGACTTGTTTGGACCATAATGTGTCGAACTGGAAAGGCTATTCCAGGTCGAGCCTCAGCCTTAAGTAGAATGACAGTGGCTATTTTCTTTTTTTTTTTTAATGAGCAGACTTGCAAAGAATTTTATTTACTTTTATGTGCATTGGTGTTTTTCTTGAGTGCAT
>JAQHUG010000309.1:1214643-1227531 GCA_028555095.1 Dicrostonyx torquatus
CAGCATACTATGGGAAAACTCAAACTGGCACCTGAAGTCACCAACATAGTGAGTGGAGCCTTCTTCGATCTCCAGCCAAGCCCACTGACTAGACAAAGGCAGATGCATGAGAGGCTCCAGCTAACACTGGTGTGGAACAGAATAACTTGCTAAAGGAGCTTGGCAAACCAACACAGTCACAGGTTATTGTAATAATCATTAAAATTTTATCCTGCTAAGTTATGGGATGAATTTTGAGTAGAAAGAAAGAACTCGGATGGCACCTAACAGGCCTGCTCTGTCTTTAAATCCAACCGCAGTTCCTTCTGCTGTCTAAGAGAGATCTGCCCTGGATCACTGCGGATGGAAGGATACCTTGTTCTCTTGAAATGTCATCACACTTGCTGTTCATACGCCTTGTCAGACATTGCTTGATGCATAGGTTAGACGCCCTCCCGTGTCGTCAAGTTTCAAGCCACTGCATCATCGTCTACTTGTTAAAAGCAAGGCCTATTTGATTTTCTCCTGGGCACACTTTTCACAGTTTGTGTTTGCATCTTTCAGTACACGGGAGACACTACTACCAATCACGGGCTACTTTCAATCTTTATAACTTTGTCATCCCAAAAGGATCTCATAAATCATCTGACTTAAAAAGTGTGTATGATGAAAATCTTTCAGGCAAGCATATTGGTGATGTCATTTGTTCCTCCAGTACTCCAAAATACTGGTTATTAGAATTCAATGAAAACTATCTTAAATATATTCACTTAGTAGTATCAGTATCCTCTTTTCCTTAACCAGTAGCAATCTTTCTCTGAGATTTTTAATTCCATTTGCCATTTTTTAAAGCCAAAATGACATCTAAAAGGGGAGGGGCACAAAACTATAGAGAAAAGGGACTATTTAAGGAATGAGGGAATAGTCTTCTGGGGGGTATTAAACTGCTTTGTCTTTTAAAAAAAATAGTGAGTTGTTTGGTTATCAGTTATGACTTGACTTTAAGATGAAATTACTGACTGCTTCGTGTGTCTGCCTGTAGCCTGTAACTCTGTAGGTCAGTGTTCTCCATGAAGTCCTGAAGGGATGGACAGTCCAGCAGTTCGTGCTCATGTGTCTTCATTATCTTAGGAACGTCAGCAGTCCCCTGTCCCTGCAGCACCCATGTGAAAATATGTAACATGGGTAGTTCTGTTCTCAGTTCTTCCTATTTCATTTTTATTAGGGCATCCAATTTACTTCTATAAAGGAAACAGCATTGTCTTTCCCCATTCGGAGTTCTGCCCTTGTGGTGGGAAGTGTTCCCTCCTCTTCCCCTGGTATTGCTGATGGGTGCAGCCTGAAATTTCGGAGTGGAATGGAAATGCGTCTTTTGAGGAGATGGTCTATTCCTTCACAGAGAAGGAAATGGGCCTCCTCTAGAAATGATGGCTGAAAGTATTTAAGAATTTTCACTGGGAATTTTCTTGGGAGAAGGTGGCATTTGTCTTCTAGTAGTTGAAGTTCAGATAGGAAAACTTTTGAGTAGAAATCAAACTTTGGAAGCAGGGTCCATTTTATTTCCCCAGACCTCAAAGTATAATAGGTGTCTGTGAGGACTCCAACAATCAAAAAAAAATGCCCATGTGGCAAATGGGTAGCTTTCCTGACACATGACCATGACTGAAAGCTGTTTGGTGTGGTGGTTCTCTTTGTGAGGGGCCAAAGCAGTCCTCTGAGCACCGCTGTAAACCTCATCCAACTTCATCACAGAGTATTTCCCATTTTCTTCTCCTCCTCTCCTTGTCATGTTTACTGCAGTCTAACTTCCCAAACTCTTCATTGGTGGCCACGGATATTCTTTTGTGGGTACTGAGTGGACACAGACTTTCATTTCAAATACTATAACCCAGAAAGATAAAAAATAAAGAAATATTTCTTTATGAAAGTCCTCAGGTCTGCCTCCAGGTACACAGGGTGCTGGTTTCATTTTACTCTATCAAATCCACTGTGATAGCGGCACATAAATCTAGGCGGGAGTCCCTTTCATGGCAGGCCATAAGTACGGTTGTTCACACTTTGTGTTTCAATAGGAGGGTCACTTTTCCAGCAACTTCTCATTTTCCCAGTCCTTGCCTTGGGCTAATAGTTAGCTACAAAGCTCCATCTCAAAGATGTCAAATATAATGAAAAGAAACAGAAATCATAAAAGAGAAAGATGGTTGCAGTTACCACCACGAGCCCCCCTTACTCAGACTTTGTAGATTCATCACCCAGTTAGAAGGGCAGGCGACTGCTTCCACTGCTCTGGCTACCATGGCCCCCTAATATCACTGGGGTACTATTTGTCAAAGAACACCTCTGGAAGAACAACATAGCAAAATCTGGCTTCTGAGCAGCAAAAGAAATTGAAGCATGTTTCCCACATCCCCGGGTCTATTCACAGCAGCATTTATATCAATCATGAGTTTTAAAAGCAGAGAACTTTAAATTCACAGGGCAAAGGGCCTTTCACTTCTTTGCATCAGAGATGGGAATATCTGGATTTGAGGCCAGCCCAATGCAATAGGATTGAGAATATGGTACCCTATTTATGACCCAGACTTTGCATGCTATTTAGCAAAAGGATCCAGTGAAGATATGTCTAAGACTCGAAGAAAATCAGCCATATTTATCTAGAAAAAAAGGCAGGAGGATGTGAAGGATTCTCTCCCTACCCTGTGCCGTCTTATACACACCTTCTGAGCCCTTCTTATGGACCAAACATAGTAATACACACTGAGATCTATAAGGGGGAACAGCGTAGAGCCTGTCCTGGTCCTCATGTATTTTAGTTGGGGAGACACATTTAAGAACACACAAATGAATTAATAAGAAACTGTTACTCGGGTTAGTGTTGGGAGGAAAGAGAGCACGGTGGAGGGCAAGCATCTGGGAGAGTAGACAGCAGACCTACGTACGTCTGGAACAGTGCTATTGGTAGATTCTTGTAGGTTTCCTAGTAACTTTAGAATCTTGGTGTCATGCTTCTTCAGCATGAGATTGGGCAGAGGATGTGTAAGTGTTCACTGGAAAAACCCAGAGAGGAACAATACCTGCTGGTATGTTCTCTCCTGTTTCATAAGATTTGAACTCTCCTGCTCCATATTTGGTTTCTAATTTCTTTCTGCTCTGAAGCAAATGAGATTTCGTTACATTTTTCTCTTGAGACTGTACCTTCCTATGACATAATTAAGAAGGTAGCACTGATCCTCTAAACAAAACCAGTGGTGTGGAATGGGCATAAATTGTAGACACAATAGAAATTTGGGTGATCTGATTTATTCAGCAAACTTCAGCTCTTTCTTGTATTTCTGAAAGACAGTCTCAGATGGCTGTTCGTAGCCGGGGGGCTTGGATTTACTATGGCTTTCTGTCTATGTCTCTTGCAAGAATATGCTTGGTAGTGTTCACATTGTTTCCCCCACAGGCTCAAGCTGGACAGGTGGAGGCATCCACAGCCCTGCTGGTTTGTAACTTAGTCCCAGCCTATTGTCTTCAGCATTTCTAAGTGCTTATTTGAAAGATGTAATTCACTCATTGTAGCTTATTTCTAACTATATAATAAATAAGGTCAATAAAAACATAACACGGTAAATGTTGATGTCAGAGAACAACTTTCCACAAATGCTTCCATGGTGCTGCATATTCATGGTTTTCTGGGCAAAAGATATTTGAAACCTGAATTAAAGGATGATGGACATGTTGCCCTCAACATAGAGGCTTCTAAAGAGATGGAGCTACTGACTGTTTCTGCCCTGGAGCTAGCCAGTTGTGTCTTACGAACAATGAATCCTGCCCAGAGCTACCTGTGGATACCCCAGGGCCAAGATTACTCTCTCGCCAGACACAGCTTGTGCTCCCTAGTTTGTGTGAACTCTGATTCTTATAGTTTCTGAGTTCTTCATAAATCCCACTATTACAGTGAGCCACTAAGTCCTTGTCGTGTGACCCAGTGGGGGAGCAAATGCAATACCTTATGTATGTAGTGGGCTAGAAGTGGTCCTTGCAACAAATAGTAATGTCCTAACCACAGAATTTATGAATAATATTTTATTTTTCAAAAAAAACCCCAGAGAGAGCTACTATACATTTTAAAATGTAATTAAGTTAATGGTTTTGAGACAAGGAATTATCCTGAATCATCTAGATAGTCACAAATGCAATCTCATATGTGCTTATGTAAGATAAGGGGGAGCTTTGAGGCAGCCCATGGGAGACAGAGGAGGGTACGCCTGAGGCTGAAAGAGGCCCAGGATGGACTCTCCCTGCAGCCTCCAAAGGGATGTGGGTAACATTGATTCAGAACTGAAGCTTTGTAAAGTAGAAGCAAAGGAAATCTGTTGTTTTAAATCTGATCATTTATAATGGTCGCCGCTGGCAGTAAGTACAGTGAGTAACTAAATTCAAGGTGTAGCTTTTCTGCTTCTGTGCATTTGTAGGATTGTATATGTACTCATGCCTTACACTATACATGTATGTAGTGACACCTCATTTTCACTGTTGGAATCTGTATTAGTAAGGAACACAAAAAATAAGGTAACCTTGCAGTTGGCAAGGTTTATAATTTTAAGCCTGGTGGCCATGAGCCACATTCCTGAGATGACAGAGTGACTTGACGACGAGTCTACGTGGGCTTCTAATGAGGCTGCGATGTCTGATTATCTGATACCAGAGCATTCCAGTTCCATTCTCGTCTGAGCTGATACCAGAGACTTATTGTTGCTGGTGACATTTGTCTCTGAACTACGTACGCTACTTCAGTGAAACCCCACTGTTTGGCCTTCATACGTGGAGAGAAGGCATAGCTGTCCTTCTGCGGCCAGGGCACAATCAGCTGTCACCACAGAGCAACAGTAAAGCTCTGCTTAAGATGTCCTCTCGTCACCCAGAGCTGATCAGTGTATTTGATGCTCCTAAGAGGTGGCGCCTGAAACTCTGTCACTCACAGAATGGAATAACCGATATCAGTGACTCTATCATCTTATCATCAGTGGCTCTTTCAGGATTATGATGGAATACAAATTATGACTTAAACATTTTTGAATAAAGAGGAAAAGGAGGGAAATGCAGGAGTCTGTCCCCATCAGGGCAACAGAAACTCATGAATAGAAACCAGCAACCATTCCTCTGAGGTAGACAAACCATTGTTAACACCAATAAGTTTGTAAAAGGAACTTTGGCAAAGAGGTTAAGGGTGGTTTTTGTTTGTTTATTTGTTTGCTTGATTGCTGAAATGATTTTGATAAAAACCTGTTTTGGGCTATTGTTTTTTTTTTGTTTTGTTTTTTCATCCAGACATGTAAGGCATATATAATCTGGTAGGACAACCAGGTAGACTAAACCATAATGCATATGTAAAGGAGTCCACATGCTCTGGACTGTTCAGGTGAGATTGCAAACACACAAGCTATCTGGAGGCCTCTGCTTGAGCCCTTTGAAATGTAGAGGAAGTTGGCCTTGCCGCCACTGACAAACCTTGTTTCCTCTTGCATGAAGCTGACAGATCTGCTGAACGACCTCATCAGCTGTTGTTCTTGGCCAAACTTACACCTAGCCCTCTTTGGAGGCCTGGCCCAGCTGCAGGCGAGTGTGTGAACTGCTCTCTAGTTAAACCGACTGTCAACAGAGCTCATGCTCTCGAGAATCCTAGTTTGATGGACTCTGACTGTGAAGTAGATTTCACGGTGCACTTACTCCAGGCCAGTGTGGGATGGTAGCCCTCCACAGAACATTGGCGAGTTTCTGCCACAACATGCTGGGATGTTTTGTTTTTGTAATAAAGATCCCATCTCTTCCCGCCTTGTCCTTGACCAGCTCCCCTGACAGGAGCACCCTGTGCTACTGCTGTAAGAGAGCATTCAGCTACATCAAAGCCTGCCAGAGAATGTGCTCTGCCTTCTTCCGGTTATTAGAACATGGCCCCATGCACTTCATTTACCTGGAAACAGCTCTCCGAGGGTCTGTGAGCTTGGATATCTTTTGTCATCGAGTACCTCATGCATGAGAACATTAAAACACAGACAAGTTGTCAAAGGCCATACAACTGAGTAGTGGCGGAAACAGGAATTGGCTGTGAATCTCTGTCCATAACCGTGGTGCTGCGCTGTCAGTGCAGTGGGGTTTAGCAGGAACACGTGGTTCAATGCTGTGGTTTTGTGCTGCCTTGGTTACTTATAGAGGCAGTTCTGATATAAACTCATAGAGAACATTGTCATAGAGAATGTGACAAGAAAGGAACTGACGGCATGTCTGCTGTAAAAGTCTCATTTACAGACTGATGGAGAATTAGGATAGTCGTGGGTTCTGCTGCCTTTTAATGGCATTATTTATAACATTTGTATAAAATCTGTGTGGGCAACATGTTTACAATTCTGAGGTAGTTACAGTGAGGTTGAGGAATTATTTAGTGCATATTTCACTTTAAAGGAACGGCCTAGCTGTTTTCCCAAGTGAACATATTCATCTACATCTTCCTCAGGAAGACAGTGCAATTCAGTTGTCTTCATCTCTAAGGCTCCGTGGGAGTATCAGGGTTTTAAAATTTAGCCATTTTATCAAGTACAGAATTGTCTTTTGTCATAAGGTTCTTGAAGCCACTGTTTACCACACCTTACAGATGGCTACTAAGAAGCTCTATAAAAAGAGTCTTCTCTGCTCATTTTCAAGACTAGATAGGTTTCTCTTGAGCGATATTTTAGTGGACATTAGAACACACAGTTATTAGCAGTTATTGAAAGGCTGGACCCAAATATAACCTATCTCTTGCAACCATGCAGCTCACAAAGACATTTCATGTATATAACCAATCTCAATATTAACTTTTCCTTTACATCAAACACAGCATAGCAATTCAATTTAGCCAGTAGTCACTAGCCGCTTCAAAGGGACAACTTGACTGGTCTAGTGTGGTGCTGAAGGCATAGGGTGGGTTTAATCAGCTCAGCATTTCTCTTTGAGTAGTTGAGCAATGGAGCTGAAACAGTGAAGGAACTGGGTGAGGTGATGTACAACAAAATACTGACTTAGACTCATGTAGATCTGGAGATGTACTTTAAGAAACAAACACTTTTGTAACTGGAGAGAATTTCAGGTGAAGAAACAGTCAATCATATTAGAAGCCCCATTTAGAGACACACCAGTCACTGTTTCCTCTAAATTATTTTCTAGGGCAAAGTATCGGTTAAGAAAAAATTCTACGTGTAAAGAAACGTATTCTTTTTTTTTTTCTTTTTCTTTTTGGTTTTTCGAGACAGGGTTTCTCTGTAGCTTTGGAGCCTGTCCTGGAACTAGCTCTTGTAGACCAGGCTGGTCTCGAACTCACAGAGATCCGCCTGCCTCTGCCTCCCGAGTGCTGGGATTAAAGGTGTGCGCCCCCAACACCCAGCGCAAAGAAACATATTCTTCTTCACACTGCCCAAACTATGACACAAGAAGTGGAGTCATAAGATGAACTGTGTCAAAACTGAAGAGTTTATGCCAAAATTAGGTTGTAACTTTAAGAGTCCTAACTGTGTGCTGTTGATTTGATTATTAGTGGCTTTACTTCAGCTGACGTTAAGTGTCGGTTTCCCTGGTGTGCAATGAGAGACTAAAAGTGAAGGGTGCTTTTGAAGAACCGGCTGGCCTCCCTCTTAGACTTAAAGGCCATTTAATAGTAAAGACAAACTAGGTTCATTCCTGTTTGTGACTGAACTTGGATTACAAGGATTTGGGCTATGTTCCTCCCATACATTTACTATGCATGGTTCTATACTCCCCATTCCAGGAATGGCAGCCATGTCTTTGTTTCAAAAAGAGTCTATAACCACCTTGAAACCCTAACTTTGTTTTGAAAGGTTATGTGACCACCAATGACTACCATGTTATAACTACCTTCTGGGGTTACCTTGTTTTGACCACTTGTATGTTCTGCTCCTGTAACCCTGCCTATTCTGCTCCCCCATTTGGTAACCGCATGCCCCTGAGCTATAAAAACCTCACATCCAATGCTCACCTCTCAAACCCAGCTTTATTGGGAGGCAGCCTGTGTACATGAATAAAAAGGCTTGATTTCACTAATTTGGTAATGATGATTTGGGTTGATGATCTTTCTCCCTGTTTTGGGGATTAATGGTTAAGAACTTGCTTTAGATTTCTTTTCTAGAATGGAGACACGTGAGGTGAGGCAGAAACCGAGAAATGAAATGTTATGTTGTAGAAACTGTTACAATCTCTGTGACAGACCAGAGAAATAACAAAGAAACTGATAAATTTTGTATCATCATACAGTGCAAAATTATGCTGATAGTCAAGACTTAAGCATGACCTACTGAAGCAGATTGTATATTCAGTTCTGTGCTACAGGGTGTGGAAGGTGTAGTGACAGTGTGAAACATATTCTTTGTTCCGAGGGATGTAGAACCTGGTTGGGAGAGTCATTCAGCAGCTGCTTGGAAACATACTTAAGCCAACATCTCAAGATGCAGTGGTACACTTTCTAGGCTTCAGACCTAACATGCCCATCTAAGAACTGTATGAAACTATGAGTAAATAGTTTCACATGTAAAAAGAAGTGAATATGAACATTTACAGCAATTTATTTTAAAATGAACAATGAGATGGTAAATTGGCAGTAAAATCATTTATCTACCAATGTAGCAAGGGGAGAGCAAGAGTTTTTGTATCTACATTTGTAGCTGTGAATGGCCACTTAATGTTTTATGGAATTAAGATCAAAACAGATAAAAGGCAAAGATTTTCCCTAAAATTAAAAATATATTGAAACAAGCAAACCTAACTCTAAAGCAGTTTTCAAGAATAACCTTATGAGGGACAATCATTCTGTCATTTTAAACAGTGTTTACACTATACAAGCCTAAGACTAAGGGAAAGAATTGGAAATCTCAAACTCTAATTAAGAACTCATTGTTCATAAGGTTGGCATTAATTATGTTAGAAAATTATAAATTATGATAAAATGATGAGGTATGTATAATATTTTTAAGAATCAGTTTTCAAAGTAAAAAAGAAATTCAAATAAAAAGATAATATTGAGGTAAAATATTTGCCATCTTACCATTTGAATAGAAAATGTTATGATGAACACAGGATTTACATTCTTCTTTATGAAAAGCTGCCTTTCTTACTTCTACACATTAAGCTGTAATACATTAATAGCAATAAATACCCACAATGTCAATGTTATAGCCCCTGTCCTAGTTAGCAATTTCTGTTACTATAATAAACACCATGACCAAAAGAAGACATTTCAAAGACATCAGGGAAAATCAGGAGAAACTTGGTGAAACATAATAGTCTATTCTTAAAGAATATAGATTGAATAAATGAATATATGAATAAACTAAAGCTGCCTTTGTGCACCACGTAAAGTCACTGTTCATAGCTCTAAAAGTGGTAGGATCTGAGGATAAGGGAGCCTAAAAATGAGGTAAACTAAAGTCTCATGCAATAAACAACATTATTTATTCAGAGAATCAGACAGTTTATACTCCGAGGGTTAAGAAGAATCACATGAGTTATGTGGGATTCACCTCTGTATGCTGAGAATACCATTGGTTAATAAAGAAACTGCCTTGACCTGTTGATAGGGCAGAACTAGGTGGGGGAAACAAAAATGAATGCTGGGAGAAAGAAGGTGGAGTCAAAGAGAAGCCATGTAGCCCCACTGGAGACAGACTCTGAAACTTTACCCAGTAAGCCTTGTGGCCATACATAGAGTAATAGAGTTAGGTTAATTTAAGGTATAAGTTAGCCAAATGCTTAAGCTATTTGGCCAAAGAGTTGTGGATAACATGGTTTCTATATGATTATTTTGGGGCTGAGCAGCCAGGAACAAACAAAAAGCCTCTTAGAACACATGAGTAAAATGTATAATCACAAGGACAATCACATTGTGATTTGATGCCTGAGTATCATATAAACAAAAAATTATAATAGTAGAACAGCAAAAGCACCAAGAACAAAGATCCAAGCTATGTTCAGTACTATTAGCTAGAATAGCTTGAAAAGAGACTCATACGATCAGTAGTTCTTGATATCTTGTAGGATATAAGTTGATAACTGCCTTTAATAGGAATACAAATGATGTACTTATGCAAATAAGAGGTAATTTAAATCCCAAAGAAAAATTAAATGCAGCCACCCTTTCAGATTACAGTCCCAAGGTCCAGTCATAAACAGAGTTATTAATAAACATGTCAGGAGCTGGATCCATCCAGTTCACAAGTTGAATCAAAGGAGGACAAGGAACATAACATGTCTTCAGAGACACTCACTGCAGGCTCACAGGTCAAAGCAGCCAGCAGGACCAGAAAGAGATTTTCAGGTGATAGGGCTCTGTATATTTCATAGGAAAAATTCTCCCTTGGTGCATAGGGCCTTAACTTGGCCCCGAGTGGGCAGACTTGACTTCTGATGGTATAGTCAATATCTCATTTTGCCCTTTAGCTGGAGGTTTGCTACTTTTCTAATGATGTCTGCTATCTCCTCAACCTCTGCTGTTGTCTTTGACAGACCAGGACTGGAGGCACCAAAGAGGTATCCACGATGCTTGGGTGGATCCATATGCAAACACTGGTGTATACCCCTTCCCAACTTCTAGAGAGGTGAAAATAGGATAGGTTAATGCATCAGCTTGCTTATTTCCTTTTGAATAAAGCCAGGAAGGTTAGAGTGTGCACATAAGTCTATTGCTGGGAATAATCCTACAACATAAGCAGAATTCAAAACACTTTTTAAGGGTTTATGAATTAACCATAGTAGATGAATCAAAATGACTAGTTCCGTGGTAGATAATCAAATTCTGGCCTGAGGGGAAAAAAAGGAGTATTAATAGATCGATGAATAGCTGGACCATGAATCCTTCCTATACCATTAGATGAGTCATCAATAAAATGAGTTATCTGCCTATGGAATAGGAGAAGGTTGGGCAATTTTTGTAATTACAAATACAGTTCATATGAGAAAAATCCATAGTTTACCATCTAGATAATGATTTCTTATCCTTCCATAGTAATCTGCAAATGAAATTTGAAAGTCCACAGAGCTCTATAATGCTCTTTAAAAACAATTGTTGGTTGAGGGTACTATAATACAGCAAGGATCAAATCCACATAACAGTTGACACCAGGTCATCCCCTGATTTACTAGACGAGCAAGAAGAGTAAGGAAAGCAGTTTATATTTTCTTGTACTTATCATGTAAATAAATCCATTCCAATGGTTTATCCTTTTGTGCTGTATTACCTATACTAGACAATTTAGTCGGGAAAATAAGTAAATATCAAGGAAGGGAAATGTCCACATGATAAACAAATGCTTCTTTTAGCCTGGATTTAAACAGCTGCAGTTCTTTCCTTGTCTTTTGAGAGAGTATGTCTAATGGCATCTTTCCTTCTAGAGCTTTAAACAGATTGGTTAGTGCATATTGAGGTATAAATCAATTCCTTTTCCTTGCCATGCCCCAGATTGTCTAGACTGTAAACTTAGCACTTACATAGGCTCTCTTAAAGTGTCATCAAAATGTGAAGAAAACTCAAAATTTGATTATCACATTCCCCACTCCATGCTGCAGGGTCATTTTGGGCAATGGAGAATCCTTATCTAACGGAGGCTCCAGGAAGGCAGCTGGGGAAGCCATCACCAGCAGAATTATAGGTTGTGCTGTTTTTAACTTTTATTTTGCCTGAACAAATAAAATTTCCTTTTTTGTCTCTTTTACCAATTCTAAGGTCTGATTATCCAGTTTATATTCCCTTTTTCCTCATGATTAATATTCCCCTTATCTTCCATAAGTATTTAAAGTCCAAATTAAGTTTCAAGTAACCCAAAATTGAGTGAATTTTTTTCTCTCTTATTTACCTTTTCACTATTCTTTCAGACTGTGTTCCATACTTCTTCATCTCAGGATCCTTTCACTTGAAACCAGGGATTATAACGGGACCTGTGCTCCTCTGTTTTGAAAAATGATGTGCAAGTTTGACATCAGGCTAAGCCTTCCCCGTGTCACCCCATTAATGTCACTCACTTCCTTCTATGAGTTCCCACCCTGTTATCTCATATTTGACTTCCGGGCCCTGATTTGTGATGCCCCTGGTTTACTCCCCTTGCTGACAGTGGGTCCCAGGATAGTGGATCCTAAAAATGAGGCAGACTAAAGTCTCATGTAATTGCCAACTTTATTCTGAGCATCGGACAGTTTATGCTCTGAGGGAGTATACTCTAAGAAGAAACCCATAAAATGTATAATCACAAGGACAAGCTGCCTGTGGCCAAACATGGTTTCCCATAGAGGCAAGTAAGCAAACGACAATAACCAGTCGTGAGGAACAATCTACAGAAAACACATTTCTTTTCACTACACCTAGGAGAGGCACAAAAACACATTCCAAGAACAATTCTGCATTTTTGAAGAAAGCAAGGTCACAAGACTCTTGTCTTGTTTTCTTGGGGTCTTTCTCAGAAGCACTCAGAAATCTCCATGCGAGACTCCACTCTTTGACTGTGGAATACCTTTAACCTTACTTTTTTAAAAGTAACGAAATATATGTAGTGATATTTTGTTTATGTTTTAACAATAAAGCTTGCCTGAAGATAAAAATGCAGAGAGAAGCCACTAGAGGTCAGGGAGTGGGGGCACACACCTTTATTCCAAGACCCAGGTGACAGAGGCAGAAATTGACACAGTCTAAAAGAGAACCAGAGCTCACACTGAGGTGATTCTAGTGCTTGATAATCATACGCTTTAATCTGAGCACTAGGGAGGTGGAGACCGGAGTGAAATGGCTGGGCAGAGAGAAATGTAAGGTGGGAGGAGATAGGAGTTCGATGCAGTCTGAGGAGCAGTCTGAGCAGCAGGAAGTCTGAGATTGCAGTCTAGGCGGTCACTCTG
>JAQHUG010000309.1:1246664-1299438 GCA_028555095.1 Dicrostonyx torquatus
GCAGAAGGTAAGGAGTGCACATCCTGCCCTTCCGTAGGATGCAGAAGGTAAGGAGTGCACATCCTGCCCTTCTGTAGGACCCAAGAGCTAGGATGAGAGTTACACAGTCTGCCACTATCCACTCTTTAGGACCTAAGAGCCATGATGCCCAATAACTAAGATGAGGAGAGAGAGACCCATGTACAGAATTGAATCAGGAAAACAAGGTAGAATTGTTTTGTTCTATGGTTGCATTTGTTTGTTTTTCTTATTCTTAAACTGAAGTAACAAAGTTGGAGGACAATCAGAACTCTAATGACACACCAGCACCCGCTTCTCGGGAGCGTATTGCTAAAACAAAGAAGATACCAGTTTGGAAATAATGACAGAGGCAAAGTCATAGAGAATAGCAAGCATGGAGAGCAGAGAGCTAATTGCGAGGCCTGCTGCCAGCATGCCGAGCACTCACAGAAAGTACCTGAGGTCTGAGGTCCTCTGGAATAAATCTTTGGTCATAACAACACAGTCCACAACAGGGATACTTTTATATTTATTTTATTCTCCATTATTGCCAGAGGCCTCAAATCCCACATAGTCAAAAATCTCCATTCACTGCTGCCTGCTGGGCATTTAACAAGGGCTCTTGTAACCGGACCCAGAACAAGTATGAACATGAATAAAAAGTGCAGGGGCCAGCCAGGCACCACAGGCTGTGAGGTAGCCAAGTAGAGGCATTGGAGAGAAACAGAGAAAGCAGACAATGACCCTGAGCGCCTCAAGGCATGGCTTCAAAAGGTGTCAACACCAATTAAATTGTAAAAGCTCTGTCAGCTTCTGAAAAGTCATCCAGACAGGGACAAGACAGTACATAATCAAAGGATGGGACGTGATTCTGTATGGCCCATGCTGGACCGGCATCCGCATGTGTGCCTGGCAATTTATGATCCATATGTGAGCCTTCAAGACAAGCATGTCCTTAAAGATGTAAAGTCTCTTCTTCTGGAAGCACACATGTTTCACCGCTGGCAGAGCCTGGAAACCTTTACCATCAGGTATTCAATGGGAGTTCCCAAAGGTAAAATGCCTTAAAAAAAAAAAAAAAGCCATGACAGCTGAACCGTGTGCAATTCATTATGACCATGGATAAACCAAGAAACACTCATCTAATCCCTTGGCTCAAGCTAAACTGTGACACATGAGGTATGGACAAGAAGTAATGTGAATCATGACAGAAGAGATTTCTTTGTTGACCAAAGCCTCCATGGAACCTCCCTCTCCTGCAGTGAGACATTTACACAACAACTCATCGGCAAGGGATTTGTTTCAAACAGTAGCAACAACAAGGAGATAACTTAGCCAGTCTTATTTGGTTATGGAGCATGCTAACGTGGCTTTAAAGAAAGGTACCATAATCTCAATTCATGAAGTCCGGCTCCCCCCCACTCTCTGGCTCTCTGACTCTCTTGCCTACGGGTAACTGTGATAGGTATGGCCAATTTGTTGGATGACTTTCAAAGTGACAGCAGAGCTAGGAGGAGAAGAAATGCATCTTTATAGCTGGAGGGGGGCTGACAGGGAGAACGGTCAAAGTATTTCTCACATATCTGAAAGCTAAGTTATTTTCCTGGTCTAAAGAACTTTTCACTCACCAGATCAAGTAAAATGCCTGGGGTTTGAGGTAGATGGATTCATACTGAAAAGTAGACCATAATGACGTTAAATTTCCGAGCAGTCATTTAAAAAAAATCCCTGAGAATATTACTCTTGCCTATTTTCTTCTTACGTGCAAGACTACTTACTGAGAGGGTTTAGAATGAAGTCTGTTATTTTGAAACTATATGAAGGCTCTTAAGTGTTATTTTGAAAAAAAAATTAATTGGATATAAAATAAAGTGCCATATCAAGTACTGAATATCAGGCTATGTATTATGATTGATTTAAAATGTTCTTTTAAAATAGAATAGTACTTGGCAAAATATGTTTGATAATCAGAAGCTTTGAAGTCAGGGTTGTATGTTTATGTAGATTTTACTTTTGTTGTGGCTAGCCAAAAGGAGATATTTAAGACAGAAGTGATTTCTCCCTTACACTGCTCTCCAAGGTGACACTCTGGAGAGTAGTGTTCCTTACTTGATTGCCAGGCATGGCACTTCTGCTTTTATAGTATTACTGTATTTATTTCCAAAATTGCCACAATGCATCACAGGACTTAGGGAGCCAAGTGCCTAGAGTTAAATGTGTCTACTCAGAAGAGATATCTATGACACATAGCTAGCTTTGATTCTCAACTTAGTGTAACCTAGATCACCTGGGAGGAATCCCAATGAAGGATGGATTATGGGTGGTCTGTGGGCATCTGTGTGGGGAGTCACCTGGATTGCCTTGCCTGATGGGGGAAGATCCAGTCTGAGGGTGCTCAGCACCATCCCCTGATTTGGGGACCTGGACTGTATAACAGAGAAAGAGAAATGAGCGGTAGGCATGTGAGCATTGCCTTTTCCTCTGTGCTCTCGGATTTGATGTGGTTAGTGGCTTCAAACTCCTGCTTTGAATTTCCTGCAATAATGAACTCTAAGCTGGAACTCTAGACCACGCAATGTTCTTCTCCCCCAACTCGGTTTTAGTCAAGGTATTTTATGACAGCAGCAGCCATGAAACAGGACACAGGGCATCTCACAGAAGTGCACAGAACTTCTGGAAGTGAAGGGGATTTTGCAGTGAGACCAGAGGGAGAAGGTTTCTATGAACGGTTGTCATCAGTCAGAGACGAGTCTTCCGATAAAACAAATGAACTTTTCTCCTGTCTTTTCCAGTTCAATATGCAACCACGTCATAAGACAGGCAGTCTCGATCTCTCCCAAACTCTCATCCAGCACAAAGCCCAGGGCATGTGCATGATGCCCAGAGGTCAAATGGGAAAGTAGCTCCATTGGGCACAAAATTATGTAAACTGAAAAGCTAGTTCCCTCCCAATCAGCATGCCATGAACACTACAAATGACTATGGAATTCACAGTCATAGGGGGGTGGTCACTTGGACAAAATGAGAGCCTCCAAGCTGGGGGTGGGCATACTCACTCCATAAGCCTGTGTTCGCTGGGAAGACACTCAATCCCTTGTTTTTGGTGAGTTATAACCCCACAATCTGCAAGGTTGATTCATCCCTCAGGCCCCCAGGTCACACTTGGATCGGTAAAAGTCTATTTGGAAGAATAAGTAGTGTTCTCGGTCTGAAGAAAGCCAGAACCGCAGGTGATTTTCCATCACGCACAGGTACAATCTCCTTGAGTCAGCCGTAGACATCCTCTGCCAGGGAATTTTCTTCAGACTTGTTCTTGTTTCTTACCTGCTTCCTTCTGTTCATCATGTGACCTGGAGTTCCCAGAAGGAGACCACACCTGTGTTAATATTATACAAGGCTGGCTGATTAGAGCTTTGCCATTGAGCGTTGGAATGCTGCAGATTCAGAACCACCTTAGCTCCTAACTAGCCACTCATTGGCCACCTCTGTGTCTTCCCTAGTATCCCTGTGATTATTATGGGATGGATGATCAAACCACTTTCACCAACTGAAAGATCAGTGCCTGATCCTATGGCAGAGATTTTTCTTCTTTGCTGTTGCCCATCTACTTAGCATTTCCCCAAATGTGTTTGCCTAGAGCCTTGATTTATGACTTTCCCTTGTTCTGTAACTGTGAAAACATCATGAAAGTACTAGAACACAGTATCTCTGGTGACCTAAGTCCATGTTCTTGGGTCATAACCACTCATATTTGACTTTAGAATGAACTCTCTCTTATTCTCTCTGAGATGAGAGCTGTGTTTGTGCGGACAAGCATCATGCAAAACTTCAATGCCCCAAATTTCTTTCTCTTTCGAGTTTTGTTTTCAGGAGTACTCTCCACTTTATTGGGGGGAGATTTGCTAGGAGAGTCATGCTCCCAGTCTCTTTTTCTTGCCTCTTTCAACAGCATGAAAAGATGGTTTGGAAGCTCCACCATTAATTGCTTGTTTATTCAGAGACAAGCTTATCTATTCCCAGGTTTCGAATCCACCAGCATCCATACACTTGCTCTGTTCCATGTGTTAACAGAGATTACATTTATTACATTTACCTGGTCTTTGAAAGGCAGCAGTCAATTTTCTTATGCTCTTTTATTGTTGAGACACAGTTGCTGTTTCTCTTCTTACTGGTTGTGCTGACTAGTTTTTATGTCAACTTGACACTAGCTACAATTATTGGGGAAGAAGGACTTTTAATTGAGATTTGCCTTCAGGTAAGTCTGTAGTGCCTTTTCAATATATTGGATGACACAGCTCACTGTGAGAAATGCCATCACAAGCTGGTGGTCCTGAGTGCTATAAGTAAGGCCCCATAGCAAACCAGCAAGCATTACTCCCCCATGGCCTCTATTCCTGCCTGGAGTTCCTGGTCTGATGGTATTTTATCAGAGCAATAGAAAAGTAACTAACATACTGGCTTCTTATTGTATATCTCGATTTTATTTCTTTCCTCACATAATCCAATCTTTTATTTTCCAAACTAGTATCCTTCTTTTGTAATGATAATTTGCCAGTTGCCATGCAGATCAACTAGCAGACACTCTAGTTTTCCTACAGCTGCAGGTTTATTTTGCATGTGCCTTATAGATTACTACCCTATACTACCCTATAGTAATCGGGTAGCCATTGAGGAGGACTTGGTATCACTTCTAGCCCTTCAATCTGTGAAAGGGTACAGTTGAGTAAAGTGTTTTCACAATGTGTGTTTGTGCTCATGCGCTGTTTGTGTCTCTTTGTTCTTCTACATGAAATGTGGACAATGAGTACAATTGAATCCTGAAGGCAGAATTTTCCCCAAGTCAGTTGCTCCTTGGTTACTGGTAGCCAAAAATTATGATCATGGCAAGTACTTGATGTGCAGTCTATGGCCATGATTAATTTGGGTGGCTGAGTCACACATGTGCCCTGTGAACAAAGCTTTTGCCTATCTTATTACATGGGCCTTGGCCAACACTGGGCGCGTACCTTCGGACGTGTTTAGTCATCTTGTGATATATTCCTGCGATCTTTCCGTGGAAACTTTATATCTGTGGATTTAGTATGACACATATTCCTTCTTCTCTCATGCTGGTGCTAAGGAAGGTCATTATGCTGGATATTGCAATCCACATTGGATAGGCACTTGGGGTGCCTTTCAAGAGACAGGTGACAGAAGGTCTTTGATATTGTATGTTATAGAACTTGGTATGATTCAAAGTCAATCTGATAAACTGTAGTCTAAATAAACTAGGCTCAAAGCACATTGTAAATTCAGGAAACTTAGAGGGATTGAAAGACCGCTTACAACTGGAAAAGGCCTGGTCCTCTTGTTAACTGGGATTAAATATCATAACCTTCGACCGATCCTCACCGATTAGCCTATCATCCACTGATGCTCTCTGAGCCTCTGTTGCTGAGGAGCCATTACAGGTCAGATGTGCACACTCAGAAGTCCAACCCAAGTAATCAATCCACTAGCACCAGGCTGTCCCTTTTTCCTGAAGCTCCCAGCTTCGTCTGCTACTGTAACAAACCTCTCCTCAACACTTCCTTCAATCCTCCTGGAATTGCAAGTTTTTGCTTAGGAACCCTATCTATGCCACCAGCCTCCCTTTTAAGTGGTTGATTTGAACTGAAATCTGGATACCGCCTAAGCACCCTCTCTCTGAACAGCTTGGTGAAGGGAAGCTTGATATGGCTTCCTACCTCATTACTTCAGAGAAGGGCAGAATGGACTTTGATCCCTACTCATTTACTCATGGCTCCCTCCATTCTCTTTTTGAAATGCTGGATCTCTAGCTGAGGTTTTGTTTGTGTTTTCTGGCTACTAATTCCATGTAAAATGTGTAGACTGCAAATATTTTCTCCCGTTCTACAGGCTGTCTCTTCCCCTGGTTAATTTTTTCATTTGTCAAGCACAAGTGTTTTAATTTCATGAGACTGGTTTGTCAGTTTTTGTCTTTCCCCGAGTGACTGGAATCCTATTCAGAAAGTGGTGTCTATGTCTTGCAATGTTCGTTCTGTGTTTTCCTTGAGCAGTTAAGAGTGTCAGGCCTCATATTAATGTCTCTGATCCATTTGATTTTAATGAAGGACAGGAGAGAGGGATAATTCATTCTTTCCATTCTTCATCTCTTGAAGAGATTGTCTTTGTACCAATGTGTATTTTTGGCATCTTATGCAGAGTCACTAACACCATTCTGAAGGAAAGGCAGGGCCTGATGAAGCAGATTTCATGGTTAAAACTATTTCTATGAAGACTGGCTTTGGGATTTGGAAGGCTGGTGATTTGACTGAATTTGTAGCTTGTTTTTAGTAGTATGCTAATATTTAGTGCACCAATGCATCTAATCAGTTAGCAGGGGAACTTTCTCCAGGTTCTAAGTGTTATTTTAATTTCTTTCTTCAGATTATTTAAGTTTTCATTGTAGTTGTCTTATACATCCTTGGCCAGGTTGATTCCAAGGTAGTTTTTGAGGCTATTGTGAAGAGGATTGTTTCTTCAATTTACCTGTCATCATGTCTGTCACCGGTATATAGAGAGGTTACTGATTGTTGTTTATTGTTTCCTGCCACTTTCCTGAAAGTCTTTATCAGCTTTAAGAGTTTCTGGGGTAGTCTTTATGGTCTTTTGTGTATAGAATTGCATCATCCCAGAATTGACAGACTTCAGTTTCTTCCTTCCCTAATTGTGTCTCTTGTCTTGCTGGTCTAAAATCCTCAAGTACTATACTGAATGAGAGCAGAGAGGATGATACTTTATCTTTCCAATTTTAATGCTACTGCTTTATGATTTTCCCCACTTATTATGATGCAATGATGCTTTAATTATATTGCAATATATTCCTATTTCCTACTATCTTAGCACCTTTTTCATGAGGAGATGGGATTTTGTCAAATGCCTTTTCTTCATCTCTTGAGATGGCCATGTGATTTGGGTCCCTTAGTACTTGCATTAAGCATTTCATTTATTAATTCACATGGGTTGAACCATCCCTGTATATCTGAAATGAAGGCCAACTTGATCATAGTGAGTGATCGTTTTGATGTGTTCTTGAATTTGATTTTCAAGTGTTTGAGTGAGAACTTCTGTTTCTGTTTTCATCAGGAAGATTGATGTATGATTTTTTTTTCTGTTGTACATTTATTTACTTGGGATTGGTGTCAGGGTACTATCAGCTTACTTATAATAGGTAGTGTTCCTTTCTCTTGTTTATGGAAAACTTTTTAATAATGTCGGAGGTTGCTCTTTAGATGTCTAGTAGAACTTAGCAGTGAGTCCATTTTGGCCTGGCCTTTTTCTGGTTGAGAGATTTTACAAAAAGGCTTCAGCATCAT
Organism: Dicrostonyx torquatus; assembly: GCA_028555095.1. Taxonomy (NCBI): domain Eukaryota; kingdom Metazoa; phylum Chordata; class Mammalia; order Rodentia; family Cricetidae; genus Dicrostonyx; species Dicrostonyx torquatus. Next base: position 1,254,023 of record JAQHUG010000309.1, read on the forward strand.
TGCCAGTCAAGGGTTTGTTTCTTTATTTATCTTGTTTTAGTGAAACTTTGATGTTAATTGTATCTAGAAATGACTTCCTTTCTTTCATAATTTCAAAGTTAGGGAAATATAAGCCTTTCTGGTGCATCTTAATGATGTTCCCAATTGAACTGATTCCATAATAATCAAATGTGTTCTGAGAAACTTTGAAAACCTAATCATTGGCTTTTTTTTTTCTTTTTCACTTTCAAAGTGTTGAGACCATTGCCCAGCATTTCTCTATAAACACCTGGTGAAGAAGAGTCTCAGGAGGAGTGTTGGACATAAATATCCCAGCTCCACCTAGGTTTTGTCAAACTTGTACCATGATTCCAATGAACTCACTCTTTGTGATGTTTTCCAGTCTTTGTGAATGTAAAGGAGTGATTATTTCAGGCGTGGTCAGGGAGAACTTTGATTGGAAAGACAGTAGTAATTTCCAGGCATCACTTTAGGAGAAATCCTTGTTTTCATTGAAAAGAATGAACCAGTTTTCTCATTTCATTCATTGAATATTTACATATAAACCATGGGTTATGCTTACCAAGAAGTCAATAAATAACACAGTGGCGTTTTTTAAAATCTTCTGCTTCATCAAGCCCCCCCTTTCCTTCAGAATGGGGTTAGTGATTCTACATAAGCTCTGCTCTTTCAATACATGATTACTGTGTTCAGAAATTTTGTTACATAAAAAATGCATGTGGCAAACATCCAAGAACAGATGATGATTTAATTAGATAAAATAGTAATTACTGCTCCTTTTAAAGTATGTCTAGGTGCTGTACAAAGAGGATTTGTTCTGTCTGCTTGCAAGGTACATTTATTCCAGTACAGAAATGTATATTAAACTTAAGATTTTAAAAAAGAAGCCCAGCCTGTACTACATTTTTAGCCTGTGCTCAGTCGGGTGCTACAATAGAGTTACCCTCAAGGTGGGATTCGGTGTCAGTCTGAGGAAGTGGGCAGCTGGGAGGGATGTGAAGAGGGTACTGAAGTGAGCTGGCTAGACTAGAAAGCAGAGGGGAGGGGGAAGGGCGTGAGCAGAAGGAAAACGTAGCTAAGAAGTGATGGACACCAGAAGCTGCTTCAGATGCCATGAAAACCTCTGGAAGGAAATGCTGCAGAGCTGGTGAGAAGAGTAGGCGTCCTGGAGGAGAAACGAGGTGATGTGAGGCTAGAGAGGCCTGTCAGCCAGGCTCACGGAGAGCCACAGTGACCAAGCTTCAGCTGGTTTCCTTTTTCCCTTTGGAGGCTGATAAGCAGACTGTGGAGAAGTTAGATCTCTGAAGTGTATGGTCAGACCATCATGTCCTATCACTTCCTACTCAAAGACTTTGTGGGTCTCCTTTCTCTGGACAGAATAAAGTCCAAAACCCTAGCTCAAAGTGAATACCTTTTACCCAACAATGCTTCCCGAAGTATGGTAGACTACCCATCTCTGATCTGCAACAAGGCTATGATTTCACTGTTCTGTGTCCTCTGCCTGCACTGCTCTCTGACTTCTTTGTACAAATCAAATCTGTGTTCATTTTGTAAATCAACATAATTGCCACTTCCTTTCTCTCTCTATTTTTTGTTCCTGCTACTTCTCCATCACATTCAGAGAAAACATAATCTTCCAAACACACAGTCCTTCCAAAACACTCAGTTCTCCTTATGGCATCTCACATTTTCTCTTCAGTCACTTGTACATATGCATGTTATGGATTATGAATACATGCATGTATATATACATATATATGGCTTATACATATCCTCTATAATATGCACTACACATACGTGTGTGCATGTATGTATCTCATCACTAAACTTTAAGGTTCCAGATGCAGGAATTACCCAGGCATTTTACAAGTGCCTCCTGCAGGAGCCTCTAGCCCAGTGCCAACCCTCGGTGCTTAGCTGGGGGAGGCGGGTCCACTGTATCATTGAGAGTACATGGTCAGATGTGCTCTGTAGACACAGCTTTCAGGAGCTCATCTAGCTGAAAGAACATTTCAAGCTTGGGGAATAGTAAGAAGCAGGTCATTCAGTGAAACATCTTTCAAGTTACCCCAGAGCAGTGGGCAGAAGCAAGCAGGATTCTATAGTATATGTCACTTTTCCATCTGAGGACCCTCCAAGCTTTGTGTAAATGATGTCGCCTAGGCAAAAATCTATTCAGTTGAGTAAGATGGGATAAAAGTCTGGAATAGATCTGAGGGTCTTTAGTAACTGACTCCTCACCTTTGGCAAGTCCGATGAGTCTATCGTGGTTGTTTCTGGGTTGAACTTATGAAATTTGATCTACCCAAGTGGCATCTGTGGATCTCAAATTTGATTATTACGCATTGTCCATATCGCCTTGGATTGCTGTCTGTAGTATATTTGATCTTTGGAGCCTATGCACTTGTTTCAGTCTCTCTACTGGTGACTGAATAACACACTGAGCAGTGATGAAAGATCTGCTTTCAGATTTGCTAGGATGCAGCACCACAGTGGGCACATGTGAACTTAATGGGCAGGCTTCATGATGTGTTCAGCAGCAGTGAGTTTAAGAAGTTAAAATCAGGAGTTGCATAGATGCTAACACCATGCAACCACTGGTTACAATTATTACATATGGCAAAGCATGGCATCTTAATGTATTATGTATATAAATATGAATATATATGTATTGATATGCACACATGCACACACATATAGAAAGATGAATACAACCTGTTTAGTCTGTAAAATGTTACTTGTATGCATATGATCAAGGTTGATCACTTGGATTGGATAATAAATTAATTTATTCCTTTTCCTGTTTCGCTTTCCTAAGGCCATTTCTTCTACTCTCAGCATTACTTAGTTGTCTGAAGTTCTTGTGTAGGCTTGAGTCCGTGAACCCTCTCCTGGCCGTATCACCAGGCTATGGTTTGGTCCTTATTCAGACCATACTTGAAAGAGACAAAAAAGTGGGTGCAGGGGAGTAGTCAGAGGGATAAAAGGGAGTGGAAAGAAGATGTAATTATATTACAATCTCAAAAAAGTATGTTACAAAGTGTGGCCTGTTTCTGACCATGTATAATAATGTAGACTCTTTAGATTTCACCATCTTTCTGTAATCATAACTACCATAATTCCCTAAATACTGGAAAATTATCAGAAGAAAAGCATGATCTAGCATCTTCTATGGAACAAAAAATGTTATAATTGCTGTAGATTAGAATAAAACATTTACTGCTTCTCTGAGATATGTGTGCACTCTCACTAGTTTTAGAAAGTAGTCACAAATGCTTGAATTCCTGTATTTATTTTTAGAAATATGTGTATCTATTTTTGTGTCTGTGTGTATCTGTGTGTATCTCTCTTTCTCTCTCTCTCTGTATGTGTGTGTGTGTGTGTATGTGTGTGCATGGTGGGTAGATGGGTGTAATTATTTATTTTATGAAAATATTTCTTCTAAGAGACTGGAACTTTTGCTGGACCTCACAGGTGAGTTAATAATACACCTTGTGGTCATTGAAGACTACAATGGCTATCCTACTGTGTAGCGGTCTACTTGCCTTTAAGACAGCAATTTAATGCCCAATTTTATTTGCTTCGGATTTCCAAAGCAATCAGCTTTTACAACCTACACTAATGTATAGCTATAGTCTTAAATGATGTACTCTTCCATGTCTCTGACCCAGAGAACAATGTGTGTGTGTGTGTGTGTGTGTGTGTGTGTGTGTGAGAGAGAGAGAGAGAGAGAGAGAGAGAGAGAGAGAGAGAGAGAGTATTTTTTGCTGTAAACAGTAAATAGGTCAAAAGTGAGCTTATATAACAAATACCAACTATAAATGCTGGAAACAGCAGCAGATATTGTTTGAGAAATGGTATGCTTATAGTACTGTTTGTCACCTGAATCAGTTGGACTCAGTAATTTAATCTCTTGTAAAATCTTTGTTAAAGTTTTCCGTATACTAACCCTCATTTCTTTCCCTTGTGAGGTTTTCTATGCTGTTCAATAAAGCAAAAGCAAAGCCCCTTATGAGGGCTATGGACACAGGGTCAGGTAGGTAGACAAGAGGCAGGCATAGCTAAACACATATCAGGCAGACTAGGGAAAACCCAGAAAGTATAAGCTACCTGAGATGAATGTATTTTTTTTTTCCTTCTCAAAGACCAGTATCCTCTCGGGAGGTAAAGGGTGAATGCAGAGTGTCTGCAGAACTGTGAGAATGTCACAGCCATCACACAAGTCAATAAGTACACATCAGCTTGGGTAGGAAACCATCTTGGCAGGGCAGTGACTTAGAAGAAAGTGAGGCCCTGGGACTGTTAAAGAGTGTGTGTGGCAGGATGTGACCAGCCAGACTTTTGTGAGTCAAGTCTGAGTCACCTCATGACAAGTCTGTGTGGAATCTACTGAGCAGCCCCAGGAATGGCAGGAACCCAAAAGCATGCTCGATCATGGTAGGAGTTGGGTTCTAGTTCTCATAATGAAGTTAGGGAGCAGGGGCCAGACTTCCTGTGCCCCAGTCTTTCCTTTGTACTGTGAGAGGATTATCCTGCATCAGCAGGAGGCCCGGTGCATTCAAACCTATATAACTCCAGGGAATCAATGAGGAAAATCTAAATAATTATGTCCAGGAGAAAAACAAAATACAATATGCCAGCTAGCTAACTGTGGGGTGTCCACCGTTTCTCAATAAGGGTATACCTGTAATTTTTAACTGATTTCTTCTTTCTCCTAGTAGGGGAGGCATAATCACGAAGGAGGAAAAGGAAAAGCAATTAGAGATACTCTATGGCACAGTGTCAGAACCATTCCTGACTCATCTTCGCTAATTAAATATGAATAGTTGTAAAGAGGCTCATTCGTGCAAATTTTCTCTTTTAGTTCAGCACCCATACACACTGAAAAAACATGGGCAGAAGGGCTGAAGACGATTGATCTGTAAATATGCAGAATAGAAAAGGGATGAAAATGGTTTTAAGTGTCCAATAACTCAATATGTCTGCTTTAAACATGGGTAGAAATGGGTATGTGGTTCAAAATGCCAAAGGTACTCAGGATTGGGGGCATTGATTATTCTAATGGGTTGGTTTTTAAATGTGTAATGTTTTCTGCTTAGTTAAGCAGGTCTAATGATTTTATTTCACCATCAGCAAGAAAAATGTACTATACATCTTATATATTTATATATCCATAATATATACCAGCCACAAGAGTAGTAAGTAGGAGAGATGACAGCTGGGAACAGCTGTTGCCGTGCACTGATGGAATCCGGTACCCTGCAGGGAGAAGCAGTTTAGACTGAGCTCTATGCTACAATGCCACAGTGGCCTTTACTCCCCCAGTAGAATTCTATAGGATAAAAAAAGAATTCATGAAAAAAAATAGAACAAGTTTGAGATTCACAGAACATAATTACTCTTTTTATCCTTCCATTTGCATTAAATCAACAGCAAACCATAAGCTAAATTCATTGAGACTAGAATTGTTGAAAGGAGAACCTACTTTTATGGAGTAAAATTTAACTTTGTGTAAATCCTGAGCGCTGAAAAACTGTTACGAAAGAACTTGAATATAAGGAGCATTAAATGAGCAGTTTGCTGAACAGGGTCTACGGCTGCATATTGTAGGAGAAAGACTTTTGGAATTAACAACTGTTTCTTTATTCAGCTCGTACCTTAGAAGCAAAAAGAACCTGGCTTTCAGATTACAAACTAAGAGGCTTGTGACTGTGAATTTACCTAAGGGACTTTTAATATTCACTATTACCTGTGAATCTTCCCAAAGTGGAGAGCACCCTGAAGGGAGGGAGGACAGGAGGATGCACCCTGGGGTGGCTTGCATTCTCCAGCCTTCAGAGCAGAAGTGGGGCTGGGAAGCTCTGGTGAGCAGACACTCCCTCAAGACGCTGAGGGCTTGCAGGTTTGACACTGGCCAGAAATAACATCACTGAATGATTTTTTTATTTTTTATTTTTTTTACAATTTTTACATTTGGATAAAAAACAGGAAAGGGAGAGACACATTAAAATAATTTTTTTTAAAAAAATGAATATAAGCAGAAAATATAGCTTTTTCTTTTCAATTTGGGAAAAAATGAAAACTGACTTTGATTATCCAGATTGTTTACTTACATGCTTTTGAGTAGAAAAATTATTACTTGCTTCTAAAAGAGTCTACAATTTCTGTTTACTTTTTCCCAGAATGTGGGCTACTGTGCTAAGACTACAATTTTTCATTCACCTCTCTGACCTGTTTGCACATTCCCTCCACTGGGAAGGCACACACTGCCTGCTGCTCTCGGTCCTAGGAGTGGGTCACACGCTTGCTTGCACACTAGGAGCGGGTCACACGCTTGCACACTAGGAGCGGGTCACACGCTTGCTTGCACACTAGGAGCGGGTCACACGCTCGCACACTAGGAGCGGGTCACACGCTTGCACACTAGGGGCTTTTGCATATTTCTTAAGAGCCAAATAATTCTTAATATTTGTATTTTGTAGTTACATTTTTCATCCCCATCAGCCAGCATTTACTAAACACACACCATTTAGTAACTGCAAACACTATCCCAAAGTGCTAATTCTAAAATGTTATTGGGGCAGAAAAAAATGTTGTTATTGAGTACAATGCTATTTCCCAAGCTCTGAAAGGGATAGCATGGTAATAGGAGAAGAACTCCAGATCTTTTGTCTTTCCATGCTTTCTTTTGGATGTCCGTTTTCAGAGCAGATGATAAACATCTTTCCTGTTTCAGACCATTGTGGTACTGCCCTGGGTTCCTTTTGAAACGGTCCCCACTTGCCTCTGTCGCCATAGCTGTCCATTATCCGGCAGCAGCCGTGGGCTAGCAGCTCACATCAGTAAATGCTCTGCTTTTTCTTTAAGGCTTTTCTAATTTTTAATTAAAAAGAAAAGCTAGATTCTTGCTGATCACCCAGAGTGTGACTCTCCATGGTTACCTGTCACTCAAAGAGCTCCGGCTCTGAGGAATGCTAATTAGCCCTGCTAAAGCACCATAATTGAACTGGAGGGATGACTGCCGAAGGTGCAGGCTGCCTTCATTCAGCACCGCCTTGCCGCCTAAATGGATGGAGCCATCCTGACAATGTGAAGACATAAAGGGAGAAGGAGAGGAGAAAGGAAAAGCAACAACATTCCATCTGCCATTTTTTTACTCCTAGTTTTAAAGTAATTACCAAGATGTAACCTGGATACCGTATGAATACAAAAAAAAAAAAAAGTTTTCTTTAACTCTCAGAGAACGAGCCACACAGCACCTGCTTGACAATGATCCCTTTGGTGGTGAATGCATTGACCTGGATAAAAATGAATCATTTGAAACAAATAGATGCTTGCGACATCAGTGTGGATGACCGCAATGATGATATTAGGCACAGGCTTGGGAGAAAATAGATTTCATTTAAATCAGGGTAGGATGTGAGTCACTGACCTCACAGGAATGCTGTGTTATTCTCAGAGAAGAAGAGTATAAATCTTTGACATTGCAATGTCCCTCAAACCTACAGGCTTGACTTTCAGACAACATCAGTGGGATAGAAAAACCTTAGGCTATCGCTAAGTTAAAGAAACAAAGCTAATGCACTCGTGTGCCAAATAGTTTTCATCTCTCCTTAGTCTTGGTTCTCAATACTGATGGGAGAACTTAGAAGTGGTAAGGTGACAGAATAGCTGACATGACAGGGCAGTATAATGGTTTATATTATATGATCATGGAGCTGTGGCTTGGAACTGCTGGGGACTTCACATATTAAAATTAAAACATTAGACAAATTAAACTTTAGCAGACTTCATTTGAGCCAAAGACAATCTCCACGTCAGGGGCCTGTGATGGAGAACTGTGTTTATAACCGGGGAATGTTGATGCCCAGGAAACAGGAAGTGGGTCCCACAACAGCTTAACTGGTTCCAGGTGGAGTCTGCTGTTTTGAATGGGTCCTCATGAGTTGGTCGCCTGTGATTTGAGGAAGTTTGATGGCTATGATTAGCTGAGAGTAATAAAAGACATCCCCATAACTTAGCCTTTCTATTTATGCCCATTAGGCCTCAGTTAACTATATTGAGACCCAAAGCAAGGCAGTATCCTCAGGCTGTGTTGTGTCAAACAGCTATCACAGGTCCACGGCCCAGGAAAGCAAGGTTTAGAGAATCCGTGAATGCCCCAGTCCATGCAGAGCATCTGAGGACTCTCGAAGCAGGTTTATCGTTTCAGGTGATCAATCAATGTGATTTGATGTAGGTAACACAGTGAATCGAGCAAGAGACATGGGATCAAATTTATCTTTTCTTTGTCACACTGCAGGGTCTGTACTACTGGAAACAGAGCTTGGTACTCTTCATAAGTTTGTTGAATGAATGAATGAATGAATGAAAAGGCCTATTCTTAGACCACTCAACTTTTCCACAGAACGTTTGAAAGGCAAAGCCAGCCATCAGATGATTTTCCTTCCTTCCCTTCTTTCTTGTTTCCTTTTCCTTCTCTTGTTCACGTTATCAGTGCATCAGCGCCCAAGTAAGACCGGTGTGGTGGCTTTGACAAATGACTGGAAACTCCTGCTGTCCTCACTCACTTAGCAATTGTGTTGTAGACAGTTACTTTCTCTGTCGGAGAAGCAGTTATCACACTCCTGAGCAGCATACATGGGAAGCCTAATGTGAGAGGAAGAGAACAGACAAAGCCACAGGCCTAGCGCCCCTGAGTAGCTGCTGTCGCCCAGGCACACATTGTTTTATGTAATGCTTACAACAAACTCGTACTTCTGATATTATCTACACAGTTTTGCAGAGAGGAAAACTGTCGCTGAATATAATAAAAAATTTTCTTGGGTTCACAAAGATATCAGCAAAAGAACTAAAATTTAAACGAAGTACTTTTTCCTTATACCTATGTTCTTTGTAGAATGCTGTTTTAGTTCATCTTTTAGCTACAATTGCCCGGTTCACATGTGAGTCCACACAACTCAAAACTGACTTTTTTGCAGGTCCTCAGAGAGTCGGCAATTTGTTTCAGACTTGAGAAACTTTACCTACTGACTATGGGTCTTCCTACTCTCCCGGTGCCAACAGAAGACTTCTCCAGGTCTAGAAACATCTGGAAGATGGGCCATAGGGCATGTCTGTGGAAGGTTATCTTGATTGCATTGCATCATCGAGATGGGAAGATCCAGCTCCTATGGGTAGGCATTCAGTGGCTGGGATCCTAGACTGTATAGGAAACCACAGCCATTTGTTGTCCTCTGCATCTTGAGTAAGGGCGCTGCATGACCGGCTCTGACATGTTCCTGCTGCTGTGTCTCAGGCATCACGATGGCGGAAGTGTGGAAATAAGAGCCAGAATAAGCCTTCCCTTCCTTATGCTGCTTTTGTCAGGGTATTCATTACAGAATTCAGGGGAAAAAATAAGACCCCCATGAGGAAGTGAGAGCTGATATGGCCAGAAAGACAGGGTCATCAGTTCTTGCAGGATGGATGGGCAAACGAAGCACTTGGAACTTTGTATTAGCTATCGTAGGAAACAACTGCGGAGGCTTTAGTGGGGAGAGGCGCTTAAGGTTTGAAAATCTCACCTAGGCCAGGCGGTAGTGACACACACTTCTAATCTCAGCACTCGGGAGGCAGAGGCAGGAGGATCTCTGTGAGTTTGAGACCAGCCTGGTCTACAAGAGCTAGTCCCTGGACAGGCTCCAAAGCTGCAGAGAAACCCTGTTTAAGAGAACAACAACAAAAAATACCCACCACCCCAACAACAAAAACTCACGTAGAAAATGCAAGCAGAGTGGAGGAGCAGGCAAGGAAGTAAGTGGCCCTGCAAGGGAACTTTCTTAATAGTGCCAGAGAAAAGAGTGGGGATGTGGTTGTGAGGGAGGGGGTCACCATTTTAGGATACACAGCAAAAGCCATACCCATCTGATTTGGGGAGCCAGAAGTGGATGTGCCAGAAGGATCAGTCCTAAGAATGTGGCAATGTTGGCTACAGAGAATGGGATGGTGGCAGTGAGTGCCATGTGTCATATGAACACTAGGATATGAACAATTCAGGGTCACAGTAAGGTACTAATTTTTGTTCTGAGGATTCTCAATACACTGAAAAAGACAAAAGGGAATATGGAGATTTGGGCTGTTGCATTTTCATCAAAATGATATAACCTAAAACTGAGCAAGGCTACTTACTATTTTAAAACTGAAACAAAAATTAAGGTATGCAGAGTCGTTATAAAGAACGATAAAATGGATTGTGAGTCAAGGAATGCGTCTATCACAAAAGAAAAGGGTAGAATGATCGGGTAATCTCTTCTTTGGGTTGTTTTAAAAGGCCACAGCAAGACAAAAAGAAAAAGGACGAAGAAATAATTTAAAGTATTAGATGTTTCATCTGCCACACCCTTTCCCCACTGGTAAACAAGAAGTCACATCTTATCACATCTGGATTGCTGCAACCAGCCCCGGCTTCCTCTGTACCTCCCACTGCCTTTACCCTAAAGCAGGGGCTCTCAACCTGTGAGTGGACATCCATTTCGGGGTAGATCAACCCTTTCTTAGGGGTTGCCTGAGATCTTTGGAAAACACGGTATTTACATTGCCAGTCATTACAGTAGCAAAATTACAGTTATGAAGTAGCAAAAAATGTAATTTTAAGGTTGGGGTTACTAAAACATGAGGAAGTGTATTAAAGGGTCACGGCACTAGGAAGGTTGAGAGCCACTGCTCTAAAGGAAAGACACAAACTGACCAGAGTGGCAGAGCCCGGAGAGAACCAGTACACCAGCTGCTCCTCGTTTTCAGTGTGCAAGCCTTTTGTTTCCCAGCAGAGCTCTTCGGTTTCTTTTTTTTCTCATTTACTAGACGCTCTTATTTTAGCTTTGTAATTAAATATCATTACATTAATAACCAATACCAGAACACATTTGTTCCAAAGCTGGCAAAAGGCTATTTGCTGGTTCCTTGAGAAGGACACTTTCCTCGGTACTGGCTTTTTTTCTGGTGTTTCCCCAGAAGATGGTGTCCTCATTCCTCACACCCCTTTCTCCTTAACTAGCTGATGACTGGAATCCCCTCCCTCTCCTTTCCACGGACAGGTCTACTTCCTATGGGAGTCATTTCTTCTTTGTCATACTTTGTCAGTCAAACACAGAAATGGGGCACAGCAAGACAGAGAGGAGCATGCGCTAGCAGAAGGCTGGAGAGAGAAATATCACCTTAACAATTGTAAGGCATCTTTATGATGCCTGAGTTGAGACTGTGAGCTGGGAGATCTGTTCTGCTGACTTCTTATTGTTTTTGAAGGCTGAGTGTGGAATGCCCCAGGACATGAATGAGCCACAGATGGTTCTGACTTTTAAGATGTATGCATTCCATCACTGTGGTTATTTACACATTGAGTATGTTTGGCTTTTTTTTTATATTATCCCCTATGACTAGTTCTTTGATCTTCATTACTATAAAGAAAATCGGGAGCCAATAAAGTAAGTGCTACTCTGACTGATGTGGAGGCACAAGTGACAGTAGAGGGTAGGCCATGCATCCGAAACGACCGCGAGAAGGATGGATGTTTTCAGTCTCTGACGTTAGAGTATTTTTCATACGATCCATTATCAGCACTATGTGCTCCACTTTTATTGTGTTTGGAATTGAAATAATATGAGTACCTATTGCAATTAAGCTATCTGAAATTTTATGCTATTTATCTTTTTGATATTTAAAGCTGCAGCATTGCTGTTGCCTGGCATTGCGATTATCTCCCTACATTTTTTTTTTTTTTTTGGTTTTTCGAGACAGGGTTTCTCTGTGGCTTTGGAGCCTGTGCTGGAACTAGCTCTTGTAGACCAGGCTGGTTTCGAACTCACAAAGATTTTTGAAAGCAGTTGTAAAGACTGGATCTCTAGGGACCTAGAGTTGGATGTGGCTTAGCTGATACAGGGCTTGGTTGGCACGCACAAAGCCCTGGGTTCAAGCCCCAGCACTTCATAAACTAGGCATAGAAACACGTGTCTAAACTGGAGCCCACTGTAGGTAGATATAGCAGGTCAGTGTTGTCTTTGGCTGTACGGTGAATTCAAAGCCAGCTGGGGTTACAGGGAGACCCTGTCTGGAAACAAACCTATACTTCCAAACTTCCAAATGGACTAGGTGACAGTGTGACAAAGTTCTGGCAAATGTGATGTTAATGAATTTAGTGTGTATAGCACCTCAGTTTGAGGAGACGAGACACAGTTCCCCCTTACTTCTTTCTGTTGTTAGAACGAGGGAAAAACTGTTTCTGGACCAAATGGATGAAGCCAACTCCCTTGGAATAACAAAACTTTCTTGAAAAAGATGTTGAGATTCTCATGACTTCATCCAATAGAATCACAAACTAACTCAGACTCATATATGATATGAAGTATTTCATTAAAAAAAGGTAAGATTTAGACAAATTTAAATTTGAAAAAGTATGTGGGTATGTGAATATGGAGGTCAGAGGAGAAGATGAGGTGCCTTCCTCCTTTGTTGTAGACAGGTCTTACATTGAGCGAAAACTCACCTAATAATCTAAGCTGCTTGGCTAATGGGACAAATTTGGCTCTTTGTCTACCACCACACAGCCAGGATTAAGAGTGTGCTACTATACCCACCTGTGTGTTTTTACCTTTCTGATTGTTATTTATTTACTTTTTTTTTTTAAATGGATTTTGTTTGATTGAAAGTGAGACCCCAGCCCTCTAACACTCCTATATCCAAAGAGTCTGCAATGTAATATTCAGTTGGGGGTGTTACCCCAGTCCCTGGCAGTCATCCTTGGGGTGCCAATGGAGTGCCAAGGGAGCAGAAAGCTCCATCTCAGGCCTCCTTCCCTTGGGAGCTGTCTTGGGCCGGACTCCACCTCTGGCCTGTCAAATGCTGACCCCTCCCCAGAAAGGGTCAGGACCACTCCCACAAGCTATTTAGGCTCTTGCTGGCAAAAGGAACTCATGGTTTCAGGTTTTGTGCGTGCTCTCACTCTCTGTTGTGTCCCCCCCCCCATTATGCTCCCGGCCAGAGAACACTGCATTCATTAAATGAGGGCAATTTTGATTTGGTCTAATCTGGTCTAATTGGAGTTACTTTGCATTGGCAGAGAGGCCCATCTTATGATTTTACCTAACAGATTTCAAAGACTGAACTCAGGTCCTTGTGCTTGTATGGCAAATACACAGTTTACCAACTAAACTATCTCCCTAGCCCCTTAACAACGCTTTTTAAAAACCTGACAGAGTCTTGAACACAGTCTCAGCTCTGTGTAAACAGCCAGACTGTCTACATTTATAAATGCATTTCTATTAGATGAACGGGAAGGATCTTCGTTAAACTTATAGATAGTTTACATTACATTTTTAATAGCTGTGTATCACATTTATACTGGGAAGCATACATTAAAACAAAGTAGCCCTTTTAAATGAGAGTGTTTACACTAGTATCTTTTGTTTAAGTATTAGGAACCAGAAGAGAGTTTGGAATGTTCTATAGCATATGATGTTTGGAATGGTTTATAATCCAGCTTTGTCAGAAGAAATAGAATGGGCATTTGGTACTGATGGGGTATGCTCTAGACCTTCCTGAGTCTCCTAATTTAGACAGATATAATTTCTACATAATCCCAACAAATGACAATGACCAAAAATATTTGCTATTGTCATTCCCTTCGTGAGCATCAAAGTCTGTATGAAGTAGAAGAGCGATGAAGCCGGGAGACGTGGAAGCTGCTCTTGGATGTCCCTGCTCGGCCAGCAGCTTCTGCTGCGCATTGTCCTTGAGCAGCAACAGCGAGACCAGACAGGTGCGTAGGGGAGAGTGGCTGGGTCAGGCTAAAGACTAGAAGTTACTGGAGAATTAAGACCTTGTAAGTGCTTGAAGCCAAAGGTCCATTACAGGGCCCTGCAGAGTTTGTTCTGATTGATTCTCAGGGGAACATTTTATGGCAGTTGTTATCCAATGACCCCTTAGCAAAGAAGTCAGCTGTTCGTGGGCACCACCGAAGGGCAGAGACAGCTCGGTAAATGCAATGGAAGACAATTGTGCTAAGTGCTTCTTTCTAGCATTGGGCCAACTCAATAGCAACTTGTGCAGTCAGTGGGAAGTGTATAATTCAAGAGTGATTGGCCCCAGATACACATGTTCTTGACACGTGAAGGCTTTCAGTAACTCTGGGAGCATAGCAGCTCACACTGCTTGCAGGTGATCACATATTAGTCAGAAAACTACTGTGGATAAGGATTCATTTAACAACAATAAACTGCGAAAAGATAAGTACTGTGACAGAAAGGTCTTTCTAAAGGAACTAGTGGGTGCTTAGCAAGGTCCTAAACTGTGCTGAGAACTTCATGCAGGTAGTCTCATTGAGTTATGTCTCATGGTTGCTGAGCCGGAGACCAAATCAGGGCATCTCATCTGCTAAGAAGGTGCTCTCCCTCTGAGCTACAAGCCCTGCCCTGACTGAGTCCTCCATCTCTGATGTTACATTTATTGATTAAACAGAAACTGAAATTTAGAGAGTTGAAGAATTTTGCTCCAAATAACATAGCTCATAATTGATAACGCTAAACCACAAACCCAGGCTCCTATGACTCCAAGCTCATCATCTTTGTATGAAATATAAACCAACTTATGAGGGAAAATTAAGTAATTGTAATAGATTTCGTTGTTGTTTTTTAGAGACAAGGTTTCTCTCTGTAGGTATCTCTGTAGAGCAGGCTGGCCTCAGATTCACAAAGATCTGCATGCTTCTGTGCTGGGATTAAAGGTGTGTGCCACCACCACCCAGCTGTAATAGATTTTTTGTTTTTTAAAGAAACAGTGGATCACGTTTTTATAGAAATAATTTCTAAATAAGCCATTGAATCGATTCACACCTATGGAACCTTTTGAATCTTTTTTGTTTTTTTGTTTTTTGGTTTTTTGAAGAGGCTCTACTTTTGTTTGCTTCTAGCAAGAGGCACGTGGTCTTCCAAACACATTTCTCAGTTTTCTGGTGAGTTTGCTCTTCCCAGAGCAAACTGATTCTAGTGCCCCATCCCTGAGACACCTAGGAAGCTACTGACATCACGGGTCTGCAGGTATCTAAGGGCGAAAAAAAATGGAACTTTCCCTGGACTAAACGATTGGGAGTCAAAACTATACTTGAGAAACAGAACTTAGAATTGAAAACAGGTCTGAAAGTGGAAATAACGTTCACAGAGGAAATCCCCCAGGCAGTAAGATGCAGTACAAGTAAGGGCCGGAGTTTCCATCTCCAGCATCCAATGCTAAAAGCCAGCTGTGGAGGAATGCACGTGTGACCCAGCACTGGGAAGTGGAAGCAGGATGGTTCCGGAGGCTGGGTCCCCTGCGAGTCCAGCAAACTTGGTTACCTCCAGGTTAATAAGAGAATTTTTCTCAAGAGCCAGAGGATCAGGGAGTTAGCTGAGAGAGTGTTTCCCAGTGTCATCAACAGTTACATCGGTAAAGTCTCACCAACCTGACTGCTCAGACATGAACAGAACAAGGAAGGTGTCAGTGAACAAGCTGAACCGGACAGGGACAGCCCCGAAGGCCTCAGCCCTGCACTAAGAACTATGGGCAAAGCAGGGAGCAGGAGAGGTAGTTTGCTCAGTTTTCTGGTGAGCTTTGCTCTTTCAGGGACAAACTGATTCTCGTGTCCCCTTTGCAGTGAAGCCTCTTCGGAAGAACATACCAATTGTTTGTACAGTGCCCAAAGGTCAGCCCTGAAAACACACATACAAGTGACATTATATGGACTCATGGGGTTATGTTTAGGAATATATATGTACATACAAATGCATACATGTGTTCATATTTAGGGGTATGTATATACAAATTTATACATGTGTATGTATATTTAGGAATATATGTAAATACAAATACATCTGTACATAATAATAACTAATGAAAAGAGAGGCCATGAATTTGCAAGAGAGAGGGAGGACCATATTGGAGGGGAGGGTTGAAGGAGGGAAGGGATGAGAGAAATGCTGTCATTTAAATTACAATGTCAAAAAACCAAAAAGGCTGAGATGGGGTAGCAACTGAGGAAAACACTCAGCATTGGCCTCTGGTTCCATATGAACACTCACGTATGAGTACACACTCACAAAGAAAGTTTACAATGAGATTTATTTGCAAGATTGAAAGATTCAGGCAAAAACAAAATAGCGCTGAAATAAGGTAAGCCAGCAGAACCTTCATTTCCTGGGGATGGTCCAGTATTGATGAATCTTTCAGGGAAAAATATGAAAAGAGTATTTTTGACAGTTTAAGTTGGAGGAAACTCCATAATAAACCAAGTGGTCTAAAGGGTCTTAATGCATTGTGTTTTGCTTCTTAACCATTTCTTACAAATTAGTATTAACCTTTTATGGTGGACAGCATCACCATTTCATTTGATGTGTTTCTTTAAATACTTCATTTTCACTATTTGAATAGCTTTAGGATCAACTGCATAGAGGAGGGAAATTGAGAGTATACATGTATATATATATATGTATGTATATATATATATATATATATGAGAATATTTATGCATACACACACAGTCAGACAATCGATCTGATATTATCTGAGCTTCATGAAAGAAGCACTGTACTAACTAAGAGGAGATTGCAGTTAGTTCTTAAGAATGGCTATAACTGGATTTTAAGCTCTAGGGATGGAACCCGGGGCTCCACATGTGCCAGTTGAGTGATCTACACCTCACCCTCACCGTAGATGCTACGAAATTCTCACTCCCTTCGCATTTATTTTAAGCATCATACTTAGCGCCTTCAGAAGCAAAGCCTTTTAACCTTCCTTGTGACTTAACTGGCCTTGTTTTGGACTTGCAATTACTCCGCTGACGCTTTCGGGAGAATGCCCTGTTGCACTGCATTGGGCTTGGTCCCTCTCCCACACTCCCCTTACTCTCTACTGAAGCCACAGGATCCTGGAGGATAATGCTCACTCAAATTGGAAAATGCTCTGTGGTGGATTTGCAAATATGAACAAAACTAAAGAAAAGCAGACCCACAAGAAAACGCCTATACTCAAACCAAACCCCCAGCAAATCTGCATCTGCTCACGCTGCTTAGGGTGCTTGGAGAGGCAGCAGCCGCTACTATTTTCACTGAGCGATAATGAGTAATTGGCTATTTAAAAGTTCAATTGCTTTCTTCAATGAATCAATAGAACAAGAAACCAAACGACACACCCACCCAACCAACTGCCGCAGATTCTGTTCTTGCAGGGCTAGGCAGCCTCAGTAAAAATGGTTCGCTTTCACCTAGCAATCACTCATGTTCCAAATCAAGAAGCTGAGGCTGCAGGCAGTCTCCCCTCATGGCTGGATTTGCCTCATAGGGAAGTCTACACTGGAGTCATGGTTACACATCCCCAGGTTCTCAGCTTTCTCTGTACTCGGTCTGATTTCACAGTTCCTAAGAAGGCCTTCATGTCAGTGTGAAGGAGCAGGCATCCTCCTTGTTATAAACCAAACCTAGCTAAATGCATTCTGCTGAGAAAAGGTAGGACCTTCATAAAATCCCCACCTGCAAGCATTTCTCTGGCCTCTGCCGTTAATTGAACAATGTCCACAGGTCTCTGCTCTTTAGCCAACATCTTTCATCTTATAGTGCCACTGATGTGCTATGGGTATTCTGTCTGCATCTATCACAGTGTTGGTAAAGCTACAGTGAGTTTTGGATTACGATCTATGTGTTTGCGTGGGGAATATAAACACACACACAATGCATGCTCACACATGCATTTGTTTACAAATTAAACACGATGCATAGAAACATAAAAGTAGAGCTTCAAATATTAATCATTGTAATAGTTTGTGTTGTAAGTCATTTCCAGAAAAAAAAGTAAATTTTATTTCTAAATTGAGTGTTATAAAGTTTTATCTTATCTCTTGCTACCGTAGAGATTCTTTAAGATGCCTCATCTCTGAAGTCATAGTGCTATTGCTATCTGTCTTTTGGTATAGAATTACCCTAGAGTTGAAATGTATTTTGTTATAATTGTGGTATTGAATGCTGATATTGGGTGCCAAATGGGAGAAAGGAGGCTGATATGGATTCAAACCAGTCAACTCCCCACCCCGTGAACCCTGGTAGAACTGAACCCTGGACCAGCAAAGCCAAAAGGGTGTGTGGCCAGTGTGTAGGCTTCGAGGGGATCCACAGATGTCACCAGAGTGACATATTTGCATTATACATAGTGACACAGGCAAGAAATTCAGACATGTAGAGAAAAGGTTGGTTAGCTATTAACACAGCCAAGGTAGACTCCATTGTGTGGTCAGCAAAGCTGTCAGAACATGTTAGGCTTCACTGTTGTTACTCTGTGGCATGTTGGCACAGAAATAATGATGGGCAGGAGGAGCAAAGAAAAAGTAATGAAGTCTCTTCTGCAGAATAGGCCAAAGATTTAATAGCAGCTGCTTGATTGACTTTGTAATCTGGGGACGTAGGAGAGGGTGCCTTCCAATGCTGTCTTCATATTTTCATCTGAAATTGAACACAACTTAGGTAGGCATGCAACCAACAGAGATCACCCTTTGCTTTCCAGGCATTGCTGAGTGACTTTTAAAATGGCTTTTCAACTCTGAGCTGTTACTGAACTTTTCATCCTTAGTGATGACTGTGGATAGCAAATCACTCTGGCTTGGAAGATCTGCTTTAGATGTTCATAGCACCTTCAAAGCGGCTTCACAGTTAAAATACTTGGATATGGATGGATGAGATCTTTAACTGTCAGGAAAACTAACTCATTTTAATTTAAAACCAAAGTTCTAAGTACATTAATGGATACTCTGTAATTATTCATTATCTATGATCACAGGAATCATATATACTCTACTTTGAAATATGAGACCATAAAAAAGTAATGGCCCACCAAAAGCTGAGTGCCTTTGGTACCAAGTGTGGAAATGTTCATGATCCATTCAGAAAACTATATATTGACATCAGTGGATTGGTGGCACATCATTGAGAATCTCACACAGTCAGAACAAAACAATGCCTGTGATCAGATTTTAAAGTAGTGGGTGAAGACACAGCAGAATATATATATTATTATATATATTCATGTATATATGAAAGAATATATATATATTCATGTATATATGAAAGAATGAATGGGTTATTGTTAAAAGCCTCCTTGAACAAAGGATCTTCAACCATCGTACTTGGACTGGTAAGCGCAAATAACTCAGTTTTAAAAAAATGAAATGTAAAGAAATCAGGAAGAATGAGATAGGGAGACAGTCTCACATACATTACTGTAACATGAGGGGCCTGCTTGTTGGGGTTTCTGTCCCGCCCGGTACCCCACAGCCAGCAAGCCCCAAAGAAAATCACACAGAGGTCTCCATAAGATTATAAACTGATTGGCCCATTAGCTCAGTCTTCTTACTAGCTCTTGTAACTTATATTAACCCATTGTTCTTATCTATGTTAGCCACATGGCCGGTACCTTTTCTCAGCCAGGCAGCTCACATGTTGCCTTTCTGGTTTTCCCGCCTATACTACCTGCCTGGCCAATCAGCATTTATTTAAAATATGATTGACAGAATACAGAATTGTCCCGCACCACATTACTTTATATAGAATTTAATGAATGAGATTATTCTGATGGATTTTGTTTGTGATTAGGATAGAAAATTTTAATGTTTTAGATAAATAAGTGATAGGTAAAGATGATGATGATGATGATGATGACAGGTAAGTGACTGATGATGGTGGTGGTGGTGGTGGTAGTGGTGGTGTGCGTGTGTGTGTGTGTGTGTGTGTGTGTGTGTGTGTGCTGAACAAGGCTCACATCTCATACTCTAGCCCCCACAGGCTTCTGTACTTCCCTAAGCATATCACCCAATCTCATAACTTCATGTGTCTGATGGTCATATTTTCTCTTAGCTCCGATATTTTCCCCACATGGCAAGCTCCTATTTCTCCTTTAATTGGAGCTTACATGCTCCGTTCTTTTCATTCCCACAGTTCTCACTGTCTAGGGAGAGCGCAGGCCTTCTTTGGAGTTCCCATTCAAATTCAAATTTTGAGTCACAGTCAACTTTTTTGAGGATTTCTTGAAATACTTTTCTTTTGCATCTGACCTCTGCTGTGTAAGGGCATTCATTGCCCACTGCAGTACAAGGTGCTTGAGGGCAGGAGAGCGTTTCTTACTGTTGTGCTGAGCCATTGACGGAGAAAGCTAAAATACTTAATTGGGGCTGTAATGAACTCAGATAATAAACGTAATTTTTTAAGAGCTGGTTTTCTAAAGAATGCTGTTATATACAAGTTCTTAGGGACTGAATTAAAATCTTTAAGCTCATATCATCAAAGATTATTTGAAGAAATAAAAATATAATTGAAAACATGTAAAAAAATCACAGTACAGGGGTGAGGAAAAGCCTTGCTGTGGTATCCTGGCACGAATGGCTAGGACTCCTCCAGGAAGGAGGGCCCTGTAGTGCTAACAATTATGACCTAATAAATACATCCTTTTTTGTTACAGAAATCATATCTTAAGAGGAAGCCGTCATGAACATTAAGATTGAATTTTATAAATAGGTCACAAAGTTCAAAAATTGGAGATTGGTTGTAGCTATTAATATAGGAAGTAGCATACAGACATTAAAATAATGCAGTAATTGCATGTCTATGACAATTAAAGCCCACGAAATCCCACTGAAAAGCCACACTTCTTACTTTGAAGGGAGTAGAGAATGATTTATGGTAGAGTAGAGATGGTAAGTTGGGGCCGCTCCAGTGGCCATCTCCGAAAGGAGCAGCCTAAACTGTGAGGTGAGCAGGGGAAGGACTGCATTGAGTCCTCAAAACAATTCTCTTTCAGCTTCAGATATTTGCCAAGAATGTGAAGAGATGACGCCGGTTTCTCCTCACTGCATCCCACTGGCACTCGTGATATCAATTTGTCTGGTGATTCACAAGCCATGATGACTGGTGACACGAAAGGAAACAAGAAGTAAATAGCAACTCTCTAACCCCTGGCGGTCTTGTGGAGCCACACTTTGAGAATCCATTCCACGCATCAGCAACTGTTCCGTTTAATCAGTCAAGGCCAACATGAGTGTGTGGATTCTTATTTCACTAGGTGGATTGCTGGCCATTATAAATCCATCGTTTCAGATTTTCACTAGCTCATTGTGACCAGTGTGAGCCTCTTCAAGCTGCTCTCTGTGCTCTTGTCACCCATTTCCAAAGTTCTCAGGCACTTTCTTATTTGTTGGCCAAACCAAGAACTCCAGGCTTATATGCCACTCTCTGTTCTAAGCCTGGGATCTGCTCTTTATGGAGGTAGGTGAGGAGCAAGGTAGAGCTCAGACGCTAAGATCCAGCCGGGAGGTGTGCTCACTGTCACAGGGCATTGCTGCCTCTGTGGGCAGAGCAAGGGAATTTATATAGGTGTAAACATGCACACACTCATTCCTATATAAACACTTGTAGGATACTTATTTCTATGTTTGCCCCATATACAGAAGAATATGAGTTCACTCCAATATTCCCAATTCCACCAAAGTCACAATATGCAAACATTTTCATTTCTCTGTATTTGTAATCATACCCTAGTATGACACCATTATTAATATTATACTTCTCATATCATAAAGTCCCTGTATATAGCAGGTCTTTTGGGGATAACACTGTCCTGCTCATTCCACTTGTTCCAAGGCCTCTGCTGGTATCTATCAGCCAGACTTCTGTCACAGTCCACACCAGTCTATATAACGACTGCCAGGCTAGCCAGGGATATATGGCAAAATCCTATCTCAAAAACTAAACGAAGCCAACACATGAAACCAAAAGAGTACCTTTATATTTGCAAGAAAACAATTGTAAAGAGAGTGTAGAAAGGTCACTTCTATCCCACATCTTATGGCATCTGCCACACCTGTGCCAGCTAAGGAATAGATACCGAGCATTCCCCGATCAAGCTCAAGCCTCATTCGGGCTGGTTTGTTGTGTTTGGGTTTCTGTTCCAGGATCCTAGCCAGGACATGCCATTTCTTTGTCAAGGCTCCTGAGAACGCTATTGGTTGTGAAAGCTTTGGGTGTCCCTTACAAATCTGAGAAGCCCTAGCATTTTCTACACTGGACTCCAGGAGGGATTTAGGTGATATCATGATTAGCCCTGGGTTATTCGCTTGAGGGGAAAGACGGTAATGGGAAAGTACCATTGGCATGATCTGTCATCATCACTGCTAACCCTGAAATTCCCACGCTTGGCTTTGAGGTTTGGAAGGAAGTCCACCATCCACAAGGCACAGTGAAAGAAGGGGTTTATGCCCCACCTTCTAGGAGGTCAGCACCTCCTGAGACGGCTCAAGATGCCTGAGCCAGAGATTCTGTGTTCACTCATTTCTCCCAGTTATTTCTGTCACCAAGGACCCACAGATTCTTATTTTATACTTGGGATTTTATGACGTTTTTGATTACGGGAACTCACTGGTTGCCTTTTGCCCATCTCCTCCACTCAGCTGGTGGCACTTGCCGCCACAGGACAACATTCCTGGCAGACGGACAGGTGTTTGAGAACACCCACTCCGAACACTGTTGTTTTCTTACACTGTTACTTTATCCTCTGGAATGCCTTTGGCCACATCTTGGAGTTGAATTCATGTCATTGCTTGCATCTTAACTTAGTGACTGGCCGGAACTTTAACTCTCATCCGTTTCCTTGGCAGTTCAAGAGGAAACCTCTCCCTTACTATATTTAATGCACTAGCTGATATTTGTTAGCCTGCTGGTTTTCGTAACTTTATTATGGGTTCTCTGGGATCCCAGCTAGTTCTCCCTCCTTCTCCTTCTCCCTCTTTCAATCTGAAGCAGTCATGTGTGTAATATACCCGATTCAGGGGATGAGGAACATGGCCATGCTCATCAACGGAACTGATTTTTAGAGGCATTTGCTTGAGTCCTTTTCAAAGAAGTGACAGTAGGGATCTGCTATTCATGGGGCACGTGTGCGCCAGGAGTTGGTTTATTTTCTTCCTGCAGGGAGGAGGCTTCTCTGATCACCTGAATTTCCATGTGCAGGAGTGCATTTGTAAAGCGGACTGGTCAGAGCTGAGGGCATGGCCCCTAGCCAAGATGAACTCCCCCCGGGGACTAGGGTCTCAACTGTAGACTCTCCTAACCAACTTGGCCAAACAGCAAGGCCCCAAAAGAGGCAGGCGAGAAGTCTAGCAATATAGACATACACTTTGCAATGCACAAAATAACCCTGTGTTGACACAAACAAACCGCCTTCACCATCTTGACTGTCAGGTAGTCAAGAAAATATTTAAGTCAGTCAAGAAGCAGTCAAATTGGCCAGCGATCCTGTCTGCCTCTCTCCTCCCTCCAACTGTACTCTGTCTCCTGATTTCCCGGGCTCATGTTTTAGAAGCAAGCACGTTTGCCTGCCAGACGACGATGCTTTCTTTTTCACTGAAACTTAATGAAATAGCTGTTACATCATATAAATTCACTTCCTTAACACTATGTGTCACATTATCAAATCAGTTAAGGAAAATCCTCAATTTTTTTTCTCTTTGAAATTGCAGGCTGGCTGGTTGGATTCCTAATTCAGTGAGTTCGTATCGCCATCTAGTGTTCAAAGTAGGATTGTTATCACAACTGCGGAGAAAATGTCAATCCTCCATTGGCAGCAAAAAGAAAGGGTTTTTTTTTTTGTTTTTTTTTTTTTCCTTTTTTTTTTCCCCTGGGCTGTATGGAAGGCTCACTTGGGCTAGCATTTTTTGGTTTGGGGCTACTAATCGGTTAGTTTATGATATTTTGATAGAATATCACACTACTGAGAGAAATGGTTTAGCTTAAAAACAATGCTCAAATCATAACCAGAAACAGTCCTTTTCCCTTTCCTCAGAGGGTAAGGATGAAATGATCTCCTGGACCAAAGCATCCCGTAAAAGGCAAATGACAAAGTCACATGTTAGGACAAAGCGAAACTAAGACCCGAGGAGGGGTGTTATCTTTACTCCTCGTTCACTCCTCTCACTCCTCATTTCTGTCGTATTTAAGACACAAAACCAAAACTGTGCCCTGAGGAGAAAAATGCAACTCACAAACGGGAAAACACATTGTTTCCACTTGAAGTCTGTAGGTCCAAATCTGTTTATCTCCACCTTGGTTGCCCTCCATACTGGTATTTTCAGACTGGTATTCACAGTTGTGGAGGAAAATGCAGACAGAACCATTTCTGCTGGGGGCACAGACTGTGGAAGAGTTGTAATTTTTAGAACTGAAGACAAGATTTTTCTGTTTCTTCTTCACACACTGAAGAGTTGAAGGCATTGTCATTTCCCTCCACGGACGCATCGTGGTGGATCTGCAGCCCCATCTTACAGCGAGTGGCCGAGCTGGCTCTCACAGCTTGTCTCAGAACTTCATAGCGCTCAGCCCATTCCTTCTGGCTGGGGTTTCCAAGGCTTTGATGAGAGACGGTAAGACAAGAAGTCAGGATGGGAAGTGGGCCAAAGGGGAGGAAGGAAGATCCACACCCAGAGGGACTCAGAGTGCCTGCCAGCAACAGGCTGTGAAGGGCACTTTCTGCAAAGTTTTTAACCAAGCTTTTTTACCCATACAGTTAGAGTTCCCCACAGAATGCAAATCTGATTGCCACTCTTGGCACCAACTCCATTTTAATGAAGTAACCCTAAACAGAATTATCAGTAAATAAACTCCAAATAAAAAGTGCCATAGAGTTGAACAAAAATTCAGGATGCAGATGATTTATTATATGAGCAACTTTGTATTGATTACAACTCATATATGATCCAGTGTTTTGCATCTGTTCTTTAAATTTTCTTATTCATCCTGCTCCATTTTGGGTAACTTTCAAAAACATTGTTAGCAATTCAAATCTATATTTTATAATTACTTGCAAAATTAATTAGCATGTATATTTAATATAATAAAGTATAAGTAGCATTTTTGGTTAATCATCGTAGACGATTGTTCTATGTAAAAAGTAGCTTTCTCATTGTAAATGTTCTGACGATGATCGCTCTCTGAGGAAAACTTGCCCTTGGAGCCTCATATTTCTATGGATTGAAAAATTCCCTTAAAGCTGAACTTCTTATGACTTAATCTACCCACACTCTGAGCTCATCGGGCCTTATTGGGAAGCAGTCACAGTGCCCCGTGGCTGCCGCTGTCCTGCCAGAGGTGGTAAGGCTCATGCTGACAGCCCTGCCTGGCTACCACAGGCTGCTGCAGTGTTCCTTGCCCCTGGCAAAGAGCTCCACAGAGAGCACGGGAGAGGCATACGTATGCCCAGTTTGCCAGTTTCCATCTTTCTCCCCACTCCTGCCGTCCGGTAGCTGTGGGCAGAGCTTACAGCTTCGCCATTGTTACGGGCTTTGAACGAAGCATTTTTTTCGTTTGAGGAAGTGTTTTTCATTTGAGGCCGTTGGGTGAGTTCCTGTGGGCATTATTTTGAGGAGTAT
The DNA here is from genome assembly GCA_028555095.1 of Dicrostonyx torquatus. NCBI lineage: Eukaryota > Metazoa > Chordata > Mammalia > Rodentia > Cricetidae > Dicrostonyx > Dicrostonyx torquatus. Next base: position 1,279,482 of record JAQHUG010000309.1, read on the forward strand.
CGGGTAAAGATATTTTTTTCTTTGTTTTAGTTTTTTAATAACAACAAATCATGAATTAATTCGCTGTACGCAAAAGCTAAAAAAGGAAAACAATCCTTGGGGAATTAGCTTTGACAGCGGTTGGCAGCCAAAAGGCAAAAAACATTTGCCACCACACTTAGAAAGAAGAATGTTTGTTTGACTGGGTTTTGTCACCCAAAGCCTCTTGCCTTTGCTGGTACAAAGATAAGCCTGTCCACACCCTGGCAACCCTCCTTCCTGAAGTCTTGGTCCACCAGTGACTAAACTTCCCTTTATGGTAAGCGTCAGGCTTAGGGTGGCTGGGCTGACAGAGGACAACTGGTACCAAGTGAGCTGCTCACACAGAAAGCTGCACAGAGAGGCGGAGTTCCATAGGGGCACCACTGAGCCAGCAAGCATTTGTGCAATTCTGGAACAAAAGCATGAGTGACTTCAAGCTGTGGGTTTTTTTTTTTTATGCTTTCTAAAATATATCAGGCTTTTGCCTTCTTAGAATTTTCATAGGGCAATAACAAAATAACCACCACCATCGGCAGTGGCTGTTCCAACACTTGATTGTATCTGTGTCATTCTGGCTTCTAGAAAGTCAGTCACTTTGCCACAGCTGGGGATGGCACCCTGTGCTGGATAGTTCTTTGTGGAATTAATGAACTTACAAACCGTAATAGTAATAGAGTAAAAAGACTCAATGAAATTAAGGTAAGGTGGAGACAGTGACAGATGATGGCACCCATTATCCCAGCCCCCTCGGAAGTGGCACAACTACCGCAAGTGAGTGAGCAGTTGATACCAGTATCTGTGTGGGTACCAAGCCATTTCAGCCCATGGGTTTCAGGTCGCATGTTCTTCCTTAGAAAAATATTAGTCTTTTCCTACTGTGAAAAATAACCAACCACCCCCTTTTTTAAGTAAAAAAATATTTTCCTTACTCCATAAAGGAAATATTGAAAAGTAGATGATAATTTAAAAGAAAACTGCTAAACAGTGGTTCGGTAATAGGACTAGTCTAATTTCATGCGTACTTGTGTTGTACATAGAATGGTAATGATTAGAACACAGAGTCTAATGGATCGATCTGTAAAAGGCTTTCATTGGAACAGCAGAACGAGAAAAAAATATGGCAACGTGAAACTGGAGAAGATCACTTGTTCTTTTTCTTCCCTTCCTTTTTCTATCTTTCTTCTGTACTGACAGATTTGTAGACAAATCCTTCTTCTTATTATTAAAATTTGTGCCAGGGTAGGGGATCCTGCTTCAAATAGAGAAGCCAAATAGAGAAGTCAGAGAGGTGATGCCGGTCCATGTTTGGGGGAGCGTGCTGTCTTCTTGGTTTCAGGTGTGCAGAGATTTGAGGGCTCCAAAGCAAAGAGAAAGCAAAGCAACAAGAAAAGGAAAGCTTTACAAATGCCATCTTTAAGAAAACTGCTGATGGAACATTGAAAAACCAACATGAAGTCCACCCAGGAAAGTGCCAGATCAAAATGAAATAATGGAGAATCTTGTCCAGCACTGAGCAGAATTCACGCCCTACGTACAGCACACACAACAAAGGGGAACTGGAGAGCAGAAAGCCAAACATTTCTCTAAAGTTCAGGTAAAGGTTTCTCTTCATTGAGGAAAGAATGGCAACCAAAATTAGTCTGCAATTATAACTGTAGATATATATGACTTGTTAACGAAAATACAACTCCTATTTGGTTGGTTTATACCATGGGCTGGAAGGTTGTGTCTCCCCAAAGTTCCTGTGATGAAACTCTAATTCCCAGTGTGATGGTACTCGATGGTGAAGCCTTAAGGAGACAATTAGCATTAGGTGAAGTGATGAATCTGAGGTTCCATGATGTTACTATTATGTTATGTCTCTGAGGGGCATTTTGCTAAGTGAAATAAGTCAGATACAAGCCAATGACTGTATGATCTCATGTAAATATGATATATTTACATGATATATACGATCACACACACACACATACACACGGGTCTTACAGAAACAACAGCTACAAAGGTAGTTTTCAAAGGCTGAGAAAACTGTACAAAATTTCTCAACCTTCCTAATGCTGTGACCCTTTAATACAGCTCCTCATGCTGTGATGACCCCAACCATAAAATTATTTCATTGCTACTTCGTAACTATAATTTTGCTACTGATAAGAATTGTACTATAAATATCTGATATGCAGGATGTCTGATATGTGACCCTCAAAGGAGTTGCAACTCACAGGTTGAGAAGCGCTGGACTAGAGGAATGAAAATCTGTCTTAGTTATCTACTGAAATCTGTAACGGCTAGGTAGTCATAATGTATTGTGTATTTCAAGACTTCGAAAAGAAAGACTTTAAAACATTCTCATCAAGAACACACACTCGGGAGTGTAAGCTAAATGTACACAATTATAAACTTTAAAAAGAATAACAGGAATAAAATTAGAAGAGACACACAGATAAAGCAAGGATTATAGATCTTCTCTACTCTCTGCCTCTGAGCCAGGAGGGAGACCCTCACCATTACACCCCATGAGCAGGTTCCTTGATCTTGGGCTTTGCAGTCTCTAGTACTGTGGGAAACAAGCATTTAAACCAGTGGTTCTAAACATGTAGGTCACAAACCCTCAAGGTGTGAAATGACCCTTTCACAGGGGTCACATATCAGATATCCTACATATCCTATATATCCTACATATCAGATCCTACATATACTATATACCCTACATATCAGATGACTCATAACAGTACACATACCCTACATAACTCATACATATCCTACATAACAGTATACATACCCTACATAACTCATACATATCCTACATAACATTATACATATTCTTCATAACTCATACATATCCTACATAACAGTATACATATCCTACATAACTCATACATATCCTACATAACAGTATACATATCCTTCATAACTCATACATATCCTACATAACAGTATACATACCCTACATAACTCATACATATCCTACAGAACAGTATACATACCCTACATAACTCATAACAGTATACATGGCTCATAACAGTATACATATCCTACATATTCTACATATCAGATGACTCATAACAGTAGCAAAATTGTAGTTCTGAATAACAACAAAAATAATTGTATGGTTTGGAGCCACCACAGAATGAGGAACTGTACCAAAGGGTCGCATTAATAGGAAGGGGTGAGAATCACTGATTTAAATCAAATCTGTAGTAACTTGTCATAACAGAACTAGAATACTGCTAATAAATATTATCATAGGAATTAAGTCCCTTCACAATCCCAAATGGAATAAAACAGCAAACCCCAGTACAAAGGCACATTGTTGAGAAAGACCCCGGCCCCAGAAAGACTCAAGGATTTGGGGTAGAAGCCTGCTAGCCAGCTTCACTGGGCTGTTGAATACACAGCACCTTGTTACTCAGTGTCTCTCTGTCCATATGTATCTGTTGCCTTACCCTTGCACTGTCAAGGCTCTCACGCTTTCCAGCTCCTATTTTTTACAATGCGAAGCAGTTGATTGTCTCTTGTTCTCTGGTGATGCCTGACATCAAAGCTATACTTTGCTATTTCAACAGCTTCCCCAACCCTGGAAGGGGTTCCCATGTTTGGACTGGTGTGGAAGTATCTCTTTTCTTCATTGTGCAAGTGTCACTCTGAGTCATCTCACTATGTCTTCTTCATCCTCTCTGGTGCCAAGAAAGGATGAATTCCAAGTCCTTTTCCTCTTCCAGCCCTTGAGACTGTTTTATAGTCTTATCTGAAAATGGGGTTAGTAATGGATTTCATATGGTGTGGTTTCAAAATTAAAGAAAAGTGGAGTGTGAAGATTCTCTAGACTGTTACTAAACAATCCCAGGTTCTGCTGCTTCCTTTTCTGTAAAAATATCCCGCCCCAGAGCACACATCAGCTCTCTGGGTCCAGTTACTTACAAATGAAAGGGAAGAGAAACAAGAGCTTGATTTGTCAACTGTAGTGATAGTCAGCTTCTCTCAGGGAAACAGTAAACACTGTGCCATAGTCCAGCTCTTTGGAAAGAGAGTTTGAGACATAATAAGCCTAGCAAATGAATGATTTATTTTCTCTCTATGATCTGGAGGCAAGAAAACACACTCTGGAGAATGATAGTTATTAACTGGGCCAAAGAGGATGCCATTTTATTCCTTGGAATATCTTCTGAGCCTGATAGGAGCTCAGGGTGGATATTTTGAAAAATATGACATTATCATCTTTGTATAAAGTATTTTAGAGACTCCTTTCCTTTTTTATAGCTCTCTCTAGAAAAAAAATATTAGTTTTCCAAAGATTAGTTATCCCAAGATATTAAAACAAACATTGTCATTTCATCTCAGAATTTTCACCCATGTGGTATGCTTTGGAGGGATAGTCAGGTACATTTCTCTGTGTGATAACAATATGTTGAAATGTTGCTGTAGTTTTCTTCACAAGTCTTTGTGGTCTTTTGCAGAATCACTGGCTAGGCATTTATGTATTCAAGGAAGGAAAACCTACTGTAATAGGAAGAGCTTAGCACTGGAATTTCCTGGGATTATTGGGTTTTACCAGGCATGGATAAAGGCAGGTGGGACCCATGGACAGAAGGTCCACAATTAATTCTCTAGTAGATGTACTGGGGAAATGAACTGTGTATCATTAAGAATATGGCTGCAGTCTAGTTATCCAGGCTGTTAACCACCTCTCAGAGTTTCTTACACCCATGGTGCTAAGAACCAACCATAGAACAAGAACATGGGGAAAAAAGGCTTGAATGCCATTAGGGTTTGGGTGAAGTCAATAATAATCTCTACATTTTTGGGTAGGAGAACTAGCAGCCTGAGAATTGAAGCCATAGACACACGCTGGGGACCTTTTGCTGTAGGAAACCTTCAGGGGTGATAAGAAGCCAGTGGTTTTTTTTTTTTTTTTTGGCTCACAGTTCAGGGGATACAGCTCAGCAATTATGGCAGAGGATGGTTGCTTGCTCACATCACATTAGATCTGGAAGCAGAGAAAGGGAAATTCTAGTGTTCAGCTGGCTTTTCTCTTTTCCCTTTCTTATTCAAACAGGAACTTAGCCCTGGCATGGTACTTCTCACATTTAAAGTAAACCATGTTCTCTCAGTTAATCCCGGAAACATATCCAAAGCTGCATCTTATTAATGTTTTAGGTATTTCTCAGGCCAATCAAATTAACAATGCAGTTCACTCATCCCAAGCCTACCCCTTATTAACTTGACCCATGAACAGAACGCACCCCTTTAAAACTACAGTAGTCCAGCCTGGTCCCTGTGCGTTTATTGCCATAAGTAATGCGAAACACATCCAGGCTCACTTCAGAAATCATCATAGATTTGAACAGTCCCTACATTGTTGTGAAGTTCAAAACCTCTGCTGAGATTCAAGACAAATGCTGAGTGGTGAGACACAGTAATTTGCTTTTTTCAGAAGTTACAATCTTCCCATATCAAGTGCAAATATTCCCAGGAGGATGGATGAGAAGGACTGGAGCAAAGCAAGCCCCAAACCCAGCAAGGCAAACACCGAATCCCTCAAGTCTCCATTCAGCAGCTGAGGTCTTGGTGGAAACATGGGGACTCCAGCATGCTTCCTTCGCTCCAAGCTCCCAGCTTTATCACTTGCAGAGTGCGTGGCCCCGCCCTTGTGCCAGCTCCACTGCATACCCACAGCCTTCCAGGGTCCCGAGGTCTCTGCTGCGGCTTAGGCCTCTCTTTAACAGCTTCACACAGTCTTCATCCTCTTATGGGAAATCCGACTCGGCCACAAACTTCCTGGCCTGAGAGGTTTTCTGAAAACCTGACACAAAACTCTATGACACCCTTCCTTTTTGTGTGTTGGATGTTTATAAAACCAGCACCACACGATGACACGGCCGAGCCTGGCTGCCAGCTTATGTCTAGCGTAGCTGCGGTACCCTCTGTGTGCCCAGGGCCTGGGTTTGGAAAAACCCTTTCTCAGGAGGCTGTTCTCAAACAGTGACCTACAGCAGCGGCATTCTGAGTTGAGTCTCTCCCCTTTCAAACAGTTTTCATATTTACTACGGGAGCTTCTGAAGGGTGGGGACTTACCCCCTTTTTATCGCCCAGGCCCATGTGTGAAGTTTCTCTTTATTTGTGGTATTCAGTGTCATAGTTACCACTGCTTGGTCTGAAGCTGTGTTGTCTGTAGTGTTAAATTGGCCCATGGCTCTTTCCTCACCAAACTGCAGTCCCCCACACCTCTCTCTGCTTGCTCCCTTTCTAAATAGGCTCAAGAGCAGTGAACTCTACCTGTGCCACAGTTTGAAAGTTACACTGTCTGAAAATTACGTCCATCAAACTAGCCCATTGTAATAGTTATTTTTCCTCATTGCTGTGACAGAATGTCCATCAAAGTCAATTTAGCTAAGGAAGGGTTTTATTTTAGCTAACAGTTCCAGGGATGGCTTCCGGAGCTTGAGGCAGCTGGTCACCATGAATCCACAGTCAGTGAAAAGATGAAGGCTAGCACTCGGTTCAGTGTCTCATGTTTATGTCGTCCAGGACCACAGCCTAGGGAATGGTGCCGCCTACAGTTAAGATGGCTCTTTTCACTTCAATCAACGTAATCTCTAGAATCCTCCACAGGCATCCCCAGGGGCTTAATAGGGGATTCTCGATCATGCCAAGATGACAGTATTAACCATCACAACTCTACTGCTCACTTGTCAACTTGAGATACAAATGTTATCTTTAATTCAAAATTCTCAGGCCTTGTCCCCTTGTTTGCCTAGGCTTGTAGCCATCTCATAATGCAAAATGCATTCAGTCCAATGTCAAAGTCCCACCGTCTTCAACAATTCCAATACTATTTTTTTCTTTTTTTATATTGTTTATGGTTTATTTAACTTTATTTTTATGTGCATTGGTATGAAGGTGTCAGATCCCTTTCAGACAGTTGTGAGCTGCCATGTGGGTGCTGGGAATTGAACCCGGGTCCTCTGGAAGAGCAGTCAATGCTCTTAACCTCTGAGCCATCTCTCCAGCCCCTCCAATACTCTTTAAAAGATCAAAGTTTCGTCTGAAACTCAGGCAATCCCTTAGCTGTGATCTATAAAGGAAAACTCCGGTTACACAGTTCCAGTATTCCAGGGCAGTGTAAAGAGCCTCATTTCAAAAGGGAAGAAAGTTCTAGAGATAAGCAGAGCTGCTCTCCACAGGGAAAGAACAAGGCATGGCAAGACATCCTTAGATCAAGCCCCGACCTTAATCCATCGGGCAAACATCAAGTCTTGCAGCCCCGTGTCAGAGATCTTGGCTCTAAATGGCTGGGTGAAGTAGCTCTGACCCGCATCTTTGCTGCCAGTACACAAGTTGCTTCCCTTGAGGTGACTCCAATACCGTCCTTCAGCTTTCCCTGTTAGATATCTCACACACAGTTCTGGGATCTTCGATACCCTGAGGTTTCCCCTCAAACAGATTTCATGTTCACAGCTTCACACAGAGGCTTTTCAGGGCCTCTTTTCAGGGCCTCTGACGCTGTCACACATTGCCTTGCCTCAGCGGTTTCTCAGAACTGTGGAACAAGGCTCAAGAGCATCCTCAGTTTCATCTTTCATGCCTCCAGAAACAGTGCCATGTGGACGATGCTGTCGGGTTCTGCTGCCAATTTGTAATGGAGTCTGAGCCCCTTGGACCACAGTCGCAGCTACCTCTGCATGCTAGTCATGGGGAATCACTTTCCTACACTCTTGATGTGCAAGGAACAGGAACTTCTTAAACAGCATTCTCAGTTCAAGCTCTCTCCTTTCAAATAAATTTGGATTTTCACAAGTTGGAGGCTTTGGTGAGTCTTTTTTTTTTTTTTTAAATTTTTAAATTTTTTTTGGTTTTTCGAGACTTGGTTTCTCTGTGGCTTTGGAGCCTGTCCTGGAACTAGCTCTTGTAGACCAGGTTGGTCTTGAACTCACAAAGATCCTCCTGCCTCTGCCTCCCGAGTGCTGGGATTAAAGGCGTGTACCACCACCGCCCGGCTGTCTTTGGTGAGTCTTACTCTCTGGATCCCCGGGAGACAAGCCTCTGAGCATGCGTGTGGCAGATCATCCAAATCAAACTAATTGAGGTGGAAAATCTCATCTTAACTGCCAGCAACACCAGTCTACACTGGGATCTTACATTGTAAAAGGAGAAAGTGAACTGGCTGCAAACTTCGGCCTCAATGACTTCCCTACCACGACAGACTAAATGATAAGCCAGAATAAACACTTCTTTCTTTGAATTGATATTTCAGATACCTTGTAATAGTAATGATAAAAGTAACTAGGTCTTGCCAAGGTGACAGCATTGTCATATCCATTACTTTAGAATCCTGCTTCATTTACATTTTAAGAGATGTATTTTCATTTTTAAAAGATTCTGTGTATGAGTGTTTGTGTGTGGATACATGCATTAGAGTACAGATGTCCATGAAGGTCAGAGGTGTCTCGTCCCTCTGGAGTTTCAGTTATAAGGGGATGTGTGCCATGTGACATATGGGAACTTAGAGTGGGTCTTCTCCCAGAGCAATAAGGACTCACCCTCTGTGTCATCTTTCCAGACCCCTCATTAACAATTTTAGGACCTCGCAAAGCACAGTCAGATTCTATGTTATACAGAATATAACATGATGTCTTCTACCCCAGGTCCGGTTAGAGTTCTTGTTTCTATCTGAAACCTCATGGGACCAGCCTTTATAACCGTGTTTGTGTTGGCATCATGGTCTTCCAAACTCGCACCAGAACAACCCATTATATGTAGAATATCATAGCACTTCTTTAGCCTGCACCTCTAAACTCTTCCATTTTCTCCCACAAACCAATTCCAAGAACCTAGAATCTCTAGAATCGGATGTCACATAGCACCCCATTGCTTGGCCCTAACTTTCTATGTAGTTTATTTTCCTCTTGTGGTCATCAAATCCCTAATGAAGTGACTAAGGGAAAGGAGGTTGTATTTTGGCTGACAGAAGCCATGGGTCAGTCTGGTGGGGGAAGCATGGCAGGGGAGCCTTCTCACAGCTCAGAGCGGCAGGAAGCAGACAAAGGGTGACGTTGGCACTCTGGAGTGCGCTCATTACCTGTGAAGGTCCTCTTTATCCTCCCATCTCTATGACACTGAATACCAGACCAGACACTAGGCAACAGAGCTGGAATCTACTGTCTAGACTGCCTTGGGATAGAAAGGGATCTCATTTCTGCTATCTTTTTATGATACCCTCTGTTCTGTAGCCCATCTGTTCTCTGTCATAACCATTTGCCTTGTGTCATTCATGACTCAGGGGGTTTTGTGCTTGCTCTTTCTCCCCCAGGCCCTCACCTGCTGGAACACTTAACCATTCAGGCTATGGATCTAAATTTAACTTTTCAGGTGACCTTTTTTGTTTGTTTTTGTTTTGTTGCTGTGTTTTTGTTGTTGTTTCCCATCCCAGCAGAAGGAATTCTTCTGGCTTTGCATGTAGATTAGCTGAAATTTCCTGTATCTTTCCCTGGCTCCTTTTGTGATCTCCACGAGAACAAAGATGGCAGGAAAGCAGGAATCCAGGCACCTGCCGTGTCAGGGCAGGATCCATCTTAGCTCTTCACACACACACAGAGTAGGGGCACACCACCACCGCCCAGCTCGGGTCAAAACATTCCTTAAAGGAGTAGTTGAAATTGAAAGCTGGCCTATTGGTGTAACATGGTGGCAAGATATTTGGAAATTATTGACATTTAGTATCCATCATCTTCCAGGAAAACACCACTAATAGAGGAAACCAAAGACGTAAACTGGCACCAAGTAGTTTTGGAGTATAAGAGAACAATATTCGGTTACCGAGAAACGAATGGATCAGAACACCATTCCTAGCTATATAAACTGGGTAGATCCTGGTTGCAACTTAAGAAGTATAAGGAACATCTAAAGTTCACTAGCATGGATCATGATACATATTTTTAAATAATAGATAAAGTTCTAGTACATGAAATATTCTAGGCATTTCTTTCATTCATATCAAGACCAAACCATGTTCAATGGTTTTCATCTGTTCTACCACAATGGGAGTGTTTCTGTTATTTTTATTTATTTATTTATTTATTTATTTATTTATTTATTTATTTATTTATTTTTGTGTTGTCCTGTATAACTGTTTCCATACACTTCTGCTACTCTAGAGTAAAATCCAGGGCCTGAACAAATCACATTGCTGCTAAGTGGTTTAGAAAGAGAAACTCATGTGCATGGGAGGATGGGGTTGACATTTGAGCAAGCACAACTAAAGAAGATGAAGATAGTCTTCTGCCTACCCCACCCCATCACCAAGTGAGAAAAACATTTACACCAGCATAGGCTAACTCTCATCTGCAGTTGTAACAATGATGACAACAATGACAAAAATACAGTTCACCTGTATTGATCAGGCATCAACAAGGGGTTTGGCCAAAGTGTTAGAAGCAGATGACAGAGACTTGGGTCAGGTTAGAGAACACATTTATAATTGATTCTTACTGAACAAACCATTGAATCTGAAACAAACCACATGAATCTGAAGTGAAAGGGCGATGTTGCTTCCAACGAACTGTGCCTGTGCCACCTGTGTGACTTGAGTGGGAACCCATTCTCCTGAAGTACTAGCATTTTCAGTGTTATCTTTTCAAAACTACAAAGAGCTCAAAATTTCTGAGGATGTTTTTGGAGCTGCAGAAGAAAAGTCACAGAAACAGAAAGGGAGCTCGGTGTAGTTTGAGATCCTGTATAAGCCATTCCTGGCCCTTTCGTTGTTCCTATATGTGTTAGCTTCCTGCACTCAGCTTGATTTTCATAATTTATAAGAGTTTGGATGTGGCTATCTAGTACCTTATTTACAACTTGTTTATTGAGAGCTACTGTGCACCTGGTGTAGCTCTATACGTTGAAAGTAACAGTAACTTAATATCGGAGGTTCACACAGACAATAGGAGTAACAAATATGGCATTAAATCAGCAATGCACATGAGAAGAACAAAGCCAAATAGTTACAGACAAGGAACACACTCAATTTGCTCATCTCCAGGGCATGCTAATAGAGTCTAAAAGATTGTGCAGGCAAATAGTGAGGAAAATCGAAGATAAATAACACCTGAGGTCACAATGAAGGTCATACATGCTAGCATGAGCAAAAGTCAGCACACTTCTTATAAGTGAGCCCTAGACAGCATTGACAAAAAACCAGGGAGACCTAAACACAGCACACTATCAAGTTTTCCTGGAATATTGTGTATGGCTGTTCCCCAGTTCGTGCTGTTTGAATTAATGTTAAAGTTCTAAAACAGTATTTGCTAGAATTTTTACAATAATAAAGTTAGGTCATGTATCTGTAGCCAATGGTACCATTCATTCATGAATTTTCCCTTCCACTGAATTGCCTTTACTGTTATGAAATGAATGATAAGCACAAGGAATAAAGCAAAAGCTGCCGTAACTAGACCAAACAATGGAGGTGCTGCATGCTGTAAAAGGAAACATGAGAAACTGCAGTCGACCATATAACAATATGAATAAGTAGATAAGAGCAAGCTCACAGTTTAGGAAATGGAAGGCAAATTTTATATATAAAGTGAAAAGCATTAAGATAGATCAATTCTATGAAATTAATCAACTTTGATTATAAAAATGACCCATATGGTCTTAGGGTTGAATTCATAATGTCCTTTTCTCTAGTAATAAAATCAAAACACTAAAAATTTATCATTAAATTTCAATCAGAGCACCAAAGGTTTACAGCAGTGTGTCTGTGGGTACTATCTTGGAGAACATTGTACTTGAAGGACTGTGGATTTTGAGAATGATGAAAGCAACATCAAAGACCATGTACCTTATAAACACGAGGCAGAGAACCTTCTCTTGAAATCTATCCACCCTATGGTAAGTCTGCCCAAATTCAGTAATGATTCAGTAATTCATCTTCAACAAATGAAGAGGACAGTGGCTCCCAATGTCTGTCAGCTCTGTTTTACAGGCAGGGCTCTATGCTACACCCTAGGATAGTACTCATCCTTGGAGGAGCCTTATCACTTCACTGCAAAATACACACACACACACACACACACACACACACACACACACACACGACATACATATGTACCCTTCTGTGTAACACGTGAAAGCCCTAGTAGAAACACTTGTGCAGATGCAACACAATCAGACATGGGCTGTCAGGACCCTTCCATGTGGAGCATTTCTTTTCTATCCACTATGATCTTGACTCAGATTGTGCTTGGTGGGAACCATCTGCTTCAGAGACAGGTCTATTTTATTTTTTTCTAATTTTACCTCCAACTATTTTTAGCTTAATATTTCATTGTTTACTAAATCTTCCAATTGGTTATTTTGAATTTGTTTCATCTTTAATATGTTTAAAAGAAATACCTTATTCGTAGTCTTCAAAGTCCTTCTTCCTCTGATAACTGCACTTTTTCCTTATTTAATTGGGCTCGCGTATTCATCATCATTAACCTATTTATGTCGTGACTAATAATTACACTCTTCAGAATTCATCAATGTTGTCTTCTTTTCTTTGTGTTATTCAGTTTAGGTTTGATTCATAATCTTTCTTATCAAGCTTATTAAGATACATATTTAATTGAATGAGAATCCTTTTCCATGCTTTATTTAAAATTCAGATTCAGAAAGGGTTTTTAAATGTTTCTCACTCTTTCCCTGTTGAAATTAGTTTCACTTATTTAAGAATAATAAATTAAACAATAACTGACCCAATATTTACACAGTGGAATATTCATAGTAACTAAAGATGTGTGAGCACACTAATAGCACAGGGCATAAAGTTTTCCCAGCAATATGTTCTCAAATTTGTTAGATAAATACTTACATGAAAATAGAAAATCTGTTCAAGTAGAAAGTAAGAGATATGCCACCACTGATCTTATTTTCTTTTTATTTTGTTATTTTTCTGATTTTCAATAATTACTGTGTAAATATTTTATAATTAACAAATGCTATAAATTTAAAACACATATATAGTGGTTTTCATGCTGCTTGATAAAAATTTGGTAATCATGGTTGGCTCATTAAGACTCTTCCAATTCTGAGATCTACCTTAAGATTTAGCTATGTCATTCTTGAACATACACTAAAGTACTGTACATCCTACTACAGAGACACTTGTTCATCTGTGTTCATTTCTGCTCTCCTCACAGTTACCAGATTGGAAACATCCTAGATGTTCATCAATGGATGAATAGTTAAAGGTAATGTTATACATTTGCACAATGGACTATTATTACATAGCAGTTAAAAATGGAATCATGAAATCTGTAGGTAAATGGATGAAACTGGAAAAAATCAAAAATGCAAGTATGCTATGTATATATGTGGTTGTTAACTATTTTAAAGTTTTGATAATCAGACTTCAATCCGTATTACTACAGAAGCTAGGTATAGAGTGAGGAACTAGAAGGGAGGGAAGTCTCTCTCTAGGAAGGAGATATAGAATAGATAGTTATAGATGGATGGAAAGAGGTGGAGCAGAATGGAAGGATCAAAAAGGGAGAGAAAGGGAAGAAAGGGGTAAAGGAGGGAATATCAGAAGGAACAGTTAAAACTTAGGGCCATTTAAGGGGTCATATTAAAACCTACTATAGTAGAAGCTTCTTAAAATGTATACATATATGCAAGAAATATAAATAAAATCACCAAATAACAGAGGAGACAAAAATCACAAGTAGAGATTTCTCTCTACCAAATGAAGCTTCCAGTGCCAGGACTTGCTTTGTCAGTTGCTTTGTTTCTGTCTACAACCTGAGGGTAAGGCCCCATTGCTGAAGCTGACACCTGTATAACTCATTGCACATGGAGAAGTTGAACTCCTACCTACGTAGAGATTTCATCCCTACTGACTGGTGTTCATGGTACTGGAAAGTGTTCTGCATGCCAGCAAAGACAAAAGGTAAACACCAACTGCACTTCAAACCCTTCGGTCTCCAGTGGTGACCTGCCTGCAGGATAGACTGCTGCAATAGTGGCATGAAGCTTGTGGGAGCAACCAACCAGTATCTGGCTGGACACAAGGCCCAATCTGTGAGATAGAGCCTCCTCCTGATACATCTAGGTGGTTAAGAACCTGAGACTAGGTAGGCCAGGGGCCTGGGGAGACCCAGTACTGCTGTCCTGCTGAAGGAGCACAGCAGTAAAACGAGTCCAGATGATAGTCTGTTATAATCATAGATCAGCCTCTTTCTCAGTCCTCCTCAGAGAAGTTTCCTTTTGCAGCAGATGGGAACAAATATAGAGACCCAGAGCCAGATAATATGCAGAGAACAAAAGACCTTGGAACACTCAGTCCTAAATGAGTGTCTCCATTAACTCCCTCCCCTCAGTGCTCAGGGAACTCTGGGAAAGATGAGGCAGAAAGATTGTAACAGCCAATAAGGATGGAAGACATCAAGGAAACAAGCCCTTCCAGACCCAACAGGACCGATGCACAGATGAACTCATAGAGACTGTAGCAGCGTGCACAGGGCCCGTATGGGTAAAGTTATATGGGGTCCTAGAGCTGAGAAGGGACATGGACCCTCGTCTCTGCATCTATGTGTTCTTGTATCTTTTCTTTGGCTTCTTTTTCTTCTCTTTGTTTGCTTTGTTCTATTCATTTTTGTTTGTTATTATTTGATCTCATTGTTATTGTTCTTTCTTTTTTGTTTCAGATGTCTTTGCTTTCTAATGAGAAAGCAAGAAAGGGAGTATACTTGGGTGGGTGGGTAGGGAGGTGGGGAAGATCTGGGAGAAGTTGGAGGAGAAGAAACTGTAATCAAAATATATTGTATAAAAATCTATTTTCTATAAAAAATGAAAACCATTAAAAAGTTATCTCTATTTGACCCAGATGACCTTTTTCCTACTCTATTCCAAGTTCAGATCCCATTCCTTAGTCTAAACTGGACCTACCCACAATACCCTGTGGCCATTTCCGCTTTACTTCATTCATCCTGCTTTAGATATATGGTCTTCCTTGTACCCAGATTCCACCCGTCTCTCAAGGCCCACACCTGCTGTCATATTTCACCTGTTTTTAATGAGACAACTATATCCATTCTTGATAACTTATCAGTTGAACATTTCTGTGCCCTTTTCAGTATTAAATAATCTATCTCTGAAAAATACAAGCTACCATGTTACAAATTACAGTCCCTGGACTGTAGGCAAACTGCCTAGACCCAGTACCATATAGCTCTGTGTCACCCTAGGGGAGCTCCACCAGAGCTGTCTCAGGTATATACCTTTAGGCTGCACATGAGAGAAACCAAGTTCACCTCAGCATTTTAAAATGGGGGCATTAAAATGGTCTGCATCATGCTTCTCAACCTATGGGTCATGACCTCTTTGGGGGGTCACATATTAGATATTCGCATTGTGGTTCAGAACAGTAGCAAAATTAGACTTATGAAATAGCAACAAAATGATTATATGGTTGTGGGTCACCACAACATGAGGCACTGTATTAAAAAGGCACAGCGTTAGGAAGGTTGAGAACCACAGTGCAGAGCTAGAGTGAGTTTTTAAGGCTTTGGTGTACCCCCCTAAAGGTTTCTAAGGTTTTCTTTCCTAGGCCACCCAATTCCGTTCTCAGGTAGACTTGCTGTGTGGTAGAAGCAAAAATGCATGCAAGGAATTTAGACTTTCTGTTCACTGCAAGATGAATTATTGGAAAGTTCCAAGTTTATTCTGATGGCAAGGGACTAGGCCACTCGATCACCTTGTACCAATGTCTGTGCTGAAGACCAAAAGCACTGCTTGCCTGGCTCAGGTTGATTTCTCTGTTCTTGGAATTGTAGAAGTGTTGTATGTGGGAGAGAGGTGCGGGTTATATTCCCAGCACCCAGCTCCCAGCCCCCAGCTGCCAGCCCGCTCAGCCGCTGGTTGCTTGCTTATGCCCGAAATAACCACATGACAATTATATTCATTTAAACTCTGCCTGGCCCATCATCACCAGCCTCTTCTTAGCTAGTCCTCACATCATAAACTAACCCATTATAAAAGTCTGTATGTCACCACGAGGTGGTGACTTACCGGAAAAGTCTAATCTGTGGCGGGAGCCTCATGGCAACTGACCCACTTCCTTTCTTCTCAGAACTTCCATTCTGTCTACTCCGCCCACCTAAGGGCTGACCTATCTTACAAGCCAGGCAGCTTCTTTATTCAACCAATGAGAGTAATACAAAATACAGGAGAACACTCCCACATCAGAAGAAGGGCTTCCTCTAACCTCACACTTCAGACAGCAGGTACTGGGAAAGCCAAGGAGGATAGTGAGAGGCAAATAGGAATTCTGAACATAAAGGCTCTTTGCACTACATTGTGCCTGAAAAACTGATTAGTGCCCAAAGTTAAAATTCCCATGTCCTAAAACTCAAACAACATATGCCTTTCATATCACTACAGGAATGCTTGCAGGACTGAAAACATTCTTACATCAAATTGCTAGCAAGTGTATTTTCAAGGTGTGTGATTAGGAGACTTTTGGATTGAGATTGAGCTAGAACTAACACTAGCTAAGCACTGGCTGGAGCTACACCACGCATTTCATTCCATGACATGGGAGCTCTGCATTGGCCGGATCTTGCCTTTTATTGAGCAATTCTGTGAACAGGACTGTTCCAAAATGATCAACTTCTAAAAACCCACCTTAAACATCAAATGGTTTATATTTTGAAATGTATCCCCCAAAGATATTATTGTCAACATGAGAGCATGCATTTAGAGCTAGATTAAGTTTTATGCAGTTCTAATCTTGTCTAAATTTGGTCCTAACCTTTTGCATAACTTTTAATTTGTAGGTGATGCTAAGTTCCAAGAAACTTTGTCAGATGATGTTGCTACAATATTTTCATGTCCAAGTAGTTTGGGGTCATGTTTGTATCTTCGCAAACTAGTATAGTATCGAGATGAGACAGGACCAGAGGTTTTTATCTGAATGATTGATTATCAGAAAATGTCTCTCAGAAATGATCAACCTTTGCTTATTTAATGAGTTGATTCATGTGCACACATGTTTGTGCCATGAAGCAAATATGGGAGTTAGTGGACAAGTCACAGGAGCTGGCTTTCTCCTACCACATGGTTCAAGGAATCAAACTTAAGTTGGCGGGCTTTGTAGCAAGTGCCTTTACTGCTGGGCCGTCTCATTGGCCTTCCCAAACCGAAAAGATGATAGACAGATGTGCCACTAGCTTCCTTCTTTTTTTTCTTCCACTACACCTGGACTACTGCTTTTCCCAATGTTTATGTATCATAATTCTTTTTTTTACAAGTTTTTCTTATTTTCAAAACCTGTGGGATAGAGGATATATGGCAAAAGGATAAAGAGAGCCCATGCAGGACCATTTCTTTACATGTGCAGAGACATGAGGCCCCAGGAGAAACACTCTAACCCAAACCTGGGAAGCAGGTACTCCAGTCCACATTCCGAAGGCAGTTTGGACAACCGGTTCTCCTGTTAGACTCCCAAAGTCCCAAGATTGAATCTGTACAATTAACACAAACCAAGTATCATTTTCAAGTGTGGCCTAGGGTTATGGAAGAAATTTCTACAGGACTGCAGAAGTCTGAGAATAAGAAAACTACTCTTGGAGTAAGTGAAATACTCGGTTCCTTGAAAACCATAACACCAAGTTGGGAGAAGGCTTAAGAAAAAGAAGGAAAACACAATAATTAAAGGAATAACATTGTAGGTACTGAGAAACTAATTACAAGTAACTTTTCCCTTGAGAAAAGAGAAGGGTTCTGCTTTCACAGGGCTGAGTGAATATGCTCCTCCAGCTGGGAGGGAGGTTATTATTATTTGGGTCTAGACAGCCAGGATATAGTAGAGTCCTTTGTCAATGTGATACTATTTGTAACCTTTATGGTGAAAAGGGACACATTTTCCCACAGCTTTTAATAAAAGGTGCTCAAAAGTAGCTATACCCTCTTTAGGTCCTGGAATGAAAGAGCCTGATAAAAAAATACTGAAGCAAGTCCTATCATCTCTCCTGAGTGAGTGCAGGGAAGCCCTGGGGCCTGGAGGGGAGAAAGAGAATGCAGGAAGAGGGTACTGTTTTGAAGTGCTGTGGGTGGATGGAGATAAAGAATATAGAATTCTGGTTGTGGTGGAAGAACAAAGGAAAATGGAGACAATGGCAGAGGGTAAATAAGAGGATGAGCCAAAGGAGCAGTGGGGAGAGGATGGCCCAGGAGGTAGAGAGCACTTTAAGAGAGGCAGAGCTTTGTCTGCCTTCCATATGAAGAGCCAGGAGGAGGGAAACATCACAGACCTGAACAGAGGGGAAAGTGAAGGGAAACGAGGATAATAGGTTTCACCAGATGGGACCCAGCCCTGCGACAGAGAAGGGGAGGGCATCTAGCCGCAGCCTGGGGGAAGGCATCACATCCATGGAAGGCAAAGGAAAGGACCCTTCAGAGAATCAGGCCTGAGAGTTTACAAACATGGAGCCAGTGCAGCTCGGAGCAGAAGGAAACACTTTCCCACACCCAGAAGCATCTCCACTAGAGTGAGACTCTGAAACTCAGAGCACAGAAGAACACAGCCTCCATTGAACAGGAATCAGACAGCTAGATAGAAAGAGGAAGACATATTTTAGAGTGTCCCAGAGAAAAAGATGTTTGCTGGGCAGGATTGTCATAAAAATAAAGGCTTTCCAAGGGTGCAAACACCAGACATTGAAGGCCGACAAAGCAAATATAATAGCCTATCTCGAACCTATGCTAGACTGAATGGAGTGGGCTGGTGGTTGCTGATTTTCCAGTGAAGAAGGAGAGATGGCAAGGCCATCCTGCAGCAATGCACCTGTCTTTCTCCAGGATTTAGACACCGTGCCTGAATCCTGGTTGTGGCAGCTACTGACACTGTCCCGTTGAGCAGATTACGTAGCCTCTGGGGGTTAGTGTTTCAATGAGATCCACAACATGGCACATATTGAAAACTGCGATGCACACAAAGGCCTTAGTTCTGGGTCCAACACAGAGCACACTGCTGTCTCTCTCTGTCACTTCGTGAATGCTGTGAAGTGTGGTGTTAAGCCAGGCCCTGGGACTCCAGACCCCTGCTTCAGGGCCCCTTCAACCAAACTGTCCAGCTAAGTATGACACCTGCTTGCAAACATGTTCATGAAAGCGATAGGAAAGAGGAGAGACCAGCAGACTCTCAAGTGAAATGTAAGAGGTTGATTTTGTTTTAATGGCATGGGAAAGTACTTCACCTAGAGCTTGTGTACATGTACAGAGCACAGCCACTTGCACACACACATACGTACACACCCCCATACACGCACAGTCATATACACAACCGTGCACGCATACATACACATATACATGCAAGAACACACACCTTCACACAGAAACATACATTTACACACACATCCATGCGCACATACACACATGTAACTGTATAGGCATGTACACACATGTATACATACATACATGGCAATAGGAAAAATCATAAGTAAATGCATTCTGTGGGTTTAAATATTTGTAGTTGAAGAACAGTCAGAATGGACCTGGAGCTTCCGTGGCCACCTACGCAGTAGGTGAGTTTTGGGAGGGGAAGGTGAGTTATGGTGCTCAGTGATGCAAGGTAAGTCCTGGTTAACTCAGCACTTTTGTGCATGGATGAAACAATTCACTGTAACAGTACACAAGTGTGCTCATTTCTCCATGCCCACACCAAAGCATTTTTTTTTTAGGTGTGGAAATTGGGGAGAGATATAATGGCCAATTTTACAGACTCAAGTGAGTATATCATGGTTTTAATTTGTATTTCCAAGATGATAAGTTTCAGGTTTCATTGCATTTGCCTCAGCTCTTTGTAGGTCTTTTTCTATGCGCTATCATTCAGTTCGTGAACCGGGCAAGGGGCTGGAGATCGGAACACACAAAGACATACAGACAGAGACACAGGTCATCCTTG
>JAQHUG010000309.1:1301673-1335836 GCA_028555095.1 Dicrostonyx torquatus
ACCTCTCCCCCCATCTACAACAAGTTGAGGACAAGATGTCACCATGCTTTACTGCCCAGTGTCTTAAGGAACTGGGGCTGCAGGATATGCCACCATGCCTAGTATAGTTGGACTTTTGTATGTGGTCTAAGAATGCCCATACTTGTTAGCATGACTTTCTACCAACAACGTTTATGGAAAAGACTACCCCTCTCCATGAAATAGCTTCAGTATCTTTATTGAAGAGGATTTGACCACATATGCATGAGTTTTTATTGTTTGCAAATATCTATGACTTGAATAATTCCACTAAGTTTATTTTCATTTCTCATAATTATTTTGGCAAATTTTTGAGTTCTTGTGATTTTATATGAATTTCAGAATTGGTTCTTATTTTTCTTTTCTCTGGGGATGAGTGTGCACGTGTGTGTGTGTGTGTGTGTGTGTGTTGAACTGCTCTGCTCATTTGTGAAGGCACCTGTGGAGGCCGGAGGTTGATGTTGGGATAGCTTTCTCAATCACTTCTTTATTATTAGTGTGTGTGCATATGTGTGTGAGAGAGAGGGTGGAGGGAAGAGGGAGGTAAAGAAAGGGAGAGAGAGAGGGAGGGAGGAAGGAAGGGAAAGTCTCAGGAAACCTTTGGCTCACTGTTTCAGCTAGCTGACCAACAAGCTTCAAGAACCCACTGTTTTACACCCACCACACAATGCCAAGGGCACTGACGTGGGTCATTATATTCATCTACTACAGAGATGTTGGGGATCAGTCCCCTGAGTGAGTGCAGTGAACACTTAACCTACTGAGCCATCATCTCCTGTGCCTCTCTTTTCTACTTCTTAAAAGTGCCTTTGGAGGGCAGCCAAGAGCAATTGCTGTAGCCTGGGAAGTTTGCTAGCACCACCCACCAGCAAGCTCCAGTACTCCAGTAGTGAGGTGATACAGAACGAAGGCACCATACCCTTCAGCAGGGGCACCCCAGTCCACGGCTCAAGTGCATGTCTTCAAGGGTCTGGATGCGGTCCACAGGATGTAGCCTAACTCTTCAAATGAGACACCAGAGGCCTTCCTGCTATCCTGCCCGTCCTGGCCTCCAGTGTGGTTAATAGAGCATTCACTTCCACCTGTACCCTGCTGTAGGTCTTCCTAATTGGACTACTAGTTTTCTAGCAGCTTCCATTACTGGGGGAGGTTTTGTTTGTTTGTTTGTTTTAAGACAGGATCTCACCACATATTCCAGGTTGGTTAGAATATCCTATAGACCAGGATGGACTCCAGATGGGATGTCTCAACCTTCCAAAAAGAAGAAGTATAAATCTTTAAAAATAAATCTTGATCTCACAGCTTTACCGCCCAGTAAGTGCCAGAGGCAGGGTGTTAAGGCTTTGGGGTGTTACTTTGTCTCCAAGTGTGAACCAGATGTATCATTAGAGCTTCTTTACAAGGCTGCACTCCAGGATTCAAATCAGGGTGTGCTGGCTAGCTTTACGTCAGCTCAACGCAAGCTGGAGTCATTTTGGAGGAGCAAACCTCAGTTGAGAAAATGCCAGATCAGCCTGAGGCCAAGCCTGTGCTGCATTTTCTTGGTTGATGACTGATGTGGGAGGACTAAGCTCTCTGTGGGTGGTGCCGCCACTGGACTTCTGGTCCTGGATGCTGTAAGGAAACAGGCTGAGAAGTCATAAGAAGCAAGTCAGAGTGGTGATTCCTCCCTGGCCCCCACATCAGACTCCAGTCTTGCTTGGGTTCCTTCTCTGACTTCCTTTAACGATGGACTGTGATAAAGAAGGGTAAAATGAACAAACCCTTCCCTCTATAAGTTACTTTGGGTCATCGCGTTTTATGACAACCGGGGAAAACCCTAACCAAGACACTGTTCATAAAAATTGAGACCCAAGTGCTCAGGAAGCTTAAGTACTCTCTCCTTGCTGTAATAGCTAAAATTGAAAGCTTTGCATCATATTTGAACATGAGGTTCAGTTTTCTGAGATCTCTAGCTTAATTCTGACTTCCTTAGACCTTTTTGGGAAATTGGAGACCTAGAAAACTTTCCAGGTTGTGTTTTTAAAATACATGAGCTTAGCATACAAATAGCAGTCTTCGTCTTTTTGTTAGCCTTATTGAATCTCCTGCTATCTGGTTAAGCAAGTAAAATCTGCATAGGCACAAACATTTGTTCACTTATCTGGCCATTCATCCTTGTAACCAATATTTGATGAGTTTCACCTATGCTAAGCATGGCTCTGAGAGGCACTAGTGACTCAGTTGTGTGGGTTAATTTTTATTGCAGATTAGTGTTTCTGAAGTTCTTTGCTAGATGTATTTCATTTGTTATTTATTCTTTACAATATATAGTAGGTTTTTCATGTTATTACAAGGAGATGGTGAGTTAGAAATTATGTTAAAATGGAAATGGCATGGCTGAGCATCTCCATCTATAAGCCCTGATTTTCACTATGGGTGTTTTCTTCTGCTTTTCTGATATCTGCTGCTTTGCTGTCTATCATTCCAAATACCCACCTGGTTTGTGTTTTCCCTTTTTTCTTTTTATTCTTTGAGTGCCCACTGTGCAGCTCCCAAATAAATACTCAGAGACTTATTGTTTCTTATGAAGGCCGAGCCTTAGCTTGACTTGCTTCTGACCATCTTTTCTGACTTGAATTGTCCCATTTCTTTTTAAGGGCTTCTTACCTTTCTTTATTCTCTATATCTTACTTTCCTTTTAAATGCATGGCTGACTGTGTGACTAGGTGACTGGCCCTTGGTGTCCTCCTCTCCTCCTTTTCTTGTTCTGCCTCTCTTCCCTAGATTTTTCCTCCTAATTGTTCACTCTGCATGTCAACTCTACCTATCCTTTCTCCTGCCTAGCTATTGGCCATTTTGCTCTTTATTAGGCTACCAGGTGATTTAGGCAGGTAAAGTAACATCACTTCACAGAGCTAAACAAATGCTGTGTAAAAGAATGCAACACATCTTTACATCATTAAACAAATAGTCCGCAGCATAAATGAATACAACACATCTTAAACTAAATTCGACAATGAAAATTCACCTAGCTAGCTATGCTAATCAATAGATCCTATTTCGTACTAGTCATACACTTGGAATCTAAGACAGTCTGGCATAAGGTTCTGGAATTTGTAAGGATGTGGTGCAAAATATTCATTCTCTAGGGTCATGAAGAAAGGTGGTAGGTACCACAGTTGGAAAGCCTGAAGAAAGTAAGCTATTGTCTTGGTGACATGACTGGTAATAGAGCCTCCATGTCATTGCTGGATGAGGCTTCCCACAACTTAACCACTGTTGCAGTTGTATTGTACAAAACATCCCCTGTGTGAACCAATTTCTCTGGAGTTCACTGCCAACAAACACAAAAGTCTTAAACCAACTGTCTGCTAGTGGCGTAGCTACAATCAAGTCTGCATGTGTTACATTTTCTCAATTTTGACCAAGTCTGACATGGTCCAGATCTCAAAGAACTGACTGCTTGGAACCCCACATGTGGGAGCTACCTTCCCTCTCTTCAGTAGAGAGGTGTTTGCTTCTTCTGCATTGCCCTTTCTAGTATTCTGTATTTCTAACCCTGATCTGCATCTGGTGAAGTCAGAAATATCTCTAATCTTCTCATGTCTCTCTATTCTGTCTCCCATGCCCATAACTTCTGCTATAACCACTTCTCTGGACAGATACAGAAAAAAAAGGAGACTCCTTGCCACAGCCCTGAGGCTAAGTGCGTTGAGATTGTTTCTGGCATCTGATGTATGAACTCACAACATGCACTTACATGGCAGCTACATGTTGGAGTCTCACGGACATCCTCAGCTTCACTCTTCATCGCAACCATAAGCCTCACCTCAGAACCATGCAATTCAAAGCTCTATGGTGTAGTCCCAAATCCGCATCTTTAAGGAGGTATGAGCTCAAGAGTTCCCATTCTTCTCTGGAATTTTTAAAAAAAACTTCAGCACAAGCAAAGATTTGTTGGTTGTCCTGAGAAGTTGTGTATGTAAGTAATTTAATGTTTGGATCTTATTACTTGTAGTGGTATATTATTTGTATTTTGAATTTTGATAAATAAATCTTGCCTGAAGACCAGAGGCAAAGGTAAAGCCACTAGAGGAGAGGCAACCTTGAATCCCAGGATTTGGGAGGCAGAGGCAGATGGATCTCTGTGAGTTCAAGGCCACCTTGGGTTATGTAAGATGAATGGAGAAACAAATTCATCACTTGTGGTGGTGGGCTCACACTTTTAATCCCAGTCCTAGGGAGTCACACGCCTTTAATCACGGCACTAGAGGGAATATAAAATGGAAGGAGAGAGGCTTAGTCTGGTTAGTTTGTGGTCACTCAGCTTTGGTAACGGTAAGACTTCTCTAGTGGCTTGGCTACTTTGCCTTTCTGGTTTTCGGGTTGAACCCCAATTTCTGTTTCTGGGTTTTTATTATTCATGCTACAATAACTCCCCTGGGTAGCGGTTGGTATCAACAGGGGTTATCATGACCCCTTTGGTGGTCATCTAATTTCATTGGAAAGCACAGATTTTTGTATCATGATTCATAACAGTAGCAAAATTACAGTTATGAAGTAGAAATGGAAGCAATTTTATACCTGGGAGTCATCACAGCATGAAAACTGTTGTGAGGGTCCCATCATTAGGAAGGTTGAGAACCACCGCTATAACAAGATAAGTGTGTTTGCTGTCTTATGATTATGATTATGGGGTATATCACTTTTGGGGACAGAAGCTGGTGCTATAGCAAATTCTACTTTCTTAGGGGTACACACAGGAACAGAATGTGAGAAATGGGAGGCAGCAAAGGAAGGGAGTCTCCAGGAGAAAATGGGGTGTCTGATAGCTATCCTATTGAGGGTGTCAAAGCAGGAGTCTTTGGAAGAGTAGCTGGAAAGATTTGGGAGAGGCAAGTCTCCAAAGATTTCCAATCTCAAACACTGCAGAACACCATGTGTCTCTTGAAATCAAGGGAAAGATAAAGCCCTTTCATAGGGGCCTGTGATGTTGTTACTAGCTGACATTAGGACTGAACAGAGACTGCTTCCATCTATGCGGTGGAAGCTGTGTATCCCGTGGAAAGATGTTCCAAGGGCCTTTCATAAACTTGCCACACCTTCCAGATTTCCTAGTTATCTATATTGTTTTTGCCTTGCTTTTGCGGGAGGGTGGCATGGGAAAGGAGACAATGGCCTGTGTTAGAAAGCATGAAGAAATTGGAATGAAGCATGAAGAAAGTGGATGGAAAGTTGGGGCTGTGATCCAAATTCCAGCCAGAAGAGTGGAGGTAGAAACAAAGTTGCATTTTTTTATGAGTTCATTCATGTTAAGTTAGAAAGAGCTCAGTTTAGTCTTGGCTTCTGTACAGGGTGCTACCCGTGGCTGTGAATGAGGAAACTAGTACTAGCTGCACCGGGTAAAGAAGTACAACATGATCTATGCCCTGGAGTGAGCAAACCAGGATGTAGGTGTGGGCCTGCTGACTTCAGCTTATGCCCTTAGTCCTCCATGGCCGACAGCTTCATCCTGCTGACTGCAGTCCTCTCATTTGTTCAAAACGCACTGACTTGAGCTCTCTGTATGCTTCGCCAGCCCCATTACTGAGGCTACTTCTACCTCTTATCATTTCTCAACCCAGCTCTTATGTGCGTTCTAGCTGGAGATCAGGACCTACTTAGTACCCACTTGGCTTGCTATACTAGTGTCCTTTGGGAAGCCCTTGTCTCCAGGATTGCCCTTTCTTGCAGGCTGTCTGAGGGTTGCACTTGGTACTTGACACTGTGCTACTGTGCTCCTCGAAACCCTTCACTGGAGCCCTGTGCATTACAAATGAAGAACACGCTTCTCACAATGGCATGAAAGCTCCTTCATCACCACACCTCTGAGCTTTTCAATAATGCCAGCTTTCTCCCTAAAGAGGACTCTTTAGGTCCATTCGCACTGTATTCTCTATACCTGGTCATTTCTAATCTCCTCTCTGGCATGATGCCCCTTGTTCCCTCCCAAACACTAGGCTGACCCCTAGCCACATTCAATTTTGTTAGGTCCTTTAGTTGTTTATTTTTATTTTTAATTAATTTATTTTATTTTGTGTGTATATGTGTGCCCCTGAGTGTATGAGCACCAAGTGTGGTGTGAGAGGTCCTTCTGTCTATGTGTTGCTCTTAATTGGTTAATGAATTAAAAAAAAACTGGCTTGGCCTATAGCATGAGAGGAGGAAGGTGGAGTCAGAGAGATGCCATGGAACTGCCAGAGATAGATGCAGGGAACATTACCTGGTAAGCCACTGCCATGTGGCAATAAACAGATTAACAGAAATGGGTTAAATTAATATAAGAGTTAGCCAATAAGAAGCTAGAGCTACTGGGCCAAGTGGCAATTTAATTAATGCAATTTCTATGTGATTATTTCAGGTCTAAGCTAGGCCAGCAGCCTGGAATGAACAGGTGACCCCTCCCCCAACACATGTGGGTTGCAGATAGCGACAGAGGGCAGAAGAGGGGATGTCCTGGAGCTGTGTTCCAAGTGGTGATGAGCTGTCTGATGTGGGTGCTGGGAACTGAACCTGGGTCCTCTGGAAGTGCAGCTCAGAGAACCATCTGTCAAGGCTCTCCCTAGGTTTTCGAGCAAAATGATTGGAGATTCTAAGAAGGTGGTAAATTTGAACTATATGAGATCTTATTTACATTTCATAGTCTCTGACACCCTCATATCACAACAATAACTATTGGATATCAGTAACATTAAATTCATTCATTAATCATTTACCAATATCATGATTTAGCCATTAATTAAGTCAGGTCTTAGGAGACAAAGATGAGCAGAAGTTACTCATGGATGGAAGGATGGAAGTCACGTATGGGAGAAGTGTTGACAAACAGAACTAAGAGCATGCATCCCAGAACGAGCCATGAAGGAACTGTGAAGCCATCCAGGTGGCCGCCTCCAGTTTTCCTAGGGGCCAGAGGAAATGTACAGATAGAGAAATATTAGAAAACCAAGGGGATTTGTCAGGCAGAGGAGGGATGAAGACAAATTCCTGGAGAGGGAATTATCATATTATTATATCAACTGGCCTTGCCATTTTACTTCCTATTGCAGCAGACGGTGCTGCTGCTTTGAGTTTCCCACCTCTAGTGAAGACTTAAGTTAATGAGGACTGTGTGGGTTAATGCATATTAGACAGATTACTCATTACATAGTGGGGGTGGGGGTGTTTTCAGGTCGACTCGCATTCACCGCCCCATCACTTCTCTTCCCTTTCTGTGCGAGCGCAGACTTTGAAAGTGTTTTGAAAGCAATGGTTTATGAACCCTTTAAGTAGCGCAATCAGAGCTCTTTAAAGCCTTGCTGATTCCAGCACTATTACCACCCGGAACTCCTGTGTGACTTGAATTCACATGGCATTCAGTGTTGATGGGTTTATTTGGGGTGTTTGGACATATTTACATTTGTGCTTAGGAAAGCATCTTTCTGAACTGTGACAGCAAACTGTGAATTCCACCAGGAAACAGGGTTTCTGAATATTGGCAAGGTTTTCGTGTTTGCTGGAATCTCTATTTAAATATCTGCGGGGCCTGTCTTGCAGGACACATATGTTCTTATTAATTGATTGCACATTAATAAAAATAGCAAGTTAACAGTTTTAATGCTTTTTCAATAGAAGTGCTAGCATGATAAAAACAGGATCCCCTAAACTTCTGTTTCTTTGGATTCTACTTAACTGAACACGAAGAAACAACAGAGTTTACTTTTAAAATGAGACACTCTTTCTGCCATCCCAGCATCTGGGAGACAGGCAGAAGGACCAGTTCAAGGCCAGCCTGGTCTATGTATCAACACTGTCACAAATGCAAATAGAGATGTGGGTGCATGCACCCATGCTCATACACACACACACACACACACACACACACACACACGCACACACGCACGCACGCACACACTCACTCAGTCTCACAAGAACTCACATATACATGAGAATGTGACCACACATGCACACCACACACACAGACGCACACATGTGCACATGCACACATGCATGCACAAACACAGATGTTCATAGTTCTTCAGTCATACTGACAGTAGAACATTATAGCAAGGTTCTGCCACTCTCTCTACTTTACAGTCTTCCTCAGCAGAAATATTCAGACCAACCTGTTTGGTTTTTTCCTTTAATAACTTCCAATTATAGAGATACCATAACCACATATATGTGAATCTAGACATTCTGGTTCAGTTTGTGTCACTTTTCCTCTTGAGTAACAAGCATAATAAATATTTCTTTTGCTTACAGTAGCAAAGCAGGCCTTCAGCTGATCTGAGGAGACTTGGAACTCAGTGCATTCTACCTGATTTTAAACTGTTGGAAACACAAGTCACTGGAGTGGTGGGATGAAGAATACAAGACATAAGATAGAGGAGATACATGATAGGGCAGGGGACAACAAATTCAGTTAATTAACTGACGGTCAATGAGTAATTAAATACTCATGGTGCAAGACCTCTGAGCCATTTAAGTCATCAGTAAATACTTCTTGTTACTTCTTGAAGAAAGGAAATGCATTGCACCAGTACCTCCTTGCTCTGGTAAGGACATCTAGGTAATGTCAAGAGAGTATGGATCTGTGAACCGGAAGTAGGAGAGCTGTGCAGAGTCAGTGGGAGCTGAGAAGGCACAATCATTACTTCTCAAGATCTGTTCATTCATATGCATTTTGTTCTATCACATTACTTCTAGTAATACAATTTTCTTTTCATTAAGGACAATGAGTTTGGTGTCCTATTGTGAAGAATTCTAGCTTGGTCTTAGTACTGAAGTTTGTTGACCTGGGGTCCTCGTGGGTGAGTCTAGAGGTAGAAGCAGGCAGAATAGCTGCCTTTCCTTGACCATCGCTGGAGACTCCCAACCTCACTTCAAAAGCAAGACTTTGGCTCCACTCCAGATTCAGGATCAAATCATGGTGACAATTAGTGGAGGAAAAAGAATGACATTTGCCTTTGTGTACGCAATCAACATCGCTGGCGATCCTGTCATGGAACTACCATAATCACCTTCCTGATTTCTAAATATGATCTCTTCTCATGCCCCTTCAGAAGGTTCTACTCTGTCTCAGATATCATTTCACTCTCAATGCATTTGAGCACTCCAGATCCAGCACCATCTTTCCCATCTTCCTCCTGCTAACCTTCTGAGCCAGTAGTTCATCAGTCCATACCCACAGTGGGTTTCCTGTTAGTGCAAGTGTCCCAATCTGTGTATGAGGCCACTATACTTTTGATCTAAATCCTATGAGTCTTCCCCTCTGAAGAATTCTATTTCTACAAAATTGCCTCTCTCTACTCTTCATGTGAAATAAGACCTTGAACTTCAACTAGTTTATGATTATGATTTAAGATTTCCCATCCCTGTGATAGGCATAACCTAAGTCCACCCAGTCATACCTGATACATGTTCCTCTCACATGGCGACACTATTTCTCTGATAATTTTGTACTTTCCTAGTGATCCATGACTGCTGTTCCCACCTTCCGTGTTCTCTTGTTGGGGGTATATGGTTCTGAGTCACACATAGGCTGTGTTTTACTTGAAAATTTAGCAGCAGTCAAGACAGCGAACACACCCTGCCCTGTTTGGTAAAGCTCAGTAAATAGCTATTGATTACCAATCAGGAGCTTAGCGATATTCCAGGTGCTTAATTCAGGTAATATGCAGCTTTGCTGAACTAGGCCGGGCTAGTTCTAGAATGACCTAGGATAAGCTAAGGCTTCGGCTTTGCATACTCAACCAACAGCAGTCTACTACTTATTTCTCGCTAGAAAGGAGTAGTGGTGGCTAACCAATGACAGGTTTTGGCTCTTACGTTTTTTGGAGGTACAGTCTCACTATGTAGGCTAAGCCTACTTCCCAGTTCTCCTGGCTCTGACATTCCATACAGGAACCACCATCTGGCTAATTCTTGCCTTTGCGTGTGTGTGTTTGCTAATATGGAGGAGAATATTGTGATCTTTATATTTATCTCCACCTTGGCAAGCAGCAGAGTTTTGTTTTCAGGTGTGGTGAAGATGAGGAAGAACTCAGGAGGGCCCGTTTCCATGTTGTAGAGTGTGCACAAAAGATCTCGACAAGAATAGAGAAGAATATTAAAATAATTAAAATATGCTTAGGGGTATTCATTTCTCTGTGAAGAACTGTGTGAACAGAAAAGTCGTTTTAAGATAAGTACATGCTCAAAAGTGAGGCTTTCTGCTGTGGCTGGAAAGGCTCTCAGCAAAGTGGGTTATCTCTGAGATATATGAAGTCTTTCATATGTAAATAAAGTAAAACTTGGCAGCTGTACCATCTGTGAGAATGTGAGAGTTCTGGGAAATGAGTCATTCAGTAACAGAGATATGAAACTGTTTTTGAATATAAAAAATATGTGAGCTACTCAAGAGTCCAGGATGCTGGGGTTAGCACTTCTGGCAGTAGAGGATCTCAGATTGACAGGCGGCAGCGAGAAATACAAGCAGTGGAAGGGGAAAGCTGTATGTAGTTCATGCCACTTAAACACCGGTACAGCTTCATAATTGGAATCAAATACTAAAGTTCTTAGGAGAGATCACTAGTTCTGCATAATTCTCTCCGCTGGAAAAAAAGTCTGAGGTACAGGGACAGTGCGCCATTTGCCTGTGGGACGTGTGGAGCAACAGGCACACGCAGGACAGATGCAGCTTGCCAACACTCAGTTCCTTCTCCGTGGGACACCGTCTCACTCGTGAGAAAATCGTGCGCAGACGTGGATGTGATCCTAACGTGCTTGGGTCCCCCAGACAAGCTTGTGCAGGCTCCGAAATTTGTTAGCTTGTGTTTAGAATAGTGTGCTTAAGCGCCCACATGGAGAGAATTGTCTTTTTGGTTTTCATGAGATGAGACAGAAAACTAAATCTTACCATGTAAGGCAAAGCACAATCTGTGCTCAGTGGTGTTCACATCACGGCTTTTCAAAGGGGCAGCTTTCATCACTTCATATGTCCACCCCACTCTCTCTCCTCCCTCTCCACCTCCATAACTGGGGCCCCAAAATCTGAGGTGAAGAGGAAATTCCCCAACAGGGAGACAATGGAGACAGCTTCTTTGGAATGTATTGGACTTTTCTGTTTATTAAAGAATGAGTTATTTTTTTCTTATAATGGAAAAATCTATCACATAAAGCCCAGAAACTAACTTGATTGGTTTTCCTTATTCATAAAGTTGGAAAAGTAAGGAATGACAGGGAATTTCAATTTGCTCCTGCTCATCAAACTTGAATATAAAAGTTGAATGTTCCTGAGATCTAAAATGTGTAAGATGATAATAATGTTTACTACTCTCTGATTGCACTGGAATGAAAATGTGTCTATATATAGTGTTTGAAAACCCAATCAAGTAAAAGTAAGGCTTAATATCTTAGTTCTAGGACTCAGAAGGTAAACCAGGTCTACAGAGCTATATAGAGAGAACGTGTCTAAAACCAAAAGAAAAACCCAGTACTTTGAGTATCCAGTATCCTCAGTGGTGTGTATTCAGAGGTCTTCCTGGGAGGGAGCTTTGCAGTGGGTGAAAGGACTGGACACAGGTATCCCACTTCTCGGGCGAAGTCCTGGTGCCACTGGTTCCCAGGCAAATCGAGGTAAAATTCCAAGGCTCTAATGGCTGTTATGAGAAGAGAATTACCACTTCCTCTACACCTAGGACTAAGGTAATTTATATATAGAATTGACAAAGTACCCAGCTCGCAGGAATTCAGCTCCTTTAATATGATCACAAGGGTATACTAATTCATCATGTTACATGTTCACTTCTTTACAAGCTACAAAATTTGTCCATGTATCTATATTATAATATTATCACTTTTTCTTTCAAAAATGTGCTTAAAAGAGAATAAAATTATGTTGCTTGCAGTTAGGCAAATATAAAAACGATGGAATCCATTTCTTCTATGGCGACCTGTAACATTATTTCTCCCTGTCTCTGTTTCCACAAATATCTTAGAAATGGGTTTTTTTTTAACTAACAATGTGATCCTATGGTTTTTCTTATTGACTGATTAATTAAAGTCTTGGCATATTCATTTTAGATGTCTATAAAGATCATAATTATGTTCTCCTTTTAAAAATCATTAATAGATCATCTCCTAAGCCAATGAAAAAAATGCGTGAAAACTATACCTTAAGAAGGCTCTGGTGATTGTTTTCTGCTCAAGTGTCAAAAATCAAGTTCCTCCCTTTCTTAACTTGCTTCATATTAAATGCTAGGCACACCTACTGCCAGGAGAGATGCCACAGTGATATTTATTCTTTAATTCAGTGCCATTCATGAGACATATGGCATGAAAGTTTGTAGGTATCCAGTAAGTGTCAGATGCACAATTCCGATTCCTTCATAGTGAAGAACTCGTCCTCCACACTATCTGCTTGGAAGCATGAAGAGTGTTCAGTCAGTGGCTCTGTAGTTCACATGAACTTCTGCTTTCAGGCTGCACACCATGCTCAGCAACTGGTTCATCACGCTCTCCATACACGCATTGTAGTTCCTGTTCAACTCTTTTATCTTCTCTAGTGTTTGGTCTTCTATTTCATCCGAGAGGTGGCTCTGAGAGCCCATTATCTATGACAGCAGAAGATGAGATGTATTTTACCATATGTCGGGTGAAAATAGTTGAATTATTTTATAAACGTCATCATATTTTTTAATGGTTGTTCTACGGTGTGTGTGTGTTTGTGTGTGTGTGTGTGAAAGAGACGAGAGAGAGAGAGAGAGAGAGAGAGAGAGAGAGAGAGAGAGAGAGAGAATTCTTCTGTGAACAGACACTATTATAAAGACCCTAGTTATGGAGGATGAGCATCCCTAAAAACATAGTGGGCTCTGTCCACAGACTGCATTCAGGTTTCTGATCTTTATGCCTTGCAATACTTTTTACATCAAATTGAAAGCATTTGCAATAATCTCCTATTCTAAAATTTCCTGTTATTTAATTTTCTGAATTCCAATTCTTGAAAGTAGAGTAGAAAGACAGCATTAACCCCATGGTTCCCTGATTTTACAGAGCAAAAATTATAATTTTTTAAGGAAGATGTAGACAAAACATGTTGCCTAAGGTAATTCACATGTAGATATCTATGAAATATGTAGAATACCAGGTATAAAATTGAAAATTTTAGCATGAACTGGTTTATTTCAGGTTAAAATATGCTTGTTTATTTAGTCACCTTTAAATTTTAGACACACTGAAATATTTTTGATTGCTGTTTATTTAGCAGTGCTTCCTTTTTTGTTCATTCCCCCATCCTGTTAGCATCTTCACCAAATCATCATTTGTCTAAACTAAATGTAACAAAAAACAGGGTCAATGTAAAGAAAGGGTGCAGTGAAACACTGGGAGAATCACCCTTTCCTAAAAGTTAACAACAGTTTGCTCATAATTCATCTCTCTAAGCTCAGCCTCTCATCCTTCTCTTTCTCTCCTCTTTACTCCTCTACTTCCTTATCTCCCTCCTCTTCTTTTTGGGGATGGCTCTCATATGACCCACATTTGCCTCAAACTCACTGGTGTAGGAGGGTCCTTCTGTATTTCTGTTGCTTTCATTGGTTGAATAAAGAGACTGCCTTGGCCTTTTGATAGGGCATCCCTTAGGTGGGCGGAGTACACAGAATAGAATCCGGGAAGAAGGGAAGTGTGGCAGATGGCATGTTTCTCTGGCCTGAGACGGATGTAGGTTAGGATCTTTCCTGGTAAGTCACCACCCCTTGATGATACAGATTACTAGATATGGGTTAAAATAATATGTGAGAGTTAGCCAATAAGAGGCTAGAACTAATGGGCCAGGCAGTAATTAAATTAATGTAATTTTTGTGTGGTTATTTCGGATAAGCTAGCCTGGCAGCTGGGAGCGGGGTGTGACGGAACAAGGGACCCAGCCCTGCGCTCATTGCAATAACTCACTGCGTTGCTGATAATGACCTTGACCTCTTTGTCCTCTTACCTCCTCTTTAGAGCTGGAATCACAGCCCTTGTGTCACTATGCTCCACCTATGGGTTCTATGGATTGAACACAGGGCTGCATGCGTGTGATGCAAAGACTTTACCAGCGAAGCTACATCCCTGCTTCATCCTTCCTAAACATGGGTCCATTAAGGATCGCTTTTGAGGGTTTCTGCCTCCTTTCGGTTTTAGAAGCTATGCATCTGATGCAACCCCAGGTATGCATCCGTGACTTCCGTTGTAGAGTTCTTAGGTCACACTGACTCTAGAGTCTAGAACCTTTCTGGTTCCTATGCTTGGCATGAAACAAAGCCCCAGCTTCTGGGTTCAAGTTCTTCTCTGTTTATATTCTAGACAACCAGGAGAACAAATAAAATTGAAGCGTATGGTTTTGAGAAGCTACAGCCCCTGAGAACCAAGACAACCTTACCTAAAAGGGATAAGGATAACAGAGTGTGTAAAAAATACATGTGCACAGAGTCAATTCTGTGTTTAAAAATATTTGCGAACTACTTAACAGAACAGTTCCACAACATGCATATTTTAAATTCTAAATCCAGTGTGGGAGTCTACAAAATGAAACAAAGATTCAATTAAAAGTCTTATGTGGTAAAAAATTGAAAGGCAAACACTTGTCAAACTATTGTCTATGCTCAGTACATATTACTCAGCGAGAGGCACCCCAGGTATTGCAAAGAACTCAGTTCCCGTGCTCTGCAGTTGACATTGCCCAAAGCCTGAACATTTGGGGCATTTTATAAAACAGAAGTTGGTCATTCCATAGCATGCCTTGATACATGCAGGCTAAGAGTGTTGTTACTGACCTTCTGTGTGCCCATTTTCAAAGCTTTCTGATAGCCTTGCATTGATGCTGATGTTAAGAGCATTCAACACTTGATACTTTCCTCTGTAATTTAAATATTCCAGGTGAAGGGGCAGAATAGCGTGCTGACCCCAGGAGACCATGCCAAGGAAGATGTGCAATGATGGGTTTCTACGACGCTTGATGTAGCACAGGCTCTAGCTACTTTCGTATATGCACCTTTGATCACTGAATTGTAAACTGGCTTGGGAGTCAGTCTATTCTAGAGTGACGAGGAGTTTTGATTATTGTCCAAAGCAGAAAGCAAACTTCCAGTTGGGTTTACATGGAATTGACTCCTTCCAAGGAAAAAAGGCTCAATGAGCTTTAAACCAAGCACTTTCTAAATTTATAGTCAGTTTTGTCTTTACTTAAAAATGAGAGGTAGCAGTCATTTCGGGAGCACCTACAGAAGACAATCAAAGCTGGCTGTTGTTGGTGATGGCCATCCTCTGTTCTAGTGCATTATTCTATGACAGGCTTAGCTAGCAAGGGTAAGGACACAGAGAAGTGCTTACTGATTTGTTAGTTCAGCGAGGGTCTATTGAATATCCACTATGGAACAGTAGTAGGAAATCAAGGGAAACAAAAGAACACAACAAAGAATCCACAATTTCTTAGACTTATGGTCGAGAAAGAATGGTGGATAACCACAATATATACAAACATATAATATATCATATAGTGATAAATACTTTGGAAAAAATCAAAGATAAAGTGTAAGGAAAAGAGGCTAACATTGAACATGAATAAAGAAAGATGAGAATGTCAAAGTAGAAGAGGGGCTACAAAGCCCAAGAACAGAATGAGTAAGAGCCCTGTGGAGTCGGGAGTCTCTGTTTTCTTGGGAAGAAAATAGTCAGTACAATTAGAATAGAAAAGTTTAAAAATATACAGGAACTTAAGAACCAATCACTAGGGCTATACTCACATGTACGGATAAGAAAGAGTTTAGAATTTTGGTTTCAAAACACTGATAGGAAGAATTTATTTTTCTGACTCATCCACTGTATGCAAAAATGTATTATGTGTGTGTGTGTGTGTGTGTGTGTGTGTGTGCGCGCACGCACGCGTGTGCTCGTATGCTCAGGGCCTAACGCCTGCTAGGAAAACACTCTACCACTGAGCTTTATTCTTAGGCTAACAAGGAAAATTATTTGAACAAAAAACTTACTGAGAAAAGTTTTTTTTTTTAATTTTTGCAATTGTGTCCAATTTTTGAACCTCTGGGAGTTTTTCATATATTTCCCATTTTTTAAAAAAAGCTGTAAATGAATTCTAAACTGTTGTGCTTTGTTTTGCAGTGGCAGCCTTCTGAATAGTATTCTATTCATATTTTAATGGGGCAAAGTGTATTACATGAACTTAGCTTTTATAAATAGAACTTAACACTTTCTTTTAGACCTATTTGCAACATGGCATGGTGGGCTTTCTGAAAATATCATGCTCTTGCTCTTATTTTTTATTTATTATTTTATTTTGTTATTTACTTATATGTGTATGTGTATATACATGCAAAGGCCAAAAAGAAATGTGTTGGATCTCCTGGAGCTGAGGTTGCTGGTGGTTTGAACTGCCAGATATGGGTGCTGGAAGGGAAGGAAGATTCTTGAAGGGCAGGAAGCCATCTTTCCAGTCCCATCATGCACCTACCTTTCACTACAAACTTTATACACTTAAAAAAAAAGATAATATTTTAAAAAGACAGGCTATTCTCATATTTAAATGAAAAATTACTGAATAATGCATCTGCTTGCAAGGAATAATGAGAAAATCCCAGGGGCTTTCTTAACTTTTGAAACAGAGTCAGGATACGTTGAGCTCCAGCCTCTTACTTCTGTTTCCTGAGACTGGAATTAATCAGTTGTGTGTTGCACCAGAGAGCTAGGATGGGTATCTACATGTATCTGCTGAAGGAGAACTGACCTAACAAATTCATTCTGCATCTTAGTCTGAACATCAGTCACAGACTCTGTTATTAAAAACCAATCCACTAAACACGCATTCCTGTGGTGAGAATACTTCAGCTGATTCTTTCCAATGTCTATTTGATGATATGAACACAAACACCTACTATACGTCAGACAAACCGAGTGGCCTTCTTATGTGATAAATTGCATTAAAACAAAATTAGTAATTCATTTGTTTAAGACTTGGTTGCATGTTCAGCCTCGACTAGACTGTGTCTGCTGAATTCCAGCAGATTGTTCTAGTCTTCTGCCTCAATCCTGACATGCAGGAACCTCTGATCGAAGCACCGGAAGTCAGCGCTGGCGGCTTGCTCACCTTGGACTGCTTCAGGCGGAACTCCTTCTCCATCTGCAGTCTGTACTGGTCAGTCTCGGCCACGGCTTCTTCCTTAGCCTGCTTCAGTCGCCTCCCTTTCCCTGAGAATTCACAGCAGCAGAATCAACAGATTTCTTTTTTACCACTTTACAGCAGTGCAAATGATTGCAAAACATATTTTTTTTTTCTTTTGATACAAGGACTCACTATGTAGTCCTAGCTGGCCTGGGACTTGCTTTGTAGACCACAATGGCCTCAAACTCACAAAGATCTGCCCTTCCTCTGCCACCCGACTGTTGGAATGATAGGTGTGCACCTATCATCGCCCAGCTCCCAGTTCTAGTGGCTCAGAACCGCCTGTAACTCCATGAGTGCACAGGCACACACACATTAATGCATTGTAAAAGTAATAATAAAAATAAATATTTAGGCTGGAGATATAGCTTAATCATTAAAGGTAGTTCATTTATCTTCTAAAGAATACAAATTTCACTCCCAGCAAATGACTTTTATTTTAAAACACATTGATGAATTCTCTCATATATATATATATATATCTGCCATATTTATAGATTCCCCCATATATATTTCTACTATGTCAACTTCATTAAAATAATATTCATTTTTCTCCTCTTTCCTTCAATTGGGTCCTTTAGAGAAAAAGCAACAACTTTCCTTCACACTTAGATGTCACTTACATGTTAAAATAAATTATCTACCCATAGAGTCACAGTAGTAACAGCCAGGGAACAGCTTTCAGCTGCCACTTACTCGAAAAAGACATTATTTGGTCAGATTTTTCTGTCCTGACTGGTTGCCAGGCATCCTTCAGTCCACACCAACTGGATTCTATTTAGTGCTGGCAGACCTCCAAAATCACTGCAGACTGCAGCTCAGACTCTATCAAATGACTTTCAATTTTTAAGGCATTTTATTGGGATTTTTTTCTTTCCAATTTGCTACTCTAGAATGTCTGATTAAGCCCCACAACACATCAAAGTAGTTTTTCTTATAGTAGCTTTCTCTGAGAGGGACTTGAAAGGGGCTGTAAAACCAATTGTTTTTAATGGTTGGGAGATTTAGCTAAGTACCCCCTTTCTTTTTATTAAGAGCAAAGGTGTAAGCCTTAAGCCACAAGACAAGGTAAGATGAAAGTCTTAAACAAACACAACAGTCAGTATCATTAGTCAAGCACAAGGGGTGCATTCTTTTGAGGACAGTCTGATCATAATGGTTGCTGTGTCCCCACCAGCCTCCACTCTCTACTTGAGAAGCATGAATGCTCTGTAGCATTGAAACGCTAAAGACAAACTCTGAACTTTATTATTTTTTCTCCTGCAATCTATTGCCATTCGGTGTCATTTAAGATGCTGCATTCTTGGCTTATTTGACACTGTTCATGTTCTGATCAAGTCTCAAGTTTAGGTTACAAATTTTGTTAAGTGTTAAACTGTACAGAGTTTGAACTAGATAAGTAATTCTCACTAAGTAGCAAGAAGGGATTTAAAGCATTTTGAATTATCATCATCATCATCATCATCATTATTATTATTAGTGTGTGTATGTGTGTGCGTGTGTGTACGTAGGTGGATATGACAGTGTGTGCTCATGCCAAGACATGTGTGGACGTCAGAAGACAACTCGCTCTGCAGAGTGGGTTCTTTCCTTACATCTTTCTGCGGGATCAAACTCTAATCCAGCTCTCCATGTAAGAGCCTTTACCTCTTGAGTTGCCTCGTTGCCTCTTGATATAAACATTTATCTGTCACCTGTATCTTTGTAGCATTTGTGCCAGGTGCAGATTGCTTCTAAATTTCTCTCCTGGCTGGGCACAAGTTGTTCAGTGGTCATTGGAAATGTGTTTAGGACAAAGACAGATTCACTTGGGTGGAACTAGCTAATGCTTGGTCAGAATAGATAATTAGCTTTAAATTCACTTTCTTTAAAGACAAAGTCTGGTGGAATCTACCACTGTCATGATGCTTTAAGGCTTAATGAAACACTAACAGCAAGGCTTTCCCTTCTGCCTATGTACTTAATGTTTGCTGCCAATTGTATACTCTAATGCTTCAGGACATCACGGCAATAAATGCACCCTATTCACAGAGATTCTCTTGTCACATCTTGTCATTAACATTAAGGCAAAAACACAAAATAACTTGGCACTTTCTTAGTGATAATGACTTGTATATATAATTACCTCACAAAATGAATAGGGTAACACATCCCTTTTCCCTATCTTAATCCCATAAAAAAATGACTGATTTCAAAGTTATGACTGTAGTACATTTTTTTAAACAAAAATATGTAATAAAAGGAAAAGCTCTGTGTGCCCTACCCCTGAGCAGAATCCAGCACTGCCCTAAGAGGTTCCACCACTCCGTGACAAGCTTGGAGCCTGTCTGTGATTCCTCTGTCATGGCACCAGTCACCTGCTGGTTCTCATTCAATTACAGAGGAGAGCCACGGGAAATCACTGCTGGCGCAGCAATTTTCTGGATAGACTCAGCAGCTGCCGCTGTGTGAGAGCCTGCACATGCTATACCTGATTTAACCCAGTGGAAGAAATGGAAGCCTAAAGCCGATGGTCTCGTTAGAGGTGAAGCGAAATGCATGCATCAAATCCACTCATATTAACTTCTAGCTCACATCTCTCTGTGCACGGGAAGAGTGCCAAAATTTGAAAATATATCGATTTCTTAAGCGTTAAAACAAAGTTACTGTGAACCAAAAGAAGT
The DNA here is from genome assembly GCA_028555095.1 of Dicrostonyx torquatus. Classification (NCBI taxonomy): domain Eukaryota; kingdom Metazoa; phylum Chordata; class Mammalia; order Rodentia; family Cricetidae; genus Dicrostonyx; species Dicrostonyx torquatus. The sequence continues at coordinate 1,321,549 of JAQHUG010000309.1, forward strand.
TCATATTGTTTTTTTATTCCCAATATATTCTGTGTCAACCATAGGAGTGACTACATGGGATAATCTGGATTTTTTATATAACAGTCGATTTTATGCACCCACAATACCTATAAGGATATGTGGACTTAGAAAGCCAAGAGTTCTGGTTTTGGGTTTAGAAAACATATTCATTGTAGTCATCACGATTTTAAATAATATTTAAAAGGATATTGCAGAGTAGCTCCAGAAGGGATGGGTTTCCTTTAGTCTCCCATTATTTGTTCAGTGAGTCTTGACTACCTCCTATATAAACAGGCAGAAAGCCAGACACAGAGAACGAACAAGTGCATATCACATATAGTCCTTGCCTGGAAAAGGTGGTATTAATTCAAGATAGTTTGAGAATATGTACATTCTGCCCCAGCTTCCAAGAAGAACATTCTTAAATAATATACACGATCCTACTAGGAAAATAATAACACATAAACACTATTTTTATCTGCTCGGCAATCATTGAAAAATCAGATTTATAGAGAGAAACTTGTAACCTTAAGCTTATGGAACATAGAAACTTATCCCCAACCTCACTCCATCGTCCTGTATCTTTAAGCTCACCTTATTAAGTCAGGGGTCTAAAAGGACAGCTCCATCATGGGCTACAAGAAGATTGTTGGGAGAGTGTCAGAATAACTGTGGAGGGACCCTGAACAGCTGTAAGGATGGACAGGCAATTGGGAACTGGAAATATGGGAGTTGGAAGAGAACAAAAGGGCAGTTCTAAGATACTTTGAGAGACATTGTAAATAACTTCACATGAATAAAGTCAGTCAATTTTACATGTATGACCTGCTGTGCAGACAAACCTGGTCTACATTTAATCAATCATTACTTAGAGTTTGTCTGTAATGTTTTTTTCTGAAGAAGAAAAGGGAAGTAGAAGTATTTGGAGTGGTCTTCCAATGTTTGGGGAAAGAATAAAAAAAAATTAACCTGGGCAAGCTAAAAGTGGTTTTGGGTAGGAGATGGAAGGCAATGCTCAGAGGCAGACTCCTTAGTGGCCTGCCTAGGGTAGGCCAACGAACTGTGTGTTCTAAGATCCAAATAAGAACTGAAGGCACCAAACCAACTCTCTGTTGCTTGGACTGTTGTTTTTTGTAAGGGAAAATGGGGTTTCTTTTTATCAGCTTAGAAAGAAATAAGAATTAATTACATAATGGATATCATACAAAAGACAAACACACACACACACACACACACACACATACACACAAACCCCTGCAACTATGAGCCAGTCACTTAGAATTTCTGAGTCTCTGCTCTCATCCAGACAGAAGTACTCATCTACTACATAAAGCCATCTTGGATGTTAGCAAATAATATTAAGGAAGTGCTAAGCAAAAAGCAATAGTTAATGGTTCTGACTACTTTTAATAAGACACAATGACTTGAGGACAGGTCCTGGGATGTCACAGGGAGCCTTCTGAAGGTGTCCCTGAGTATATCCAAGGACTGATAATCAGAATACAGTTGGACAGCTAAGTCTGCATCTCTGGAGGATAGACTATAAGGAAAGAAGATTTGCATGTCAGTCATACTGGTGTTTGTATGTGCTAATTGTGGCAATGATGTTCGGGCCAAAATCAAAGGAGAGTATATGGGGTGAAAAGAGGGCTGTGGTTTTTGTTTGTTTGCTTGTTTGGTGTTTTGAGGCAGGGCTTCTCTGTGTAGCTTTGGTGTCTGTCCTGTAGCTCTTGTAGACCAGGATGGCCTCAGACTTACGGATATCTATCTGCCTCTGCCTCCCGGGTGCTGGAATTAAAGGTGTGCACCACCACCGCCTGGGTAGGGCTATGGTTTTAAGGTGGGGAAATACCAACATTCAATCTTCAAAACATGGCATATGGTAGATAAGTAAGGAAAACGAAAAGAGAGAGAAGGGTAGGACAAACAGTGTACACACTGTAGGCAATTGAAGTGAGCCACCTGGTCAGTCGGTGTTGCTGAATATCTAGGGTGTCGTGCACTAGTCTAGATCTTCAGGTAAAGCAGTGGTAGGTCACAAACCTTGTTGTCAGTCTGTGCTCTGAAGGCGATCCAGGAGACAGAGAGTAGACAATATGTACATAACTTGACAGTGCTAACTGAGCACATGGAGAATAAAGGAGCCCAAGGGTAGAGAGAAATTGTGACAGGTTGCGGTTAATACAGATGAGGTTTCGTGGATGGAATGGCAAGTTAGCATAGGAATTAGACAAATGGTCCCACAGTTACCTGAAGGAAAAGCCTCATCCTTGTAGAAGGGACACCAGCACAATGAGTCCTGAGGTAGGAAGTATGGTGTGCTAAGGAAGAGTTGTTCTACCTAGAAAAACATTCTTGGTTTGGGCCTCATTAACATGATAATAAACCCTTCTTGCTTTAAAGAATACTATTATTTTTCACGACTGTTAAAAAAAATGAGAAAATAAACAAGTCACTAGGAAGAGAAACAAAACAAGACAAAAAGCAACACCATCTTTGGTGACCATGATTGCTACCAAGATGGCATCTGAATCTTTCCATTAGCATCTATGGTCCTTGATGTCTCAATGGACTTTTTTTTTTGGTTATATTTTCAGCTTTAAAATTATTAAGAAAACTGCATAAATATTGGATTAAATATAAGCAAATGCTGTGACTAGACACAAATGTTCTGTAGTTTTATATGGCCCACTCAAAGCTGTGAGAGCGCAATACACTCAAGAAATACTCTGTTAGTCAGTGGACTATAAAGCAAGGAGCCATATTTACAGGCCTGCAAAGTATAGAAGACGATGGGGCCATGAAATTTTATATAAGGTCTTTATTTTATTATTTTATTAAAAGTCATGTAATCATGAACCAAAATGCCTAGCTGCAGAGTGAAGATTTTTATTTTGAAAAGGGAGCTTGTTCAAATAACCTGATTGTCTTCAGATTTGGAAACAAATGAGTGATTTGTTGCTTTATAAGAACTAACAGATGACAGACCCACAAGACCAATGCTGAAGAACTGTGTGAGTTAATGTTGGCTAAGGAGAAAGCAGAGGTGTTTCCTGAGTATAGTTTTTATCAAAATGATTCAGTGGTAAACTCAGAAGACAGAGGATCATGCTTATGAAGATCAGCATCTTGATGCTCTTTGAAAGGCAATCCTGTTTATTCTTTGGAGGAATAAGAATGAAATATCAGATCGTTTGTGCTGGCACAGTTACTCAGGACCACGTCATGAGGTGATATTGTTCACGGAACTATTCTGAGATGGAGGAACTGGGCACAGTCACTTGAGGGGGTGACCCGCTAGGGCTACAGACATTAAGAAGCAGAAGTTGGATTTGTATCAGGCGGGGCAGCTCCAGGCAGGGAGGACTGAGCTTGGTAGAGAGCGAGGGGGCGTGTCCTTTACTCATTCTAACCATCTGTAGCTCCAGGAAGTTTTCAGCTTCTTTCTTGTTCAGTATTTCTCATATCCTGACGTGAATATTTAAATTATCATTGTTTTTGGTGTATGTCCTATGATGCAGTTTATACTTTTAATGGAGAACACTACCCATTTTCTATAGCTTCAAAAGAAAGTGACTGGAGGGTTTGTAATGCTACCAAATAGTTTAAACATACAGGCTCTTTGTATGATGTTGAGCTACACACATGTGAACATTTAAAAAGAACAATCCTCACATGGAACTCTGGAGATTCTTATTTGCAAGCAAGAAAACCTCACAAAGCCACCATGTAATTCAGAGAAGGACAACTCTCCCGGACTCATGCTAATACTGATACCTTGAATTTTTAATTTAATTCTGAGTGAAGTCTCAGCTCAGTGCCCAGATCTGGACCTCCTGGGCAAATCTATGATGTCCCCTTGTAAAAAGGTAACTTGTCTTGGAGCAACATACTGCTTCTGTTTTGATTAATGAAGAACATATAGAGAGAATGCCGACTCCACGTATGACAAACTACAGTAAGTCTGTCAGTCCCTTGACAAGCGCCATGATGCTTCGCAGGTGAGAATGTGTGCGGGGGCCTTGCTGCTGGGAATATTACCTTATGGTGTGTTACGTTTGTTGATGTTGCATTTGGTTAAGTCTGTGAACCTGTGATACTTTGCCTGTCTCCACTACCTGATGATCTAATCTACTCAAGCTCTGATTGGCCAATAGCGAGGCAGGAGAAAGGACAGGCAGGGCTGGCAGGCAGAGAGAATACTGGGAGGAGAAAACCAGGAGAAGGAGCCGAGAAGGAGGAGGGCATCAGGAGACAGCTAGCCAGCTGCACAGCAGTCTACAGAGTAAGAGTAAGATTCACAGAAGAAAAAGGAAGAACCCAGAGCCAAAATGTAGACAGGATAATTTAATTAAGAAAAGCTGGTAAGAGACAAGCTAAGCTGACATCATGGTTATAACTAAGAATAAGCCTCCACGTGTGATTCATTTGGGAGCCGGGTGGCGGGTTCCTCAAAAGAGTCCGAGAAACATAATCACATCGTATTATGACTACCCCTTACAATCAGCCTAAGCTCTGTCAAGGTTTCCCTATAGGAGATGTGGACCCAGACCCGGCAGCGGGACTGAACAAGAATGTTAGACCGCTTTCCTCCACTCTATACCAACCATTTGTCTATTGCTTCTGCTTACAGCATTATACATCGGGACTGGGTATTAAAAACACAGTAATTCCATATAGTCAGTGTACAGTCACACACAGATTTTTCTTCTCGGTTACTAGTCAGATTATAGATTATAGAGACAAATATAGCCAGACAAAGTCTATTATTTTTACTGACTGAAGCTCAGAGATGCAAAATAGTTTCTATGAAGAAACATGGAGGTTTCACTCGAGTTCATGGATTTTCTTCTCTGTTGCCTCATAGCCAGGCTTTTCCACCTGGTCTGCAGCCCCACCTACTCTCCTCAGACCGTCTCTGGTCACCAGTGAAGGCCTTGAGAGCTGCTTGCTACAGGCCTCACCAACTTCGGGAGAATCCCTGCTGATGCATTATTTCCACCGCCCTTTATCTGGCCCCTTCCAAGTGTTCATGCATTCTATCAAGTACCGGCTTTGCTTGGATCTCAGGCAGCCTCCTTAATGGAATAGATAAAAATTTTCCAGCATAACATATACACACCACCACCTCTTTGCTCCTGCATTTTCCTAAAACAGCAAACTATGCTAATTACTTTTCTTTGTAGGAGGGTCTGTAATTCCTACTCACCCTTTCCTTCCTTCCTTCCTTCCTTCCTTCCTTCCTTCCTTCCTTCCTTCCTCCCTGCCTCCCTCGTCTGTTACAGTCTTGTAAGTGGTTACTCACCCAGCTCACTGATGTAACTTCCCGAGATTCTGACTTTCTCAACAAATGGATTTAAGAAAGAGAAGGTGTCTATTATCACCCTTACTCCGAATTTCTATTCTTCCTCTACATCACATTTTCAGATGAACGATTTTATGGAAACAAATGAAGCCTATGTGTTTGTTAAGATGGTGGCTATATGTGCCTCTGTCGATCCTTTGCCTCGTTGGAATTGGCATTCACTTAGCATTTAGCTCACCAAGTTCAATAAGGAAGAATGGAAGTCTACTCATGAGCCTCCATCAGCAGGGCTTGCAACTAGTGAGCACCACAAACACTCTCAGCCAACTGGAGAGGTTGAGAGGAGGGTCAACATACCAAGTATGTAAAGCGGCATTTCTCTTTGCACAGATCACATAAAAACCGAGTAAGGTGGGTATTGTTGTCCAGAAACGGCCACTTGCTGACAGAGAGAGGAAAAACCATGTTGGGTGCAAGGTGTCCCCAGGCCTCTTCATGACACAAAGAGGACACACTGACACGCCCTGCAAATCTTAGCTCACCAGTGCTGAGGGCCAAAATGATTTTCAAATGTTTAAAAATTGAGCTATTTCCTATTGTAGGCTGATTAGTTCATTATTATTATTAAGTATTAGCTGATTATTGACTCAGATATTCATGAGCTAAGAGATAGTATGTAAAATAAATTTGTGCGTACAAACACACACACACACAAAGCTGTCAGCTAATAAAATGGCTGTTTGGAGCACAGATAATAAAATATCTATTTTAATATAATTTCTGAGAAGCAGTTACCCAAGGTCAACATGTTCACTGTGGAAAGAGAAGGAAGTTGGGCTTTTATCTACCTTCATTATGAACTCAAAGGCACAATGCCCTCAGTGGCGCTCACCCATAAACAACTTGCGTAATTAGTAACATTTCTTCTTTAAATACTTAAAAAGAGAGTGAGGTGGCAAGATTTATTGGAATCACAGTAAAATATTGGTCAGGCATGTGCCCAGTACATCCTTGAAGCATAAACAACATAACTGTTGTATCTTACAATGTTTTGATTTTCTAAATGTTTGAAATGTGAGTAGAGAAATTTGAACTCAAGGCATGAGAATTTTCTAGACTGCTTAAATTGGTAGGTTCTAGACCGTTTGGCTTTCTGTGGAATTACTGCATTCATGCCATCTTGTGATTGCAAGCATGGTTTTGCCATAGGAAAAGGATATAGAGATGTCAGTAATGGTTTCACAGAACTTCCTCCTTCCCTGCCTTTGTCAACACCCCAATAGAGCTTTCACTTCAGTGGTTGGTGGTCACATGGGTGAGTGTTGAGAAACCAATTCATCCTAAGGACAGGAAATGGCTTTACTGTCACTGTACATATCAGAAGATCGAACCAACGTTTCCTACCTACTTGCTTTCTGTCTTGCAGAAAGTTCCATAAGCAACATTTTAGAGACATAGTAGCTCCCTCCACATTAGATTTTGAATCTATTTGCAGACACAGCAGGAAAAATTATGATGAAAATGAATGGCTCTTCAAATTGTTATAAATTAGATAGTAAATGATATTAGCTAAAATCCTGGAAAAACATAAATCTTGACTGAGGGAACCAGAGTTCAGGAAGTAGGTCTTATATAAAAATTATGCAGACTTTCAATACTGCATCGTTTGGAGCTGTTTGCAGACTCGGACCTGAGCCAACCCTCGTCTGTTCCATGTCTTCTCTGTGTGACTCTGAGTATGCTGTAAAATGCCACTTAGTATCATCTCTCTTTCCACAAAGATCGTTATGAAAGAGTAAACAAAATAAAGACAGCACGGCCACTGACACCATCTTCTCAATTTTTAAAATAATATCTTGGGCAAATCATAACTCCTCATTTGTTTGCATTCATGAGATAGGAATAATGTTGATGCCGTACTGATACTGTGAAAGTCAATGAGAGGAGGAAGAAAACAAGTTTATTGAAGACACTCATGTGCAACTACACAGATGTATGACTACGATGTATGGTAAGAAGAAGAATAAAATAGAAACATATTTAAAATGTTAAGATGTAAAAGCTACCCCTAGAGGGAGAACCAGCTACTAAAAATTATCCCAATCTAACGGAACTGTAAATGACTAGTAATAAAGCATTGGTAATTTGCTCTGGTTACTGTCTAGTGATGGACTTGAACTGAAAGTTGCCTGTCTCTTAGACATTTCCCAGTATTGTGCACACTGAGGTGTGGGGGTGTAAGAGAAGATGCACAGGCAGGGTTAAGTCCACATCCCTAACCTTATTAACCTGAAGCTGTACTGTTTTAACACGGCCTTTCAAAAATTCGCACTAACAGAGCCCCATCCCTGCGGTGGCAGTGTGAGATATATGGCTGAGAGGTTCCTGAGACTGTCTAATGCTTTCACAGGGAAGTGGTGACGTCACACTTTAAATGCAGGTCTGCCTGAAAAAGAAGCCCACAGTCCTCTCCTTCATCCCTCCGTAGTAGTCTGCAATTAACCCCTCACAGGGGACACTTACTCTTCTTTGCTTCCTCTAGTTTGTCCTTGGCCCTTTTCTCTGCCTGCAGGAGCTGTTGGATCCCCTGAGACTGGCTGGTCATGATGCCTTGCTCCAAGGAAGGTGATTCCTGTGGAAGCTGAGACGCACAGGCCCTTTTATGCTCTAATGGATTACTCCAGAACTCTCTTGTTTTGTCAACAGTGAATACTTAGCTGTTTGTTTCAAACTTGCCTGATTGGACCAGCAAGTTGTGTGCCAAGGTGAGCTCAAGGAGGAATCCAGAAAAACAAGGTAGTCACTCCAGGAAGTTGACAGTTCATTTGGTCTCTAACTTCAACTCTGTATAAACAAGGTAACTCTAGTGGGTTGTTCGGTTTACTCACAGAGGAACGGGCGAGAGATTTTTTTGGTATTCTAGCCCACCATATACGCACACATACTGAGTTGCTGCTGAAATACTGAAATACCTTTCAGGCTGCCACCTTTCCCCCAGCTCCTTGTCTCTGTAATACTTGCCTCAGGCCTTTATCTGTCTCTGCTGGAGGAATTATTTGCTTGAGGAAAACTGATTTCCCTTCTTTGAGGAAGGAAGAATTTCTGGCTTTGTTGGGGGAGCTCCATTCTCTTCCCGTCCTAGGCCTCAGGTGACAAGAAAGAAAGAGCAAATGGGGCATATTGTGTCGTTCCCTCGCAATGCTTTGTTGCGGTTCAAGGTGATCTTACTACAGTGTCTAAACCAACAATGAGAGAAATCACACCACACACTTGAGATTAACTTGAGCACTGCCTTTTCCATCACGTGGTGTCCATGTATGCCTAGGTACAATGCACAATGGTGCCCTCCTATTTCATCCGGTTCTGTAAAGTAATGGACAAACAAGAAAGCCACTCATGGAAAAGAATGTAATATAACATTTGTATGTATCCCCTACTTTTATTGGAAAGGAGGGGCAAATTTCTTTTTAGCTCATACTATGATCTACAGATTGGCTTTTCATGGCCTTTAGCTTCATAAGTAACACTTTCGTCACCTGGTCTGTCAGGGTCAATTTCTTTCAGTAGGCTTCTGGGTTTGAAAACAAATTTAAAACAAACTGAGAGGTAGACCTTTTAATGTTAGTTTTTTCATTATTGCAATACACACATACACACACACACACAGCCTAACTATTATTAATCTTTGGGAATTTCACAACATGCACCCCAGTCCCATTTTCTTCCAGTCACTCCATATCCACCCCTCATTCCTCTTCAGCATCCTTCCCAGAAGAGACCTCTCTCTCCCAATTAATTAAAAACAAAACAGAACAAACAAGAAAAGCACTTACTCCTTGTCTTTCCTGCCTTTCAACACTTTTTCATTTGTCCTAGTGGGAGCTGTGGTGTCATGCAGTACACCATTTTGTCTAATCATCCCTGCCCACACATGTTCATGGCACTGAGTCAGTGGTTTGATTCAGGGCCTCTGGCCTCAGGCACACCATTATCACTGGACCCTTACTACTGAAACTCCTCCTTGCACACGCTGCGGTTGGCCTGAGTCATGGAGATCCTGCAGCTAAGGCTGTCTTTCTGAAGGACAGTCCCTTTTCACCCTCCAGCCAGTCATAGATGGGGTTAGATGCTAGGGTGGGTCAAGATAAGGTCCAGGATGTGGTCCTGGGTTGTAGCAGAGTTGGTCAATCTAGGCCGTGGGGACTGCCCACATCAGGTGAGGTGGAGAGTCAGCTTTCCTATGCTCATGTCATTGCGGCCAGCTTTCCCATGCCCATGGAGACGGGGTGGGACTATATCTCCTGAGTGAGAGGTCCAGATCTCCCATGACGGAGTGGAGCCAGCGCTCTGGCTGCAGTGTTCAGTGAGGAGTAGGATCAGCTATCCCGGGGCCAGCAAAGGGTGGGGCCGGCTCAGCACAACCCTCAGACTTCAACAAGCATGGTTCCTGTGGCTCCCTGTGCTAACACACACGAACACGGAACCTAGCAGCAGGAGGGTCACAGATCAAGACATGGCTCTCTGTTGTAGCTCAGGCCAAATATCACCATGGCCCTGGTGGTACACAGATCAGTATGGCCCCAGGGGTAGCATGGCCCTTGGACACAAACACAGTCTCAGGTGGCTAACCAGACCCTGTACATGAGCATGGCCTTCAGTGGTAACTGAAGTCATGAACATCAACTCAGACCCTGGCTGCTATAGGACCACGGACCCAGACAGGATCATTGGCAGCAGCCTGGGCCTGAGCGTCATCACCATAGCTCCGGGTGGTGGCAAGCAGGCCACTCATATCAGCCTTTACTCTCCGCCTTCACTTCTTCAGTTCGGCCACTTTCCATAGCAGATTCTCTCTCTCTCTCTCTCTCTCTCTCTCTCTCTCTCTCTCTCTCTCTCTCTCTCTCTCTCTCTCTCATTTCTGCATCATATATTTGCTTATCACAATGGCGCCTACCTGAGGATGCCTGTGGACGCCTGTGGATGCCTTCAGCAAGCCCGGGCTGGACCCATGCTGACCCATGGATGTCTTTCACCCACCTGAGCCGAGTCAGTCAGCCTGAACTGTGAGGACCCAGGCCCCTTTTAAGGTTTTAAAAATTATTTATTTCTTAATCTTTTCAAATGTCTCATCTATACAGTGGCATTGCAGTGTGTGTGTGTGTGTGTGTGTGTGTGTGTGTAGTGTATGTATGTGTTAATGTGTATGTGTGAGAGAGAGTGCATATATGTAAGTGTATATGTGTGTGTGCCTTGGCAAATCTTTCCAAGGCAGTGAGCTTTTGTCCCGTGTGATCATTTTTTTTCTTTAGATATACCACTGTATCACCTGATTTTGCCTCCTCTTCCTCTTCCTCCCCTTCCTCTTTGTCCCTTCTTTAAAAAAACAAAACAAAACAAAAAAACCAAACAAGGTCTCATGTAGCCAAGACTGGCCTGTGACATACTATGCTGGGTTAACTTTAAAGTTTTGGTCTCTCTGGCTCCTGAGTGCTTGGATTATACGCATGTTCAGCTCCACCTGCTTACTGCCTGTTGGGGATTGAGGCCAGAATTTTGTGTTCTAGGCAAGCACTCCGCCACCCCAGCCACATCTCTAGCCCCTCGAATCAACTTCTACACTGCTTAGTTTTACAACCAGGACAACAGCCTTGTAAATGATCACGGATCTTGATCAACACACATTCCAACTGAATTTCTACCTGTCTTAGACAGTGAAGTGCTGTAAGTCGTTAGTTATTCTGTGAGGTGTTCAGTGGAGATAGTTATGAGAACGCATTTTGCTCTTATGTTGAATATCTTAGCCTCCCGGAGAAAAGGGAATTCACAGGGATTGATGTTAAGTCAGAAGGGTCAGTAGAACAGGCTTCAGGAAAATGGTTCTTCATGTTGTCTGGAAAATGCTATATGTCCCCAGGGCTTCCCCAATCCTCAATAGACTCCTCATTGGCCCAACCTTATCCCTTTCCATGGTGCTTCATTCCATTCTTTGAAGTAAATCTGCATAAACTATAACCTAATTGGGCATGTATCTTAACCAGCTGGAGGGGTCTTCCAGTCTCATATATGAGAAAGTTCATGATGAACACAGAGAAGACTCTTAAGTGTTAGTGTCCCTGACAACATCCTAAATGACAGTGTGAGAGGAGGCCTGACTCTGACAGGGTAAACAGCAGGGTTGCTGGCAGGTAGATAAAGGCCTACACTGAGTTTTCCTCAGAGACCTGTGCCAACTGTTTCTTTCTGCTCGGAAGGGCCACTGCTTTCTTATCTCCCTCTGCCTCCAGCAAATGGGGCATCTAGTTCCTTATGAGCACAGATCCGCAACAAATATCAAAGTTCCTGGGCTCTTCTGGTCCATAATGTTACCCCCTACCTCCCCTAAACACACACACACACACACACACACACACACAGACAGACAGACAGACACACACCACCTTCCAGGTTGTTCCAGTCTACAGGTTTCTCTCCCTCTCCAGCCTGTTTTATAACTGGCAAGGTTTTCTGTTTTCTTCTGTCCTTCCCATCATCTGAGGTAGTCACAGCAGCTTTGGACTCTCTGAAACGTCTTCGGTTACTCTATCTTCTTGAGAGGTAGCCATGGCAGCTTTGAACTTTCCCAAATAAACCTCTTCACCCATGAAGTGGCCTAGTTCAGCCGTTTCACTGCGACCTCACAGTGAGATCCTACCCACCGCTCCCACAAAGTGATATGCATGATACTCACTTTGGGACTAATTATACCATAAACACATATGAACTAGGAGAACTCAGCATTGACATAATTAGATATTGGTCTGACAAAATTGCCAAACCTCAAACAGTATTCTACACTTAAGTTCCTGTAGCAGTAGCATTAACAAGTTTTGAAACCTCCCTGTTAAATTAGAGAGAAGGAATTTTATAGTTATTTACTGGGCCCTTTCAAAACACCTGAGATTTAAAGCAAACACATCAATGCCAGGAATCACTACATGTGCCCCTTTAAGATCTCTAAGAAATTTAAATTTTATGATAGAAGTTTGTCTCTCTCTTGTTCACTAGTAGAAAAGTCTTACGGTCGAGAACCATTGACAACACTGAATGATCCCTTGTTTAGAAAGATGCAAAAGGGAAGAACTGTGGGAAGCCAGAAAAGAGAAAGACCCATTCAAAATAGGAACCTAGGTGGACTTCCTCCTCTCAGACACTCTCCATTAAAAACAAAATGTGTTTGAGGGAAGTGAACAGTTCACTTAGGAACAGAAGAAAGGCCTTGCATCTCAACCAGAGGTCTTGGGAAAAGCCAAAAGAAACCACAGGGCCAGCTCCACATGGCCTTAAACTGATGCTTTCAGGATACTCTGTATGTAGATGAAACGATGCTCATCCCCAGTGACAAACAAATAAGACAGTAAGAGTGAAGAGAGGCGAACAACTGAGAAGATGGAGACAGTGCATTGGTAGTGGAGACGGATGCCTGGCTAGGGAACTTGCAGAGTGTTATATATGTCACTATACCATGAGTTCCTATAACTGAGTCACTGCCTCTTTCTATTTTAATAGAAGACTAGTAGCCCTTATCTTCAAGCTCACTATGTAGTCAGACTTGATCGCCTGAATTTTCTGCTAAAGCCTACTGGGAACTCAGTCATGTGCCACCATACTTCACTTATTTTTGATGCAGTTTTCACTTGCAAAATCAAATATTTTCATAACAATAATGCCATAAAAGTGTTCTCTGCCCATGACTTGAAGTTTGACTATGTTATTTGAATATCTTGAATCTGTAAAGAATCAGTGGATAAGGATTTCTTTTTCTACTCATTAATAATATACCAACCATATGCCAAATACTGAATCTATTACTTTGCAGTTCATAATATGTCCATATTTAACATTTGAGTCTTAGGATTTCCTTCATACATTTTACTGATACTGTGGACATGGATGGTTAGCATATATCATACTGGCTTACCATAGAGTAAAAAGACTCTGTATGGATCCTCTGGCAACGGAAGGGAAGGAGGGTATCTTGTTGAGCAGTTCAGGGGCCACTCTATCACAGCAGGAAAAGCATGTGTGTGTGCTATTGTGACAGGTGCTCAATAATCTTCATACTGCGGTGGCAGAAGGGAAGCAGGAGAGCTATGTTAGACAGAAAGGCTGGGCTCTACCCCAGTGGCCTAGTCCTTTACCTGGGTCCCACTTCTTGAAGGTTCTAGAACCCCTCAGCCCCACTAGCTAGGGACCAAGTAAAAACACAGTCACCTATGGGGGGGATTAATGTTTAAGGCATTATGGTTTATAAAACACCCAAGTATAATTAATGATGTGGAAACTGTGTTACGGAAAAATCTGACTGACAGGCCCGAACCTGGCGAGCTCCTGAATGATGGAACTGGCTTGTGGAGAATGATTTTACCATTACACGTGGCCGACTCACTTCCTCAGAATGGGTTTTTTTCTGTGATGCTCTTTTCCCAATGGGAAGCTTGAGAAGCATTTTACTTTGGATAAAACTACTTAAAGTGTAGATTAATTAAAATCCAGTGTGTTGTGTTAGCAGCTTCTGGCACTATGAACTAGGTTATGACCTGTTTGAGGTTTCTGTCTATGACCAGTTGGCCCATGGCTTTGGGCCTTTGATGCCATGGCATGAAGGGAGACCATGGTGTAGCGAAACTGCTTTCTATGTGGCTGGGAAGAGGGAAGAAAGAGATAACTGAGAGCTGAGTGCAGTGTCACCTTCAAGGTCGAACAGGTCTCCTCATAGACACTACCTCTTTAAGTTCTACTACCTTTAGTAGCGCCAAGATGGAGAGCCAACTTTTAACACCCAGACTTTTGCAGAACATTCCAGATGGAATCACTGGCAATTTTGAGTGACAGGTAATATAGTATCACACAAAGTTATATTTGGTTTCATGTAAGTGCCTAATTCTTTTTTTTATTATTGTTAAAAGAAGAATTTACATTTACTCCCCTTGTTCCCAGCCCTCCC
>JAQHUG010000309.1:1338047-1362355 GCA_028555095.1 Dicrostonyx torquatus
TTCTTAACTGTTCCTCCTCTAGGGTCGTTCTTTAAGCACCTTCAAGTCTTCCTGTCTGTTCATCTGATCAGCTCTTCCCTTGATGCTGACTATATTGTGTCTTCTGTTATGCAGAGAAATTAAACTAAATAATAATAGTTTCTTTAACTGATGTTGTAGTATTAAGTAATTTTTTGGATTCTGTATTAATGTTGGCCTCTGAGTTAGAACATTTCAAAAGCACAAGTTATTACTTATTATTTAGTACTGTTATTTGATCTTTTTGGTGTAGTTGTGTTTCTCCATTATCTGAAGTGATAAACTCGAGTGTTAGAACTATGAGAAGTAGATACAGAAATAGGTGTGTCAGTCCCAGCCACTTTGAAGGAAGTCTATCAGCACAGTGTGTATTCGTGCCCTTGCTTGTTGATCCACTTTTCTAAAGCTTTTCATACTCCTGTTAATGCAAAATACAAGAAGCTGAAAGTGAGAAAGTTTTTAGAACAAAGACCATGCCCTAGTGTTGGAAGATCTAGCACTGAATTTTGAAGGACTTGTTGTGAAATAGCTTATTTGTGTTCGTATTCACCTTGGAAACTTATCCCTGAGTGTTCTGAATAGCTGTGATCATAAATTTAGCACCTGCTCACTATTGATCTAGTTTCTCTCCATTAAAGTTTCATTTCTAATCAGACTTCCTCTTATTATCTCTTCCGTATATGCTTCAGCTTGTCTTATGATCCCTCCTCCTGCCATGTCAATTTGACCCTTGACTTGAATTTATTGTGAAAATTGTGTTAATGTCTGGTCTTCCGAAGGCCTAAAACATCAAGGGATCTCATGACTGGGAACACCAGTCTTTAAACACAACGCTAAGACTCACTGTGCTGTCCCTGCAGAGCCTAACACCCTTCTCTCACTTCTCTTGCTCACTGTCGTTGGGTAGTAATACATGAAAATATGCAAATAAGACACTGATGAGCTACTATTTTCATATTTCTATAATTAGATGAGGAAATAATGGTTACCATTTCTGGTCCTGCTCTGAATTTCTTCTCTACTCTCCCATTCGTACTTTTCTACCAAACTGTGGCCATTCCTACTTATCCTTTTTATTGGACTTTTTATTGGATCTGTTGTTCTCCTCCTTGGCAGCCCACTTTTCTGATTCTTTTCCCTTTGAATTTCTCCTACAAAGTTTGAAGTTGTCCTGGAGTCAATCTTTGGAGCAATCCTATATTGTTGCCATTTTTTGTGGTTGTATTGTTTTATTTCTGTATTTACTGCCTGAATTAACTTACTTAGTCCTGTGTGCTTAAATGCCATCTATGTCTGTGAGCTTAAAAATTAAATCTCCACTTTGTACCTCTGTGTTGAGCTCACAACCACTTGGACATTAACTGCACTATAGACTTATATAACCAATGTGACATCTGAACACCATCATGATTGTTCACTGTACATTTATTTTAAACAATGGTGGATTTTCATTTCTTCCTTTGCTTCAGGCCGAACTTTGGAGAGTCATTTTCTCTTGCTACATCTAATTTCAGAAAAAAAAAAAACAAAAGCAAGCAAACAAACAAAACAACAGCAACAACAAACCCAAACCTGCCGAGCCTCCTTTGAAAATAGAGTCAGATATGACTTCTCACCTTCTCTCTGCTTCCGGGTCAGAACCCCCATGGCCTCTTTAATGAATGCCACAGTCTCCTAAGCAGTATCTACCATCATTCTTGTTCTGTTTCCGGTGAAGTGGTGAGAATAAACCTGCTAGAAACTATTTACATGAACTCAGACCTCTGCACAATGCCTAATAGTAACTATCTGACCCATGTAACGGTCAAATATTTTCTTACTAAGGCATCAAAGATCCCAACTGATCATTCCACTCAAGCCATGCACCTTGCTCTGTCCTCAACATACCAGACAAACAAACACATTTCCAGGGCATCCACAGGGATTGCCCTCTTGCTGGGTTCAGATCCTGACTTAGAGATTTTCCTACCATTCCATTCAAGACTGCAAAGTTCATCCTCTCATGTTAATTTTACTCTGTAGCTATTATCACCATCTCACATTCTATTGCATTTATTTCTTCTGTCTGTCCCCTCTCGTAGACTACTACTTTCCATAAAAGCATAAAGTTTTGTTCTATTTAATTCATCGATTCATTGTCAACATTTTGTACACAGCCTAGAAAAATGAAAGGAGTTCAATGAATATTATTGGATAAACAACTGAATACCCAGGCTACCCAGGGACACAAAGTGACCACATCGTCAATTGGCCTGGTGATAAATGTGGGCATTTGTGTACAAGAGGCCTGCACAGGCTTTTAGTTAAATATTTATACCACCACACTAACTCTTTCCCCTTTTTTTGCACCTGGAAGCATGATGAGATAGGAAGGGGGAGCAGAAATAGAAAGAGAGATAACAAAGAAAGAGACATTTTAATAAATTATTTGAGTCACAGTTTCTCTAACTAGAGAAGAAATGATTTTTAACAGTCCCCTATGTGATTTAATCTTTGAACTCATTTTCAATTGCATGAAAGTATCACATAGTTTATTCCAATATCTTTGGATAAGTGATGGATTAGGAATAGTATCCTATGTCTTTATCATATCCCTTAATCTTATATCTTTTTCACTGGGACCTACACGACAGAACCAAGTTCTGTAATCCTCTGATTTCTACTCATGCTTCATGGAATGTACACACCCACATACAAGATAGATGGATGGGTGGGTGGATAGATAGATAGATAAATGGACGATAGATAAGTAAATAGATAAATTGGTAGATAGATAGGTAAGTAAATAGATGATAGATCAATAGACAGATAAATTGGTAGATAAATAGATGATAGATAGATATAAATAGATAAATAAGTAGGTAGAGAGATGATACACAGAGAGATAAATAGGTAGACAGGTAGATAAATAGATATAGGTAGGGAGCTAGGTGAGAGATGGACAGATAGTAGATAGATGTAACAACATTATCATTGAATGTCTTTCTAAAGCCTTGCATTTAGCCACTGTTGTGCTACCCCCATCACTCAAATGCTCAGTATTTTTCTATCTTCTCCAAAGAGATTATTATTCTAGAGTGTATATTTTTATAACAAAATACATAATTTTCAGTACCAGTTTTCTTTTCAAGGAAAAGGCAATTTCCTGCAGAGTAGTAGTGCTTTGTAAAAATGCTTTCGTTTGTGATTTATCATAACATAAGACAAAAGTCTTCCCTTTGGCCTAGTTTTGATATTAGATCTCTTACAAATTTTCAGCTATGGAAAATGTTTGCATGAGCTAAAATATATAACTAAGTTCTGTTATCAACAGAGCAATGTAACGAGCAGAGAACTCAGGCTAATGAACAATCTTTTAGTGGTAATTAGAAGAGGTCTGAGGAGTAGAGTAGTCTTCCATGTTCAAAGAGCATGCCAATGGGAAGGGCAGCTTCCAATGCTGTGCTCTGAGTTAAAGATATGTTTTATATCTTTTTAGTTACCACAAGCATACATCCCTGAGTAGTCACTCCCTTGTTCAAGACAGACAGAACAGTTGTTTTTATCCACTTGTGTTTCATCTACCATTGTTTGAAAAAGGCTGAGTCTCCGACAGGTGAGCCATTAGTAATAGGGCTCAAAGACCTTGACAGAGCTCCAATCCTCCTGTCTCTGATAAGTTGAGTGATCATGGTCTCAACTATGAGATAGCACAGTGTCCCACTCATAAGACTATCTTGAAGATTACATTTGATCAAGTGTGAAAATGCACACTCCATACATCTTCACTGTTGTTATGAGTCACTGGAAGAGGCAACGATGCTACCAGAAGGTTATGTAACTTTGATATGGCCTAAGTTATTCCAGTGATCTCAACTCTCACACATCTAAACTTTGCAATTTTTCTCCTGAGTCAACAGCACACAGTCTGATGTAATATGTTTGATGTTATGTATTGTAAAGAAGAAGAAAATTCTCACTGAGTCAGGCAAGACTGTGTACATTAAACAGTCTTTGTTTCTACTAAACATGAACTGCATGATCAGTCCTTATAGGAGCCTGTCAGGAAGCCTCACTGAAAGCTTTAGACATTTTCATAAGCAGCCATACGGTTATAGTACAGTCCTCTACATTCTGGCTCCCGTACAGTGGACTGAGCAATCTCTTCAACCAGGAAACATACAAACAATACCCAGAAAAGCCACATGGCCCTTGTCCATCTAAGTCATCTAACAGAGAAGAGATTTTTTTTTCTTGAATAACTGCTCAGTGATTATTTTGTTATGCTACATTAAGCACACATGTGTCCGTGCACATCTACCTCTCTCTCACACACTCACATACATCCCCACATGTGCACACATATTGTACAAGCACCACACACGCACACAGACACACACACTGGATTTAGTTTTTGGTGACACTTACTTTGACTGAACTTCTCCTTCATCTGCAGGACTGTATGCTTTTCATCTTTTTTTTTGTTATCAGAGAAAATAGGTAAATTGTGTCTGTTAAAATAGCTGGCATGTTGAAAATTCTGAACAAGGAGCAATTATTAATGTCAGTTGCTGGAACTGTAGAAATGAAGGGGTAATGGTAGCATTCAGAGATGACTGAGGTGGACCTGCAGCTTAAGGAATTGCTGTACCTTGTCTGCATTGGGATTTGAATGAGTGAGTACTCTTTGAAGCGTTATAAAGTCTTGAATTTGTTTATTCAAAATGCAATGATTCAGATTACCCAGGCTAAACTAAATACACCACAAAACCAAACCAAACCATGAATTTTGGAAAGTGTTTCTTATGGAGGGGAGGATGCTAGGGCTGGGGGTAGATGATACAGGATTGGGCATAGACTGTTCATAATGCATTATGTAGAGATATGAAGTTGTCAGAAATCAACCACCACTTCTGTGGCCAATAATTTTATGAACCCTGAAGTTTAGAAGCAGTTACACAGACCAAAGGAAAGAGCAATAGGAAAATGTACATCCTGGAAAAATCCATTTCTTCTGGTCACAGCTCACTGGGTTTTGCTATTCATCAAAAACAGTGACTTATGTTATTATATGTACTTCTTTATTTTGAAGATTAAACAATAGATGGGGCTAATGTGGTAGACTTATGTTTAGAATTAACCCTTTATCTTTAAGATTTCTGTATTACCTTAAGAAAGTAACAGGAAATATATTATTTTATTTAAAACATTTTAGGTCAATCTGAAGCTCATAAAAACATGCCAGAAAATAATTTTCCCTATATCACTTTTTTGAGATACAAATTAGTTAAAATGAGTATTCATAAATTGGCAACCGCATGGTAGAAGCAGAAATAGAAAACATATTCTCATGTAATCTCAAAACTAGCAAGGAGTATTTGGCATGGTAGCAATGTATAGTATAGCACTTGACACCTTGTAAATCAGTGTTATATGTATAATCCACTTGGAGTATCAAAAACCACTGAGGGATAGACAGGAATATTATATCCATGTTATATACTAGTTATATACACGAAGAAATGCAGACTAAGGAAATAGGCAACTTGTCAGAGTCCTTTGGCTTTCATGGGTCTTTAGGGTTAGGATTTGGTGGTTACTAGGAATCTGATTATTCTTTCTTCTATGCTCTTGTGCTCATAAGAAACTTAAGAATAGCTTGTTTGAGGACTGGTATAAAGAATACTCAATACATCCATCTCAAAATCCATCAATCCTGTGCTTGTGCTTAAAGGCAAAGGATGCTACACTTTACCACAGAAACACTTGCTCATGCATGTTCAATGTTCTCATGATAGTGAGAAACTGGAAACAGCCTAGGTATTCATCAGTAGATGAATGGACAATGAAGATGTGGTGCATTTACACAATGGGGGAGATTGGAGTGGTAGAATTAAACATGGGAAAGAGAAGGAAGGAGAGGTAAGGTGGAAATAGGGAGGCAAAGCTGAAACTAAGTGCATATGGCAACCCCCTACTGTAGAAGCATATTAAAATATATACATATGTCAAAGAAATATAAAGTCACCAAGAACAGCACAGATGATGCCCCAACTAGACATTTCCCACAACTGCTAGTGCCAAGAATGGGTTACATCCAGTTGAGTTCTTGGTCAAAGGTGCCCCATGGGAACCCCCACTCTACTCAGGTTATTGCCAAGGCTATTGGTTGCTCTCAATGAACTGCTGATAAGGGCCTGCTGCTGAAGACAGCACTAACACATCTCATTAACAACAGAGAAGTTGAGTTGGTGCCTTATTAGAGCCTTTCCCCCTCCTGACTAGTGCTCATGTACTAGAAGGTACTCTACATGCTACCAGAGGAGAAAGATAGCCACCAACCTATCTACAATCCCTTCACTCTACAATGATGACCTGACTGTATGATATGCTGGTACAATAGAGGCACAAACATTCTGGGAGTGATTCAATCTTTTTCTCTGATTGGATATAAGACCTACTCCTCTAGATTGAATCTTTGCCTAACACTGCTTTGATGGCCAAAACCCTCAGACCTCAGACTAAATAGGCCATGGTTTGGGGGAAAATTAAATACCAGTGTTCTTTTAAAAGAACATTGCAATGAAATTACTGTAATGGCATTCTTCTATACCCATGGATCAGTGGCTTGCTCAGCCATAATCAGAGAAGCTCCTTCTTACCATAGACGACAATTAACACAGAGACTGCAAATGGGTGATGTGCAGAGTGTGAGAGACTTTGAAACAATCAGTCCTAAATGGGAAGTCTTCATCAATTTCCTCTCCTCAGGGCTCAGGGAACGATGTGGAAGAGGAAGCGGAAAGATTCTAAGAGTCAGAGGGCATGGGAAGATATCAAGGAAATAGTGTCTTCCAGACACAACATGGACTAAAAGAGATTGTGGCAGCACACATAGGGCCTCTACAGGTTAAAGTCAGACAGGATCTCAGTTTAGAGAGGGGAAAGTGTACACGAACTCCTGTCCCTAACTAATTAGCTGCCACCAACTGATATCTACTTGTAAAGGGAAAGTTAGTGTTCTCTAATGGAGTCTCGCTGAGTATATTAATTACACTTAAGGGTAGCTAACTAATAATTGACTCAATGGTATTTTGTAGACTTTTTGTCTCTTATAACTTTGAGCATTTCTTGTCTTATGGGTCTTTTGTTTGTATATTATGTTTTCCAATTTTATGTCTTTATAAAGTTGTGTGTGTGTGTTTATGTGTGCCTGTGTGTTTCTTGTGTTTTCTTTTCTAAAAATTCTGGTGCTTTTGTTTTTTCTCTGTCTATTTACTAAATATAGAAAGGAAGATGGAGTTGGGTGAAGGGGTTGCAAGGTTGAGATGAGATGATCTGGGAGGAGTTAGGAGAGAGGAAACCATGGTTGGAATATATTGTATGAGAAACGTTTTTTAATTCTTTGTTTCTTTAGTTTTTAAAAATGATTTTTAAATTATTTTATTTTACAAAAGAGTCAGAGACAGCCCCTGCTTTCACTGTTAGGGGTCCCACAAGAAGACCAAGTTACACAACTCTAACATGTATACAGAGTGCCTAGGTCAAGGAAATAGTGTCTTCCAGACACAACATGGACTAAAAGAGATCCAGGCTCCCTGATTGTTGGTTCAGTCTATGTGAGCCCCTATGAGCCCAGGGTAGTTGATTCTTCCTCCCCGTCTTTCTCAGAATTCTCTGAATGCTGCCTAACGTTTGGCTGTGGGTCTAGAAAAACATTTTTTCAATAAAAAAATAAAGATAAAAAAGAATGCCCAACTATTCTGCAGGACTGAGTTTGGAGGCATCTATATGTTTCTATGTGCATCTGGCAGGATTAGCAGGGTTGTGGTTGGAGGCATCTATATGTTTCTATGTGCATCGGGCATCATTAGCAACTAGAGTTCCCTCTTCCATTCATCTCACTGAAGAAAGCTGCAATAAGTTTTTCAGGGAATCTGAAGATGCAGAGCCCTAGAAGGTGCTTTTGTGCTAACTGGGATTGGGACTTCTCACTGCTGGAATACTGAAAAGGAATCCTTCTGGCAGTTTCTTGAAGCAGCATGTTCTCACCTGGGGTGATGGTTGTTCCTGTGCGACTTAAGGCATCACAAGTTTGGGGAAGAATGGGTGTTTCCCAGCCTGTCTTTAAAGAGAACTGAGACTGCTTTACATGCCGTTGGCCCATAACCTCCCATAACTTCCCTCAGTAGAAACTCGTGGGGAGGAAAACAGAGGGTGTGTTCCTCTTTCTTTCCACGTCCCCCTCCAGAATACTATTTTATGAACCACTTCATCTTATAAAGTACTCCTAAATGCTCTCTTTGTTGAGTATGTGGGAGACAGAAAGAAGAACACCAAATGTGTCTAGTGACTGATGATCTTGAAGGATGCTCGGGAAACCTTAACCATAGAACTACATGCAACCTTTGCCTGTCTCTATGTGCTCTGCCTGTTTTCTGAGTCTTCATCTCCTTTTAGCTAAAAACCATCTACCGTAGCAGGTGGAAGAGCATGCCAGAAGAGTGTCAAAAACATTAGGCTAGGGAAGTAGGCCTGTTGGTAGAGTGTTTGTTTAGCATACATAAACTGAACGGATCTAACATGGTGGCACACAGCTGTAAAAGGAGGACAAGACAGAAGGATCAGAAGTTGAAGGTCATCTTCCTCACAGATATAATTTGAGGCCAGCTGAGCTACATGAGATCTGGAATTTTTCAGAAGAAAATAAGTCTCTCTGTAACTATGATCTCTGTCTCTTTCTCTGTGTCTCTCTGTGTCTGTGTCTGTGCCCATTACTCTTCTCTCTCTCTCTCTCTCTCTCTCTCTCTCTCTCTCTCTCTCTCTAGTACTGTGGTTTGGATGGTTAACTGTTCCATAAAATCCCATATATAAAAGCGTGGTGACTAACCTATAGCACTATAGGGAGATGGTGGAACCTTCAAGAGTGGGATTTATTTGAACAAAGGTCATCAAGGGCATGGTTTCGAATGGGTGCAGGAGCTCTGGCTCCTTTCCATCTCTCTCTTTTCTTCCTGGCTGCCATGGAAGAGCAGCTTTTCTTTGTCACACGCTCTCCACCGTGCTATGCTGCTTGAGCACAGGCTCAAAGGTAACAGGACCACCACGGACCAAAATAACCCTTTCTTTTTTTCCTATTCTGTTGTCTCCAGTATTTTGCCATAGTTAAAAGTTGACTAATAGAAATATTAGTAAAAGGACAGTCAAGACCAAAAGAAGATTTCCAGCCAAGATGGATACAGGTGGTATAGGAAGAAGGAAGCAGGAAACTCAGTGGTACAGAGTAGAACTAGCGTTCACAGCGAGAAATGGGCAGATAATGCAGGCCTGGGCCCATCTTCATGAATGGCTTTCTAATCTTGCCATAATCACATAATTCACTCCTCTCTTTCTTACATTAAATACTCGTGGTATTGTTTAAGCCCAAGGCATTCTCACAGAATCTGTGATCTACCAATCTGATCATCTAGGTTGTCAAATAAAGGCTGAGGCTGCAAATTATCAAACACCAAAAGCAAGCCAAGCAAACCAACCCACCTTGGGAGCCACAGCACATAATACAGTAGCTGGTAGCCGCATCAACAACTCTTGGAACATGACTTGCTAGTGCAATGTGAAGTGATCCAACAGTAATACACTGAACGTTCAAAACATCAGAATAAACTGCTTAGATTGAGTCTAAGATAAAATAATAGTGTTTGGTAATATTGGAGTAAATAAAGTCAATTAAAATTGGACTCATTTCTTATTTTTCCTAGTTTAGATTTATTTTATTGTTTTCTGTATGAAGGCTTTGCCTGCATGTTTGTCTGTGTACCAGGTGTGCAGCTGATACCTGCAGAGGTCAGAAGAGGGCATTAGAGAGAACTGTAGTTACAAATAGTTGTGAATTGGGAATTGAACACCACACAACCACAATAGCAACAAGTGCTCTAAACTGCTGAGCCATCTCTCCATACTCTAATTTTCAAATGAGACTGCCATTTCTTTCTCCACTGAAACCTCGTAGTATTGTGGGGATTAGATTTGACATATGAAAAGCACCTGGAAACTATCATGGATATAGAAAATGTTAGTTGTTATCATACATCCTTCCTATCTATCTATCTATCTATCTATCTATCTATCTATCTATCTATCTATCTATCTTCTGCTTATGTATTGATTTAGATAATTGATGCAAGCTGTGGTTGCGACAAATCTGTTGCAGAGCACCAAAGTGTCACAGAAAAGCCTTGATTATCACACAGCATCATCATAAGAATTTCTTTTATCTCTTTTTGTTTCAGCAAAAATATTTTGATGATCTGTAATTACAAGTAGTTAGTAAATACAGAGTGCACAAGGGGTCTTTCTGTAGTTCCATCCAACCCCCGTAGCTACCAAAAGCATGCAAAGTAGTTTGCTGATCATTTGGAGTAATAATAATTAAATTAATTGCAAGCTAACACCACAGTCATTTAGAGCTCTGGCTCCTTTAAAACATCTTTATAACACTTGCAACAGAAAAGGCATAACTCGGGACCCAGCGGGTAGGCCGGCACCATATAAATAGACATACCATACGTCTCTGGTTGTTTCCTGGAAATAAGAAAATATAGTGATGTGAGCAACTTAATTAATTATACTCAGAAGCTTATTTGTGTGTGGTTTCTTTTATTAATTTATTCTGCTAAACTTCCTTTAATTATCTTAAAAGTGAGCCTGAAGCCTGTAACTTGTAAACTCACATAAAGATGGGAAAAGGAAAAACCTGTTGTGGAATTGAATGGCAGTCATCAAGAAAGAGAAAGGGGATTTAAAGGTTGCACTTCTTGTGTTTATGTTATTGACTTAAGGCATCGGGAATGTTCTGTCGGCTAGAGAGAGAGGTCTGCAATTGCTTGCCTAACAAGCCTGAGAACCTGAGTCAAATCCCTGGGACCCACACAGAGGCCGGACATTGCAGCTTCTGCCCCACCCTCACAGCCCACAGAGAGACAGAGAGAGAAAGCGATAGAGAGACATGTATACATAGCACATGTACAAATAAATGTAAAGATGTACATAGAGAACTTTTAAAAAGAAATTTCTATTTGCTTCAAGGATGAAATGAAAACCCATCCACATGTTGTTGGGCACGGACAGGAGCAGACTAGTGGGGGGAGGTTTCATCCTGTTGGGGCAGCTGTCCTTCCAATGCTTGTGAGAAGGGCCTTTAATGACCAGTTTACAATGTTAGATGGATGTAGTGAATGTGAAGATGATCACAGGATTAGGGAATTTGATATCTCAAAACAGGGGACTTCAGTACAAAACTTTAGCCTGAAACAAGCGCACAGTTTTTAACCCAGAAGAGGATTGAGTGACAACTCTCGAAAATTGTAAATAGCAATTAGGACTGAAGTGATGAGTATCACATAAACACATTATCTCATGATGGTTTCATTTTAACTTGAGCCTGAGAGACGCCCAGTAATGTGGGAGTGTTCTCCTGTATTTTGTATTACTTTCATTGGTTAATAAAGAAGCTGCCCTGGCTTGTAAGATAGGTCGGCTCTTAGGTGGGCGGACTAGACAGAATGGAAGTTCTGGGAGGAAAGGAAGTGGGAGAGTCGCCATGATGCTCCCGCCACAGATGAATACAGGTTAGACTTTTCTGGTAAGTCACCACCTTGTGGTACACACGGATTATTAGGAATGGGTTAGTTTATGATGTGAGGGCTAGTCAAGAATAGGCTGGTGATGATGGGCCAGGCGGAGTTTAAATGAATATAATTGTCATTAGTCATGTTATTTCGGGCATAAGCAAGCAACCAGCGGCTGAGCGGGCCAGCGGCTGGGGGCTGGGAGCTGGGTGCCGGGAATACAACCCGCATCTCTTCTCCCTTTTATACAACAGCCCAGGACACTTTCATCCTCACACCATCCTCATCCGGAGCATCTGTAGATCTTTCCATGTGTGTCAACAGTTCTAAAGCGATGCTCTGACCTGTGTTATCATATCATCAATTTATCTAGGGATATTAGTTCTTTTTCCTGCCCTTCTTCACCTGTGTTATCCCAGTGCTTGATGCTGTCCTTGACCTGTACAAATAAATGCTTAATAATAATTGGTACATGAATGCATGAATAAACATAACACAGTGGGTTCTGCTATCTCCAGGGTCATTATCAAATACTTCATTCTAATTTACTCCCCAGTTTCTAAGACTAGGAATAGGAGGTGGCAATTGTGCAGAGTATGGGGTTTTAGAATCAAACCATTCTGTTTTTTACTTAGGAAAGTTGCAAGACTTTTGAGACTTTTCTTCTCTGTAAAATTGGGACTGAAGTATCTACATTATAGGGTAAAAACGAGTCTTAAAATACAGTATAATGAATTTCCAGAAAACCACTAAGTTACATGGATTCCAGCATGGGCACTATTCTCATTCATTCAGCAAGTATTTCAGAGACTACTGAGATCAGTGGTCCAGGCTACGGCCCGAGGTATTGTGGATGCTTTTGGGTCATGCTGTCTTCACAAACCATGTGGAAGTTCATGATTCATGCTGCCACTAACGATAAAGGGCAAGGAAGTATCTTTTACAATGATGCTGATGACTGCAGACTCACAGTTGAGAATAGGAGACATAGAAGGCTCTTGTGACAACCTCTCCCCACCCCCAACTCCCAAAAGAAACTGTCTAGACAGGAAGTCATTGATGAGAACTCTTAAAAATTGTGAAAGAGATGCTGAAGTGTAACTTTTCACAGTTGATGACTTCTTGCAGGGATGGGGATGGGGAAGCACTTGGTTTTCTTTAAAGAGCTTGCTATTGGGAGTTTGACCATGCTCCATATGGGCAACACAAATTGGACTTGGTATATAGCTTTTTTTAGTTTTTCTTTTGTTGATGGGGGCAAGGGTGAGGGGTGGACCAGGAAAGATTGGAAAGTGAGTGTGATCATGATTGGGGTGCATTATGTGAAATTCCTAAGTAATCAATAAAAATGCTATATTGGAAAATCTCTTTAATTTATATAAGTTGGCATTTATTGTGTACAAAATGCATATTATGTATTTATAAATCACAACCTTAAAATAACCTTTATGAATATAAAAGGTCCTTAAAAAGGTTACAACTAAATCCAATAATGAAATCTATGAAAACACAAATGGTAGAATGACATAGAGAAAAACAGTTCAAGATGTGAAAGTAGAAATAAAGTCGGTAGAGAAACCTGAACTGAGGGAGAACTGGAAGGAAAAATCTTGGGCCTTGTGCTTTTCTGCAATTTCTATGTGTGTGTGTCCATCTCTACACATTTCTCATGTTTTTCTGTGATTTCTATGTGTGTGTGTCCGTCTCTACATGTTTCTCACACTTTCCCTTGAGCTCTTTCTCTTATGTTTGCTTTGTTCTATTCTGACTTGTTTGTCTTTGTTTATCTTACTTTATTTCATTATTATTCCTTAGATGCCTCCTTGTTTTCTGAGAAGAGAAGGATATAATGTGGATCCAGATGGGAGTGGAGGTGGGTCAGAACTTGGAAGAGTTGGGGGAGAGGAAATAGTATTCAGTATATATTGTATTTAAAAATCTGCTTTCAATAAAAGAAAAAATGTAATAGTGTGAATGGCGAGATGGTTCATGGGTCAAAGCCCTTGATGTGGATCCTGAGAGCCTGAATTCCACCTCTGAGACCCACATAATGGAAAGTGATCAAACGCTCACAGTTGTCATCTGACCTTCACATGTATGCCAAAGCATGCGTACATACAAACAAATAAATAAATAATAGGAAAAAGTTTAATATTGAACAGGTCATTAAAATTAGCACAACAGTCTAAAGATTTTGGCAGGGTGGCCTGCCTGTGATGCCGTCTCGTAGTTCCAGGGCACCCTTTTCTGGGGCTCTGTTCTGGGCAAGTAAACACTGAAAGACAAAATACAGAGGAGGCAGCTGACTGTGGCCACTGTTTCTGAAGGGTCAGTGGGAACATAGCCCACCTTCTGACTGCAGACAGCTTCTATTCTCCTCCTGATGTTCCCAACATAGACTCCAGGGGAAATACTCAGAAAAAATGAGAGGCCATTTCTGCAGTCTTCTTTATTTTTATTTTAGATCCATTAAAGAAAGATAAATATTTAACACAAAGAAAACCAAGCACCACCATGGCATAGACACCAGAGCTTTTGTTTCATGTCCCCTCTGCTTCTATTACCAGATGATCTTTATTTACTTTTACATTCTTTTACATTAGTCATGATAAGGACTAGGAGACAAACTGAAGCACAGCTCACTCTTTATCACTCAATCTGGAAAATTCAGTGTGTCCAAGTTCTAAACCCAAGACTTTAAAGAAGCTCAAGGCTCTTCTAAACCAGCAAATTGGAAAGCATGAGACCCAGAGGCAAAATGATTGTACCTTTACCTTTCTAAATATTCCCCTTCCTATCTCATGCACAGGTCAATCCCAGGGACTATTTCCGATGTTACTTTCTTCTGGCAGAAATTCTGCTTTCTTAACTAAGCAGAAATGAGAGCTGCAACTAGAAATGGTCCCAGAGAACGGAGCAGTGGAAACTGAAACATATGTTCAGAGACAGTGTCTGCTTGTTTAGCTCAATTAGAAAATATTTAACACTGACCATTTTAAAAGACTAAGGGAGTGTAAGTTAAATTGGGGAAAATGTTCTTTTGTTTAGGGATTTGTGCTGCTGTGGATTAATGAGCTCATTGGATGTATAAGACAGGAGGAAAGGGTACATTTTAATTCAGCTGCCCTACTTTTCTCTGTCCTGCCTTTATCAATTCTGTGTCCATGTCTATCTCTACGACCTCTATCTCTAATTATTACCTCTGTCTCTGCCTCCTCCTCTATCTTAATTTTAACTTCCTCACCCAAAGTTGAGTTCCGAAATTAAATGTGATTCAAAAAGTTCTCTACTGAATAACATTGGACTGATTTTTAGGACCAATTGGTTTATTTGGGTCAGCTATCTAGTTGGTCTTAAGCAATTCTAAGAAGTGTGATTATTCCAAGGTTGTCCCTATCTGAATTCTTAGAAGGCAAACCATATTCCTCCCTCAGGAACGTTTGCTTTGGGACTTGTTTGAATGTAGTTTGCTGATATGGTTTGTCAAATATGAAATAGGTGAAAGATGGAAGGCAGAGGGGAAGGAAGAAAGCTGTTCCCTGGTTCTTGTCAGCTACTGTGCTGGGAATTGTGTCCACTCTCAGTCCTTAAACCCTTCAAAAAAAAAACCCCCATTTTTAGTTGTTTTGTAAGACTCCAAAAATTATACTTTTATTTAATTACGACTGGATGGATTGGAGAGATGGCTCAGTGGCTAGAGTGCTAAGTTCAGATGCCCCAGCACCCATGAAGCAGCCTGGCATGACTTTGTGCATACCTATAATCCAAATGCTGTGGAGACAGAGGCAGGAGGATTGCTATGTGCTGACCAGCCAGTCTAGCCAAGATGGTGAGCTCTATCTTGGTTACCAAAGGAGTAAGGTAGACAGTGACAGATCGACATTGAACATGTTCTGGCTTCTGCATGTGTGCACATGTTGTACATGTTTGTACATGCACATGGGAATGCACCACACACATACATACACACACACACACACACACACACACCACTGGAGCGATTTGGCTTCGTGCTGACACTTGCTTACTAACTTCGTTCTCTTAGTTTTCTATGCATGCAACTTTTTAAACTTTTGTGAACTGCATTTTCCAGATGCAAGAATGTAAGGAGCCATGTAACTTAGAGTAGGTAGTTTAGCACAACATAACCGGAACTGGGGTTAGAGATTCCATCCCCTCCAGTGAAAGTGTACTCTATCCAAGCTGGGCCTGAAATTAGGATCTATACCACAAACAAATCAATTTTCTCTTTCTTGGGACCAACATGCAACTGAACAAAAAATGCCCTGAGGTTTGGTAGAATAAATCTTCCCTAACAGAACAAAACTAAGATCTAGGAACCATAGGTGAATGAGGAAGAAAAGTGGGTCCTAAGAGACTGGATGATCGTTGTGATCCTTTGAGTTTAGTAACTATTTACTAACTTTGTGTGCTACACTGTGTGTATATAGAACGGGATTGTGAAGGAGTGTAAAATGTGTGGAATTTCAGAAGGAGGTCTTTAGAAGGGAAACTTCCACTTGCCTGGTTATATAAACAGTTTTCTCCTAGATTGGAAGGAACATCCCATCCTGCCAGGAAGCTCCTTAAGGGAAAAAGTAAACAACTCCTAACAGCTTCAGAAGTCCCTGAAACTGACCAGATTCACTCCCCTCCCTGTCTCAAAATGCAAACAAGCCAAGCTGCTGAGAATTACTCTCAGACAACCCAAGCAGCAAAGAAGCCTCTGTGAACAGCCAGATCTGCTGCCTAGAAGAAACAGAAACTAGCAGTGTACTGGGAAACAAAAACCAAACCAAACCAAACCAAAACAAACAAACAAAAAAACCCGGATGCCCTGATTTGGTAGAATAAATCTTCCCTAACACAACTAAACTAAGATCTAGGAACCGTAGATACAGGAGGATCAAAAGTGGGTTATAAGGCATTGAATGGTCATTGTACTTCCTGCTTCGTTCAAAGGATTGGATTCAAAGGATTACAGTATCCTGGAAGAGGTTTAGACAAATGAGTCAGTTGGAAAGGACACCCTCTAACCTGTTGAGCTGCCTGCAGGCTGTGCAGTGGACTCCAGGTTCCCAGCTTTTGTGAACTCTCGCCAAAGCTGGGGTAGGCTTTGGTGATGGAGTTGTCTGTGAGTCATTTCTATTCGTGTAAGTAACCCCAATAAGACTCACTGATTCACCAAGTTGGACTTTGGTAGTGTCCATACTTTGGGCTGTTGTGGACTCCCTATTTGGGATGAATAGACAATTGTGTGCATGCGTGTGTGTATGCCTGTCATCTCCCCAGGAAAATTTTGTCACACAACACCTGAAGAGTGACATTGGTCAATTACTCGGAGAAACTTACTGAAGTGTTGCTAAGGGATCACCAGCTACCATTTTGCTAAGCCACAGCTTCAGAATAGTACCGGGAATGAATTTCAATAAGACATCTAAGTGTCTTATTGTAAACCAACGTTGAAATGGAAGACAGAAGCAGATGGACACTAAAATTTCTCAACAGGGAATGTTGTTGACTTCCATGATTCTTTCCAATATCTCAACGTCTACCTTTGCCCACTACAATAGGCACAGGCAAAGCTATCAAGAGCTGAACAGAAGCTCAGAGACACATGGGTGTGGCTGCGAGGTTAGTGGTGGGGAGTGCTTCCTGTCATAAAAAAAGGAAGTGCAGACACGCGTGCGTGCGTGCGCGTGTGTGTGTGTGTGTGTGTGTGTATGCATGTGCACGCGCGCGCTGCTGCTGCTTTGGAGGTTTCTCACTGTGTGTGTAAGTTCCCGTATGTGTTTCTATGCAGGGAGAGACTTGGGAGGGAGGGAGGGGTGGATGTGGCAAGTCAGCCCTCCTTGGAGGCAGCTGTTGATGCTTCTTCCAGGGTGCCGGATATCACTCTCCAGTCTCAAGGTCTGGGAATGATTGTCTTTAATTACCTGTTTGGTTTTTTCTCTCTATTTCTACACTACCACATCTGTTTTTAATTTTCTGTCAATTACTACAGCAATATATATTCCATGAAGAAAATTTAGGAAATACAGAAGACAGGAAAATAAAATAAAATGGGCCCATAAGTCTGTCATACTGCAGTAACCACATTAACATTTCACTGTGTTCTTCCAAGTGTTTGGTTTTACAAAACCAGGATGATGTTGTACATGATTCTTTATGTTCTCCTCTGTTCTCCTTTATCTGCCTCCCTGCATCCAGCCCTTAGCATCTCCTCAGCAGCACTAGGCATTTTTCTGCATTCTCCCTCCACACCTTACTCATCCTTTCTCAATGGTCTCCCTGAGTCATTCATTCTAGAGAGCCCATTGTCCTTCCATAAAAATGCCTGACTGCGTCTACATTCATATTCCCCTTTGTGACCTTTAAATGACCAGCTACTGTTTGATTACATGGCAAACACTCCTAGAGAAAAACAAAGTATTACAATACTGACTCCTTAGAATCCTGTTATCCAAGCATGCTATTTCTCAGACAAAGGAGACATATTCCTACCTCTGTGTTTCCAGTGTTCCTTTGGTCCCAGAACTTTTCTTGAGCTGTTTTTGCTGATCCTTCAGTTCGGTGTTCTCAGAGGTCTTCATAAGATTGTATATTAACACAATTATACCTAAGACATCCTTCTCCAAAGCAACTCTTCAATAGCGATCTGCTAAAGAAAAGTATAAATTAAAAACATACTCTTTTGTTTCTTTACAGTTGACAAATGGGGATCATTTTCACTATTATATATATATATATATATATATATATATATATATATTGTGTGGGGATGGGTATATAATGCATGTTTGTGAGTAGAGGTGCACACATATAGAAATCAGAAATCACCACCCTGCCGAGAAAGGGATGCTACAATTGAACACGCTCTACGGAAGCGTGACCTGCTAGGGCACTCAGCCATTTCCAGCAGGAAGGATATGACAGTGATGCTGTCCACATATCAATGAGCAGAGTAAGAAGCTCAAACTTCCCTAACCATCCTCTATTCCCAAGGTGCACATACTCATCGGCATTGCCGCTCCATGGGTACTTGGAGACGTATGATGTATTCGTTGTTCAGCTTAAAGGCAAGAACTTTCTGATGCAACTGGATATATAACCACAACCTATTCTCTCCCCTCCTTGGCGACGAATGGACCTCCTGTGTAAGGCTATGAGATTTATGGGAAACACTTAGAAAATATAATGTTCCCCAGAGTGGGGAAAAATACTAAGTTCTTGCATGACTGGAATGAGAAAAGGTAAGGGAGGAAGACAAGTGTCACGTTACCTGACTCCTATATACACCTGCCCAACCTCACTGCAGCCGGAGTCATAGCACAGGGATCAAAACACAATAGGCACTATCATTGCATTTTTGATTGCACTATTGAGACACTTCCATTTCATACAGCAAGAGCCAGACAGGAAATCAATTATTTTTGGCAGATTATTTATAGGGGATAGAGTTCTCAGGACACTGGCTTTCTGTTTTATGAACTTATCACCAAATGGAATTATCATATGTAAACATTCTCCTTCCGACTGCTACCCAGAATGGCCTTCTGGATAAATCCACTTTTCCATTACTAAAAGGTATCTGCGTCACACAGCTAAACTTATTTATAGAAACTATCACTGTGAAATAATGAGAACATTCTTGTGAGACTAGGAGGAGCAGACCTAAGATGAGGAAATGAACTCAGAAGATTCCTCAGAGGCTGCAAAGTGTATTCTTTAGTTATCATCTCAGTTGTATTATTTATCTTCATTTATTTTTGCTGGACTACTGATATCTAACACCTGAACCCTCTTAGATATCCTTATTGCACATACTGGAAAGACATCAAAATTATAGAACACAATAAAAATTTCAAGTCCATGAACCAAATGCTCGAAATCTAAAAAGTCACACTGGGGGCCTTAGGTCTTTCAAGCTTGTGATGTGCAAAGAGGGGGGTGTGAGGACTTCAAGAAAGGATTAATGGCATTGCCTTGGAGAATAAAATGGTCTATAGGCATCCCAGCCTTAAGGGCTCCAAATTGATAGCTTTCTTTAAAAAAAACAAAAAAGTACGGATTGCGTAGGAAAAACCAACAAATGCACAAACTCCAGAAAGGCCCAAGTGTTTGCTGCTTTCTTTCATATCAGCTTCCTCCTACCACCCTGCTACATGGCTGCCAGCCAATTCCGTGGCAAGACATTTCAAAACAACTGTGCGGCTCCATATTGATTGGCAGCATGCAATTTGGCTCCACGAAGTCTGCAGAATGAATCAGAAACCTGCCTGGCTTCAATGTATCTTTGTTTGCTTACCAGAAGTAAGACAATTCAATAGCAGGCGGTTTACAATCCTGATTTTAAAGGGCTGCTGCCATTCAGCCCTCCACGCACTGGCAAAACTCAACCAACAGATTTGGTGACTTTATTTATTATTTATTTAATTTGATAAAGCTAGCCCCCATTGGCACATTTATGATTGAGTTCAGAATTTCAGAGTCTTATACTACCGGCCTCTTTTGTACCTCGAGGCACTAATCAAGCTTGTCTAGTCATGTCCGAATGATAATTACATGTCCAAGTGAACATGTGATAAACTTGCTATTTTGTCAGTATGCAAATTGTGGTATTGACCCGTTCTAAAAGGAAATCTGTTGGGTTAGCACAGAGACTGAACATAGATAGCAACCGTTCAGTGTGTGGATTCTAGTTAAGGAACACTTAACTTTTAAGAAACACTACAGGGAATAACATTCCTATCCTTGATGTGAAACCAGAGTATTGAGTTTATGTATGATAAGAGTTTCTTTAGCTCATTATAATATGGATTGTCATAGTTGAAAACAGGCTTTACAAATTAGCTTTTGCTCCTGGTGTACTTAATAATTACTGATATGGACATCTATTCAATTTCAAGAGTGACTGACTCTCTTTTGGGGCCACAGCAGAGGAGAAAGGGAGGTTTTATTTCAGGGAAGCTTTGAAAACAATTGAAACCTTCTGATAGCATTTTATTTACTTATTTAATGACTTTGCCCTTTACTAGTCAAAAGGGATCATTTCTGAGTCAGTAAAATGCAAATACTCTAATTTGTACTAGAACTTGGCAACATTTATCGCAGTGCATCAACAACAACACAAAATGAAGCAGAAGAAAGACATAAAACACAGAGGCCTTCCTTCCGCAGTTCCACGTCTCCAGCCTGCAAGGGTTTCATTTCCCAGGCTCTAGCATGCTTTTCTTTCTTAAAATTGCCCGAGTGGCTGGCTTTTTGCCATGTTCTCTTTCTTCCCCACCAGCAGCATGTATATTTTAAGACTGCCGCTACCTAGGTTCTGTGTCTTCTAAACGCCTTTTCATAAGGAACGCGGTGAAGGTAAGGAAGGCTGGGAGAGGTATGATTACTGTCCTTTTCTCCCTCTTTCCTTTCTTCTACCCTCCCTGGAAAAGATAGGTCCAGACACTTGAGATCGACCCATGATCCTCACATAGGGTGAGTCTTACTTTTTAGCTTGGCTTAACTTGCTTCCTGATACTGTGGTAAACACCATGGCTAAAAGCAACTTGGGGGAGAAAAGGGTTGTTTCATTTCTGGTTACCATCCACCATGTAGGGAAGTCAGAGCAGGAACTCAGGACAGGAACCTGGATTCAGGAACTGAAGCAGAGGCCACGCAGGAAAGCTGCTGACTTGTTCCTCCTGGTTTGTTTAACTACCTTTCTTATGCAATCCAGGACCTCCTGCTTAGAGGTGGCATGACTCCCAGTGGAATGAGCCCTCTCATATCAATCATTAATCAAGAAAATTTCCAAAGACTAACCCACCTCTAGGCCAATCTGATGGAGGCATTTTCATAGTTGAGCTTCCTTCTTCCCAGATAACTCTAGGTTCTGTTGGGAAAAAAATTTCCTTAAAATATGGCTTTTGATACTTCTCTGTGTATGGAAATTCTCATTGTCATTGCCATTTTTGATTCATTATTTGACCCATGTTTTCAGAAATCTAGTTATCGTTTGGTTGCCGATATTTACTTTGGCATCATAATCAAGGGAGTTACTCGATCTAATATCCTTCTCAAGTGGTACAGCTTTTCTACTGCTGCCTTTCGTGCAGTTCTGTTCCTAGACCTCCTCCTCTTCTCCTCACTATCTGTTTTAGTTATATTTCTTCATTACCAGTTTGATGATTCATTTCATGGGATACTTCTCATTTAAACTTTTGATACTGTCTGACTTCGCATTTTAAATTAATTTGTTTTATGTCCTGTTTCTGAAAATGACTCCTGATCTTGATGTGAGAGATAATTCTTTGATGTTTACTGTTTTGAAGTTTCTAGGATGGTGAAATAGCATGCTAAACGGACAGATGCCGGGACAGCGTGAGCAGACCAGGCTCTAATGTGCTGGGCACTGTCGACTTCCTAGAACCCATCTCTTGAAACCTCTTACCTTTCTTTCTTTTCTTTTCTTTTTTAGGAACCTTGCTCAGTGTGTCTGATTCTCAAAATAAAAGAAGGTGTCTCTCATTCCTTCCCCAGCTCACAAATGAAGAAAGTGCCACAACCAAAGAGGGAGATTGGGTCAGCATCAGAACCAAGATTGGAATCCAGATTCTTAGCGAGGGTAGCAGATCCCTGAACTCCTGGCTCTCTTCTCCCTACCTGGTGGCTCTCGTTGTTTGCCTGCTCTCTTTGTTTCAAGCCTTTCTTTTGACTCAGATTCTGTTCCCACCGGCCCTTTTGAGGGACCGCTCCGTTTCCATGATCGCCCTAGTTAAGAGTTAGCACAAACCTGTATTTATTGTACTTTATTTATTTATTGTACTTTAATTCCAGTATGTTTGCCACCGGGAGATAGACTGTTCTTCGTGGGGGCAGGAGCTTTGGCTATTGTTTTCCAAAGAGTTTTTAGAAGTAGGGAACTTTACCTCCACTGTCCCTCTGTGGACACCTGCTTGTGAAGTTAGACTCTGGAGGCCACTCAGTGCAGAGTTCTGGGGCAAGGGGTCTGACATGTCAGGACATTGAGCTACAGGGCTTGCTCACTGTCTTGGCCCTATGGTCACAACCATAGCCCCTTACACACACACACACACACACACACACACAGAGCTCTGAGGCCTCAGATTGCTCTCCTGTGGAACAGTAACAGGACAGCAATGGCTTTGCTCCTGGGGCTCACTCTCCCGGAGGCTTGGGGCTCTGTCTGTTGCTTTCCTATAAAAGGATGGTAAGTGAGAAGTGTTCGGGATTCCTCTGAAAAAACTGTGCAGCCCTACATGCCTCTCACACTCATATGCATCTGAAGTTTTCACTTTGTCTTCTTTCTTTCTTTTTTATCTACACTTCCCCTTCCTCCCTCCCTGCCTTCTTTCCTTTCTTTTTCTTCTTTTTGTCAGATATGCCAAAATATTGAAATGGTGAGTTCCAAGCACCAGAGGATATGGAGATGAAACGAGAAAAGTGCTTGTCTCGCCTCGTGGACCTCAGATCCCAGTGGAGAAGAAAGGATCATAAATGCGGTGGTGTGCGCTGGCATCACATAAAGCCTTTCAGCCCTACGGGTGCTATGCTTAGAGAGCCGGTATCAGAGCTGGGCTTCTTAATGAGCTCCAAACCAGGGTGAAAGAGAGGCTCAAGAGATGCTTGCTGTCGATCACAATAAAACCATCCCACACTAGGCCAAGCGGTGTTGTAATTAACACAGTTTCTGTGTGATGATTTCGGGTCTGGGTGGCGGGGAAAGGAACAAGCAGCCTCTGCCTACAGATGCTTAACTGAGAATGCTGGTGCTGCAGTGTCTTCAAAACCGAATAGCATCTGTCTGAAGCGAAGTGAACTTGGTGATCCCAGAACATGATGTATGAGCTAAAAGGACCATTGGGAACTGCATGCTTGTGCATTTCAAGCCTTTCATGCGAACCTCTACTTTTTCCACGCCCCCCCCACTCTTCTTTTTCACACTTCTCATAGTGGTTTGGTAACCATGGCTCTGGTGATGATTTATCGGTTACTCAAGTGCAGGGCCGGGCAGCCGTCCATAGCCAAGGCTGAAGCCCTGAGAAGCAAGATATCGACGTTTGCTAGACTCGTCACTGTTACAGAGGCACATAGATCCAGAGAGGAAGAGATGCACTCTTAGATGTGCTTTGTAAAGTCAGCAGCAATCCCCTCCGCCAAGCAAGCATTTGTTTCTGTTAGCATGTACTCATGACATTCCTGATAGTCAAGACCATCCTGCAGGTGAAGAAGTTTATTCTGGCTTACAATTCCATGAGGATACGGTCCATCATGAGAGGGAAGGCAGAGTAATGAGAGACCAACTGGTCACACTGCTTTAGAGGTCAGGAACAGAGAGAGAAGAGGATGTGGGGTTAAGCTATAAAACCACAAGGTCTACAACTGGTAACCTACTGAAAACAGAAGGTTGGGGTGTTTGCAAATGACAGAGTCTTTCTCAGGAATCCGGAAACACAAAGACCACCAAAGCTGCTCAGAACCAGCTAGTGACTTTCAGTTTCTTGTCCTATGCACTCAAAGAATGAAATAGACAGACCACGGAGGGTCAGTTTTTGTGAGAAGTTTATTATAGATTCACCTGTAGGAAGCTTGGGAGCTCAAGGGGAAATAGGAAAGATAGAGAAATAGAAAGATGAACAGACAGACAAAGAGATAGATGATAGACAGACAGAT
>JAQHUG010000309.1:1363060-1382988 GCA_028555095.1 Dicrostonyx torquatus
CAGTGGGTGCTGGGAACTTGTAAAAAGCCAAAATGAACTAAGCTGGGAGACTTAAAAACACATAGACAGAGGGGGGGGGGAAGGTGTGGACACAGGTCATCCTTGATACAAGAATGCCAAGAATGGCAAGAATGCAAAACTTTATTGTGCTCAGGGGCAGCTTATGTAGAGATACTTAGTCATGCCCAGCTCTTGGGATCTTTCAGCTGCAGGCCTCTCAGAACCCACTCCCCTGCCATCAAGGTCTCCTGCTCAGAGCAGCTGCAGGCACAGGTGTTCTGCTCAGTTCACTCCAGCAGGCAAAGGGTCTAAGGCAGGCAAAGAAAGTCAAGGGGCCAGGGATCTGCAGCTCCCAACAGGAACTGGATGTTGGTCCTCTTTAAGAGCAGTACATGTTCTTAAACACTGGGTTATCACTTCACCTTTATGTACGTTTCAATACATGCATAAGTCATGCACTGATTTCATCAGGCTAAGATTAGGTATATTCTCAAATAATTTTTTTTGGTGAAAGCATTTCCCCTAGTTCCTAAATGTGCAAAATATGTTATTTGTACATATAGTCATTATTGATAGCAATACTGTATAATAGACTCCAGAACTTCTGGTTCCCATTTCACTGTAACTTAGTACCTAGTGACCAAGCTTCCTCTTTTCTCTCCCCTTTATTCCATTAGTTTGCTAATGACAACTCTCCTCCCCTATTATGTAAGACCAGTTTGTTTAGATTCCATGAAAGAAGTCAATAGGTGCTTATCTTTTTGTGTATGGACTATTTCCCTTAATAATCATCACCACAAATACAATGATAACATCTTTTAAAAATAGCAGCCTTTTCTTTTTTATTCTTCAATATTATTTTATTATTTATGTACCACAATATCCTTATGTATTCATCAGTTGATGGATATTAACTTGTCTTGACTTCTTTGATATTGTGAATAGTGTTCCATATCTCACTGATTGGGATTAATGGATTGTTTAAATTTTCATTTTTAATTTTTTAGAGAACTAGTCTTAAAGTTTTCCATGATAATTAGCTTTTTCTCCTCACATCTCATCTTGTAGTAGTTTTCTTTTTCTTGTTTCTTCCCCTAAACATTTCATATTTCGTCTTTTGGATAATAGTTTTTTCAAGAGTGAGGTGACATCATCACAACTGTGAATTGCTTTTTCCAGATCATTGATCAAGTTGAATGGTTTCTTCATTTATCCAGTGGCCATGAATAAGTCTTCTTTTAGGTAATTATATCAATTATGCCAATTCTTCATTTTAAATTGGGTTATGTTCTTCTATTAAGTTTTTGGAGTTCCTCATATAGCCTGGATATTTTCTCCCTCCTGGATGCATAGTTAACAGTATCTTCTCCAGTCTGAGAAATGGTCTTTTCACTTGTTCTTCCTTTGTGAAGAAGAATCTTTTTGTTTGTTTTAACCCCAAGCAACACATAGAGAAATTTGCTTCCATCATTCATGGGAGCAACCCTGAGGGAGCAGGCCCAAGTCAGAGAGACCTCTGGGGTACTGGACACGAGCCAGGGACCTCTGTGGGAGCAGGACCAAGGTAGCTACCTCCACAGGAGCAGGCTTGAGCCATGGCGAACAGGCCTGAGGTAATGACCTCCACAGGAGCAGGTACAAGGGAGCTGCCACAAAGGGAGGAGGCCTGAGCCAGAGACCTCTACCAGAGCAGTCCTAAGTAAGCAACCTCTGTGGGAGCAGGCCCAAATGATCCCTGGGATTGCAGAGCTGAGCGACCTCCAGGAACACTAAGTGACCTCCAGAATGACTGGAACCATAGCCCTGACTACACCACGAGAAGCAACTATCTGAGCCTTGGATCCACTGGCACCTGGAAGATTGATCACCAGAAATACACCAATCTGAGGAAAAGATGGGTAAACAAGGTAAGAACACACTCAACACCACAAAGGACAACATGACATTAACAAAAACTAATGGCCCTACAACAATAAGACTTGAACACCCAAATATAGATGAAGCAGAAGAAAATGACCTAAAAAATGACTTTAGGAGAATGTTTGAGGCCCTTAAAGAGGAAATAAAAAATTCCCTCAAAGAAAGGAGGAAAAGACAAAGAAAAAATTAAAAGAAATCAAATCAACAAATTCCTTAAAGAAAACCAAGAAAAGCATTCATACAGATGAAAGAAATGATTCAAGTCTTGAAAACCAAAATAGAGACAATAAATAAAACACAAACAGAGGGAATTTTAGAAATGGAAATTATGAGAAAATGATCAAGAACCACTAATGCAAACATAAACAGCAGAATACAAGAGATGGAAGAGAGAATCTCAAGCACTGAAGACATGATACAGGAAATAGAGTCATTGATCAAGGAAAATATTAAATCTAACAAAAACTTAACACAAAGTATCCAGGAAATATGGGATGCCATGAAAACACCAAATCTAAGGATAATAGGGATAGAAGAAGAAGTCCAACTCAAAAGCACAGAAAACATATTCAACAAACTCATAGAGGAAAACTTTCCCAACCTAACGAAAGATATGCGTATAAAGATACCAGAGGCTTACACAACACCAAGTAGACTGGATCAAAAGAAGTCCCCTTGCCACATAATAATCAAAACCCTAAACATACAGAATAAAGAAAGAATATTAAGAGCTGCAAAGGAAGCCGGGCGGTGGTGGCACACACCTTTACTCCCAGCACTTGGGAGGCAGAGGCAGGCTGATCTCTGTGAGTTTGAGACCAGCCTGGTCTGCAAGAGCTAGTTCCAGGACAGGCTCCAAAGCTACAGAGAAACCCTGTCTTGAAAAACCAAAAAACCAAAAAAAGAAAAAAAAGAGCTGCAAAGGAAAAGGCCCAAGTAATATATAAAGGCAGACCTATCAAAATTACACCTAATTTCTCAATAGAAACAATGAAAGCTAGAAGGTCCTGGCCATGCATTCTGCAGACATTAAGAGACCACGGATGCCAGCCCAGACTACTATACACAGGAAAACTTTCAATCACCATAGACAGATAAAACAAGATATTCCATGACAGAACTAGATTTAACCAATACCTAACCACAAACCCAGGCCTACACAAAGTACTAGAGGGAAAATTCCAACCCAAGGAAGTTGGTTTCATCGACGAAAACACAGACAATAGAGGATCTCACAGCAGCAAATCCCAAAGAAGGAAAAAACACACACAATAACAGCACCACCAACAAAAACTAAAGTAACAGGAACTAGTAATCACTGGTCATTAATATCCCTTAATATAAACGGACTCAACTCACCTTTAACAAGACACAGGCTAACAGATTGAATATGAAAACAGAATCCATCCTTCTGCTACACAACTCAACCTCAAAGACAGACATTATCTCAGAGGAAAGGGTTGGGAAAATTTTTCCTATCAAGTAGCTAAGAAACAAGCTGGTGTAGCTATCCTAATATCTAACAAAATAGACTTCAGACTAAAATCGATCAAAAGAGACAAAGAAGGACATTTCAAAATTGTTAGTAGAACTTTGTCTACTCCTTTTTGTCTCCCCACGAATGTCTTTCCACATGAAGAGGTACATAGAAACTTGACTCCCATATGATTGGAAAAGAGTAACTGGGTGGGAGGGGAGAAGGAGAAACACAATGGAA
The DNA here is from genome assembly GCA_028555095.1 of Dicrostonyx torquatus. Taxonomy (NCBI): domain Eukaryota; kingdom Metazoa; phylum Chordata; class Mammalia; order Rodentia; family Cricetidae; genus Dicrostonyx; species Dicrostonyx torquatus. The sequence goes on from JAQHUG010000309.1 coordinate 1,366,698, forward strand.
GTTTGAGCAAATTTGACTCAGGAGATTTTTCCAAACACCATCCTACAGCTTGGGATGCTATTGCAAAATACCACAGTCTGGGCACCTAAAACAACACACATTCATTTCTCAAAGGTCAAGAGACTGAAAGCCTAAGGCCAAGGTGCTAGCAGATTCCGTGTCTGCTAAAACCACCATCCAGGCTTGCCTTTACAGAGTGTCTCACTAGACAAGCTCCACCCTCTTACTAACACTAGGTTCATCATGAAGGCCCTACCTCATGTAAATCCTGCTCTTACTCATATACCCCCAACTCACAATGTGTGGTGTGCTTCCAGTATATGAAGTGGGAAGGGGCGCAAAATTCTCATGACACTGGCCTCTTTGGGGACTGTGTTAAACGAGAGGATGGGAAGAGAGGCATGTGTCATTTACTTACAGAAATCACCTATGAGTTTTCAGTGCTTTTCCTAATCTCTTTCTGCTTGAGAACTGTTTCTCTGGGCATATTGAATTCCCCGTGTTTCTCTGACCTCTGTGACGGTGTATGTTCTCATATGGGCATCCTTTTTACTGTGTCTCTTGGACTAACTTTTCACAGTCTCTATGGACCTTACTGAACCCCATTAGCGAAGCCCCAGACTCACAAATTAAGCTGTTTCTTTTATATGGTCCATTAATGCTTAGTTTTACTTCCAGTACCAAGTGACAGGACTTTTTCTTTTCTCTCCCTTATTCAGTATTGTTTTAGTAAATCTAGGAAAGTGATTATCATATAGTTGATAGTCAGGTTGTGTTTGTTGAACTGATCAAAGAAATTTCCTTTTCCATTATAGCACTAAAAGGGGTTACATACATGTAAACTACCCAACACCCTGGCGTATTTTAGCCACTGATAAATTTTCCTGATAAATTAGATATTTTACTTTCATATAAAGATTTTTCTCTAGCAACAAAAAATAAATTAGAAGTTAAAGTGAACTTTACTTTTTAAATAATCTTTTTTTTCAATTTTATAGACTAATTTGAATATAATCTGACTATTTTACTTTTTAGTATCTTATCTAAATATTCCTGATGCAGAAGAGTTACACTTAAGCCCCTAAATTATATAACTGGATGTAATGATTGTTTATAAACAACGAAGAGTTACTATAAGCAAATGCCATGCGGGTTGGGCTGCCAGCTATGTGCCATCAATTACTCCTTTGCCTGCCACGGCTTTAAAGACTAGACTAGGAAAGTGGTGACTTCCCTCTGTGAAAAGTATCATTTACTATTAATCTAATATGTCTCTAGAATGCATTTTATTAAGGACTTAGATATGAATTATTTTCCAAACAGAAGAAATGCTCATTGGTGAAGAAAATCTACAAAAATGAAATCTACTTTTACCAAGGATGGCCTATTGCTTACTATGCCAAGACACTATTCTCAGCAAACTTTATGTCCCTACATATTAGAATGCCTGCTGGTGCTGAGCTGATGATAGGGAGAGTAGTTGGGGGAGGGGTACACGACTCTGCTGCATCTCATAGGCAGTAGATCCAGAACTCAAACTTTCATTTCCAGAACCTTCATATGCCATTGCCACGCTATAGTTGTTCTTGCACGAAGCACCAGTTTTCTTGGTGTAGAATTAAGGTCTCTGAAAAATACCAAAAACTGACGGACTATTGAACTTTATGTTTAAAGGGAAGTTCTGCCTGCCTGACATTTGCCGTGACACAGGAAACCAGAACAGTTCTGACTTCTGCAACACGGGAGGCCCATGGCACAGGCTGAGCGGCCTTGGTAAAGTTTATATGTTGGTAATTTACAGCAGGTTTGAATGGCAAGGGGAGATGGCACAATGGAAAGTGTATTCACTGCGCAAATCTGAGGACTGGAGATGCTGGGATATGTGACCGCTGAACTGCAATCGCAGTACTGGGCGGGTGGAACAAAATCGCCGAGACAAGCTGGCTGGCTGTCCCAACCAACCTGCAGGCTCTGGGTTCGGTGAGAACCTGAGATCGCCGACTCAGAAAATAGTGAAGAGTGGCTGACAGGGTACCTGCTGTCAGTCGTCGGCCTCCTCACACATTTACACACACACACATGCACCTGTATGTACATGAATATGCATACATGCATACCACAAATACATTAATTATTTTTCTCACCTACTGATGAGAGTAGAAAGTTATTTCTTGGATTTAAACAACAACTTTTCAGGTCCTATTAAACTAAGGATGAAGAAAATTTCGGCCATTGCTGTGGAATGATCCTTCTATATACTGTATAAATATATGCCATTATGATTGTTCTAATAACCAAGCTAACTGGTCAGTAGGTGGACAGGATAAAGTTAGGTGGAAAAGCCAAACCTAGAATGATGGGATGAAGAAGAGCAGAGTTAGAGGAGTCAGCAGGAGACTCAGAGGGAGTAAAACATGCTGGAGGAGAGCTGAAAAAAACCCTGTGGCAATACACTGATTAATAAAAAAATGGGTTAAATTCATATGAAAGAGTCAGGTAGTAACAAGCCTGAGTTATTGGTGGAGCATTTGTAATTAATGTTAAGCCCCTGAGTGATCATTTGAGAGCAGCTGAGGGACAGGAAAACTCGGTCTACAAGTCATTCAAGATGCAAGCAATCAGGTATGCAAAAGGAATACTTAATTTGTGTCTTGCTGGGTCTGAATTGAATTTCACAACAGACTCCGAGGCTCCACAAAGCAAATCATTTTGTCCAAGTTGGGCCCCTGGATCCCTAGCACTGTCACTGTAGTTTTCCTGTAAAAGAAATTAGGGCACTGAAATTGGTGAAGAACATGGATCTAATCAGTCCACATGGTATCTGTTGTTTCCTGTCACCCGACAGTCACTGTCCCCTGCTCTGTAGCTCATGCTCCCGTGTTTCCAAATAGAGAAACACCCTCTGAGCTCTGGCTAAAGTTATTAATATTATGATTCTTTTTCCCCCATGCCTTTTAATGGTCTAGAAAAGTTAACTGAAATGACTGTCTATACTCCTGGACCACTCACTCCTAAACCCGAATGTCTAGCTTCCTAACCTAAAGAGAAAGATGTTCTTTCAAAAGAAAACCCACAGTTGCTGTAATCTAATCTGATACTGGACCTTTATTCCCATAGCTACAAAAAAAAAGAACTTGTTTTTTTGAGTATGCTTCTTCTTTTACGTTCTTTGACCTTGTCATTTCCTGGTGTCCTCCCACCTCTGTATTACTTCTCAATTTTCATATTTGGTTCCTCTTCCAGATCTTTCTTATTGAATACTATAACTGTTCTGTCCTCAGTTTCCCAGTTTCTCAACTTATTCTCTCCTATAGCATTAATTATCAAAGACATTCTTGGTTCTCCGACTCAAATACCTCTTTAATTGGGTTAAATGCTTTCAAATTTTTTTTTGAGACAAGGCTTCTCTGTGTAGCCTTGGTTGTGCTGACTTAGTATGTAGAACAGGCTGGCTTTGAACACAGAGATCCTCCAGTCTCTGCCTTCCAAGTGTTGGGATTAAAGACATGCACTACCACTCCCTGATTTCAAATAATTTTTTTAAACAACATATCAGCTAACCTTTACTGATATGTTATGCATTATGTCTTTTTGACAATTCCATGAAATTGGATAAGAAAGGATGCCAGTGCTCAATACTTCCTACTATGTTTTGTGTGAGTGGCCCCTGCTCCCAAAACACCACAAGGACAGTTTTGGTACTGCAGTCCAGTCTGCAATATTAAGAAGTGTAGTGAACCCCCATGAGGTCTTATGAAAAAGCATGGGTCATCGGTTGCTGGTTCTCACAAGAATCTTGGGACTCTGATCTATCACTTCCTGTCTGCCTGACTCATCTCTCCCAAATGTGCTCCTGCCATTTTCATCCATCACTCTACTCAGGATGCGCAGAGCTGTCTGATCTTGGAGTTGTACCTTCAAATTGTGAACAGCACAAACTTTTTTCTCTCTCTAAATTATTTGGCTCGTATAATTTTATATAGTAACACAAAGCTGACTAATATACTAAAAAAGCTAAAATACCAGCAGATGACAATAAATATATATTGGTCCTTACTATCTACATGTATTGCTTGGTAATCACAGCTACTTGAATTTCTTTTCAGAAACTTCTAAACTTCCACCATTGAAGTGGTGGCTATAAATAACCTTTCTCTAATGACAACCTGGATTCCATAGAATCCTAACAGAGCACAGATTTTATTGAGTTAAAGCACCATGTAAGGAACTGTACATATCAAAGTGTATAATTCAATTAATTCTGGCATACGTTAAACCATTATCACCTGTAATATAACATGTTTGTCCACCATCTCCAAAACTTCTTACATTTTTCACTCTCTTACGAATGATGCCATCTCGTTCCACCTAGTGGCAGCCTCTGATCTTTCCAGTTTACTAAAGACAGTAATCTTCCTATGTTGTATACTAATGGAATCCTAAGTAGGTTTCCATTTCTCAGTTATTTATTTATTCATTCATGTTTTATGTGTTTTACCTGCACTTATTTATGTATACCTGTGTGTACAGTGCCCATAGAGGATAGAAGGGAGTGTCACATGTCATGGAACTGAAATTACAGATGGTTGAGAGCTCCCACGTGAACGCTAGGTAGGTGTCAGAGGCTATGAGAGTTACAGCAAATGGTGACTAGTGTTCAGATGTCAATCCACCAGAGGAGTGATTCTCTGATGGAGGTTAATCCTGTCCAGGCAAGGCTTACAGGACCATCTACTCTGAAAAATGTTGCTCACATTTCCAATGGCAGCTTGGTGTGTCCCCATTGATGTGGGATTCCCCTCTGTATGCTGTGAATACCATTTGTTAATAAAGAAATCTTCCTTGGTCTGTGATAGGGAATAACAGAGATAGGCAGGGGAAACTAAACGGAATGCTGGGGGAAAGAAGGTGGAGTCAGTGAGACGCCTTGTAGCTGCTGCCGTGACAGATGAGCCAGAACTTTACCCGGTAAGCCACAGCCATGTGGCGATATACAGTGTAATAGAAATGGGTTAAATTAAGATGTAAGAGTTAGCCAATAAGAAGCTAGAGCTAATGGGCCAAGCGGTGATTTAATTAATACAGTTTCTGTGTGGTTATTTTGGGTCTGGGCAGCCGGGAACGAATAAGGAGCCTCCATACTACACTTCATTACCCCCACTGTAGTTTGTAACCTCATGCGATGTGTATATTCAATCTCATGATTACATCTCAATCTTATGGGCACATATATCTGTTTGTGGTCACAAAGATAACTTCATTTAATTTTATAATTTTGATATATAGAAATTACACTAGGGCATGCTTCATAACTAGTTCTATTGTCCCATGAGGACTGCAGGCACTTCAAAGCTAATTTTGTTCCTTTTGTTCAGTCTGACTGCATACAATTAGCTCACTTTTACCTCCTCAGAGCAAATTAAAACTAGACTCAAGGCTCTTTGTGAATAGATCCTAAGTTTTAACACTTTACAGCTTTGTAAAAGGTCAGAGTTGCAGATGTCCAATCAAGGTTCCTACACAAAGCACCCTAAGAAAAGCATGCCAATTCTTCACTTGCCAAGTTTTCTGACAATAGACCTAGGCATCAAAGTTTGTCACTGGGCTCTCTGCTCCCCCCTGGTCTTGAAACCCTTGTGTTGCCATGGTGAACAGCTCAACTCTTTATTGCTTACCTTAGGAATGTGCTTTTGACTGATGAGATGTAACTCTTGCAATTTTTCATTGCTTCTAGTTTCCTGTAAGAAAAGATTATTGGACTAGAGGAGAAAACCCTAGGAGAAATTAGAATTAGGACAGGAGAATTAGAATAGAAGCAGAAGAATAAAGAGACTTTTAGGGGAATATCACTGTGTGAGAGAATTCATTCACCCTCAGATACCCTGAGGAAAAAGTGCCTTTCACTTGCTCTATCATCCAATCTGAACCTGGAAGAGGACCTTGGGGCTGGATGCCAAAGACCCTCCTTAGCTAGGAATCAAAACCAGGTCCTCTGCAAAAGCAAGTGCCTTTTATTTACAAAGGTTTCTGTCCTATCATGTCCTGCAGCCATTCAGTTCCAAAGAAACACACTGAAGTCTACATTAAACTGGTTGGCCTAATAGCTCAGGCTTTCTTATTAACTAATTCTTACATCTTAAATTAGCCCATAATTCTTGTCTGTGTTAGCCACATAGCTTAGTACCATTTATTAGTGAGGCATTCTCATCTTGCTTCCTCTGTGTCTGGGTGACAACTGTAGACTGAATCTTTTCTCTGCCCAGAATTCTCCTATTCTGTGTTGCAAGGTTTTTGCAACTAAAGCTAGGTCAGGAAGCCTCTCTTAAATGAGATGCACTTGCCTCTAGCAAACAGATCCTACCTTAGAAAATGCTGCTAGCAAGAAGCCATGCTTAACTCTGTTCTTTTTTGTGTCTAGAATTCTTTCCCAAACTCTCTCAGGCTTTAAGTGGATTTAGTTGTTCACATTGGCACCATTCATTAAATGAGGCTGCTTGGTTGTTCCCAGCTGCTCAGCCCTGGAATAATCACACAGAAACTAATATTATATAAAACACTGCTTGGCCCATTAGCTCTAGCTTCTTATCAGCTAGCTCTTACATATTAATTTAACCCATTTCTATTCATCTGTATATGGCCACGTGGCTTACTGGGTAAAGTTCCAGCATCTGTCTCTGGCAGGGCTATGTGACTTCTCCTTCTTCTTTCTCCCATTATTCAGCTTAGTTTTCTCCACCTGTCTAAGTTCTTCCCTATCAATAGGCCAACACAATTTTTTTTACTCATTAAACAATTGTATTCGTAGCATACAGAGAGGAATATCACACAGCCTTTGACTGCAGAGACATAACTCCAATCCCTATTTGTCAGTTCTCATTATTCAGCCTAGCTACTTTTAGATGCACTCATGTAGATTAAATAGTCATTTAATAGTCATTTATTTCTATTTTTCCAAGTAGTATTTTATGATAATGTGGACCAAACATGTCCATTTATCTGGATGGATGTCTGGGTTGTTTTCATTTGGTATTACTATAAATAACTCCACTGTAGAGACTTATTTTGCATTATCTCGAGTAACCAAGAGCTGATTAACTAGTACATTTATAGTTTGAAAAGGTTCTAGGCTATGTTGCAAATTAGGTGAACTTTCTTCCACTTCATTCTTAGTGTATGAGAGTTCCAGACACAAGGTATGGTTGGCATTTTTAATTTCTGGTATTATAACAGGAATATACTTTTATCCTGTCTTCCTAATGTGCATTTCAAAGGATAAATTAAATTGAATCTGTGCTAATATATTTATCTGCAATCCAAGAAAATGTATCCAACAGTCCCTTCACATATATTTCAAGTTGTAACAACTGCAACTTTTTCTTGGGCTTTAAGTATCTTTATGGTACCAAGTACAACCATAGCTGCATCTCACTTGAAAATGTTTCCTTCTTGTGAAACTTCAGTATCATAACAGTGACTTTTGGACACAGAAAAGTTAAAAAGCATTGAAATAAAATTGGTTTAATTTTTGCAATTCTTTTAAAATTGTGAATATATTAATATTTTATAAATAGCTGTAATTTCCTCCTCAGACCTATTTTTATTTCTGTTTTATGAGGAGTTTTTGGTGTTGGTATTTTGTTTTGACTTTGTTTGCTGTTACTGTTTAAGCATCTGTCTTTATATAAGACAGGGTCTTATGATGTAGTCACCAACTGATCTTGATTTTGCTCTGTACACTTTCCTTGAATTCACAGAGATTTGCCTATCTCTGCCTCCTGAGTGCTGAGATTAAAGTTATGCACCACCATCAACTTGTATGCTATTTTTTTCACTTTTCTCTAATTATTTTCTAATTTCTTATGCTATTTCTATTTTAACACATTGTTTAAGAGGATGTATTTAATTCAACAAACTTTCAAATTTTCAGTTTTCCTGTTGTGATTAGAAAACTCAGGATTCAACAAAATACCTTGAATGGTATCTTTTTAATCAATTTGTTGTTGTTGATGATGGTAGTGGTGTTTCCAAGGCAGGGTTTCTCTGTGTCTCCAAGAACCCACTCTGTAGACAATGCTGGCCTGGACTTCAGAAACCCACCTGCCTTGGCCTCCAGAGTACTGGGATTAAAAGTGTGTGCCATCACCACCTGAATTTATTAAAGTCATTAACACGTAGTAGTTATACAGATGAATGGGAGTTATTGTGACTTTTCCATACACTCATGCAGCCTGTCCATCTACTCTCTTTCCTTTCTTTTCTCTCCTTAGCTCTGATTCTTCCTCTCATTGCTCATCCTAGAATCTGATACTTGTGATACTTTCAGGTCATCTTTGAAATACATCCCATGTGCCCTTAGAAAGAATGCTCATTGTTGGCTGAATATTGTGTGCATGTGTTTGATCTTATAAGTTTCTTGTGCTCCTCCTGGCCTACATTTCCATGTATAGCTTCTGCCTGGATATTCTGAGCATTGATTTGAATGGAATAGTAAAACCTATAATTATTATTCCTTCCTTTAACTGTCAGATTTTGCATTACATATTTCGGTATCCAGTTTTTAGGAACATTTTTAATGTTTATCACTGTTATACTTTCTTGTTCTCTTGGTTCATAATAATATGTAATTTCTTTTATGTTGCTCATAAGTTTTCTAAATTTATACTCTGTCTAGTATTAGTAAAACAACCCAACTTCTATTTTGGTGACTATTTACCTAAAATATCTTTTTTTTACCCTTTCACTTTCAAACTATTTATAGTTCAGAATCTAAATTGAGTCTCTTCTATACAGTGTACATTAGATGCCTTTCATTATAGAGTTTGATTAACCTATACTTAAACTAATAATTACTGGCAAAAGGGTTTTCTATTAATTTGTTATTGTTTCTATATCTTTTAAAACTATTTTGTTTCTCTTTATCCATTTCTAAGTTCCTTTTTTAAAAGTAAAATCTTTAAACCTAATTTTCATTTTCTCTTTGTGAACTCTCTGGCTATTACCTTTATAATTATCATGAGGATTTCAGTTAATATCCTAAAGTTTCAGCACTATAATTTTGTGTTGTACCACTTTGAGCTTAATAATATAATACCATTTCACCACATTAACAGTGCCACCTCTGCTCTTTCAAGTACTTGATGTGACAAAATTGCATTGTTATAAATTATCTACCTTAAAGTTTTAACTAATCTCTTTAGCCATTTCTTAAAAAATTATGACAGTATAAACCAAAGTTATTATAATTGGTTTGGGGCTAATAATTGTTTTCCTTTAAATGCTTTTAAAATCAACTGGAAAACAAAAAGTGAATTTGCACATAATTTTGTTTTATAAATCCTCCTTGCATTTACTTTTATTATGATCCTGTTTGCTTTATCCCTTTAGGTTTCCAGATGAATATCTGATGCCCCTTCATTTCAAGCTGAAGGATTCACTTGCACACTTCTTGCAGAATGATTTTCAGATTTTTTTTTTTTTAAATCTGGGGATGTCATAGTTTCCTGTTCACTTTTGAAAGACAGTTCTGCTGGTTGTAAAACATTTAACTGACAATTACTTTTCTATCACACTGCCTCCTGGTTTCTGAAGTTTTGTAAGAAATCTGGTGATAATATTGAGAAATCCATGTGTGTGACAGTCACTTCTGTCTTGCCGATTGCATATTATCCTGGTATTGAAATTTAGAGATTGATCATAGTGCATTTCATATGTGTCTACTTTAGGTTATCCTACTTGAGTCCATTGAGTTTTACGGATGTTTACTTTAGTATCATTCACTATTTTTGGTAATATGGCCCATTGTTTCTTCAAATATCCTTTTGTCTATGTTATTTCTTGCTATGGTGTTTCATAGGTCCTTGAGAATCCATTTGCTTTTTTAAAACAAATAATTTTTCTTTTTTTCTTTCAGATTTAATTGTTTTTGTTTTCCTCTTTCCAAGTTTACTATTGTTATGTAAAATCTGATCAGAGACAGGTTTTCATTAAATCCTTTGGTGACTTTTACTTTCAGATATTGTGATATTGTTTTACTTACAGCCTTTTATTTCGGGTGTCTCTTCATTTTATTTTTGTTGTTGTTGATATTGTCATCTTGTTCATGAATACTTTCTTGACTTTCAAATTTTATTGCTCTGCTCATTAAATCTTATTGCTCCTAGCTTCCCTGATTGTCTGTATCGCTTTCCTTTCTGCTTGTGTACAGACTTTTGTTTTGACATCATTTACTTGTGTATGTTGGGATCAATTTGCTTCTCCTTTCCAACTTTTTAAAAGTTGAAGTCATTAGCTTAAGACTGATTTCTTCAATGCAGCTGTTCAATGCAACTTCCTCCAAGAGTCCACAAGGACAAGGAATCCATAAGACTTTCATAGGTTGTTGGATTTTTATTTTGTTTGTTTGTGTTTCTCACTCAATGACTTAACTTCACAGTTTTGTTTATTCACTCATTCATGCATTCATTCATTGTTTTTTTTTCTTTGATGAATGAGATTTCTGTGCTTAGTGTTTTATTTTCAGAAAAACAGGAATTTTCTAAGTACATTTCTGTAACTGATTCATAATTTATTTTATTTTCATTGTAATTCTGATTTATACTTTGTATGTGTTGAGTTCATTTAAACTCAAAAAGACTTAGTTTATAGCTTAGATTATCATTTATCTTGGTGTATCTTATGCGTGCATAAGTGTACATGATCCAGTCTACCATTTGATGGAGTGTGGCTTTGCTGTCATTTAAATCAAATTTAATGAACACATGGAAATCAAAGGCCAACCACTGGGATTCCATTCTCTCCACTGTGGGATCCAGGGATTAAACTAGGGTCATTTGTCTTGTATCTTCAGAGCTTTTGTCCTCTGAACCATTCTGATAGCCCATTTACATCATTTTAAAGTTTAATTAGTGTAGGCTGTAAGTACCTGGATTTTGTTTTATATCCAGCATGACAATATTGGTTTTTTTGGGTTGTATGCTGATATTATTTACATTTAGTGTGACTATTAATGTTGGTAGAATTAAATATCATTTTTTACTTGTTATTTTTCTTCATTTCTTTTCTTATCTAGTTTTTTATTTTTCCATTGGTAAATTTTTTTTCTTCTAACACATTTTCTTTTCAAGTTATTAGCTGTTACACTTACAAATAACGGGGCTTTAAGAATTGATAGGGTTGTCTTTTAGCTCATTATTCTGCTTTCAGGTGATACTGTGATGTTTGTGTGCACAGAAACCTTGCAGCCGCTTATCGATCCCTTACATAACTGGTCTCAGGGTGCCACCTGAGATTTTTATTTAATGTTATTTTTCATACCTTGGCTTTTGCATGTATTACAAGATCTTCCACATTACTACTTTCACTCAGCTCTTCAATATCTTATATGTAATTTCAAATAACAGAAAAATATATATGCTCTTACCTATACTGTTCCCATTGTTAGCAATCTTTTTTCCTTCATCCTGGTTCATGCTGTTCACTCTCCTCACTGTATTTCTGCTGAATCATCTCTTTGCCACTGGTATGATAGTGCAGACCTGCGGACTGATAAACTTTGTCACTTTCCGCTTCTGTATTTCCAAACTCCTTAGGCTTATTTTGAACATTACATTGCCTGGGTATATAATTCTGGACTGACATTGTTTTTTCTTCGTCTTTTGGAGATGCTGCTTTTTCTCACTTGCACTGTTTATGAAGAGAAATTTGCCGTAATTCTTATTTTTTGTTCATCTATATATAACTGATGATCAGTTTATTTATTTATTTCTTCAGATGTTTTCGGTTTTTTCCCTGTAAAGACCTCAATATAAATCCGACTACACTGAACCTCAAAGAATTTCGAGCAGTCTTTAAGCTTTGCTGTGCAGGGCTCTCACTAAACTCCCTGTGTTTACATCTGTCTTGTGTCATTTGTCACATTGGCAGTTTTGCATTCATTATTTTTTCATGTGTTTTCCTGCTCGTCCCATTCGGAGGATTAAATTAATTTTAGATTACTTAATTTTTTTTACACAGACCATCAATTACATATCAATTTTTAAAATCATTTTTTTCATGTTTCATTTTTAAAAATTTAATTTCTCAAGGTGTAAGTTCAGTAATGAATGGCCATTAATCTAAGGATATTTTGAAGTCATATTAATTTTAGTTTTTATTTTGGCTGGTTTTTATATCAACCATAAATCTATGTTTTTATTATTTTCACTGTGTAGACCAGGGAGTAAGCACTGCCTTTGATTTGTGAATTTTAATAAATGGGGTCATTCCATACAGTCCATAGGAGGAACTCTGCTGGAAGGCAAAGGCATTGAAATATGTCAATGGAATAATTACAAATATGAAGAATTAAAGCTGTAAAATAAATAGTGGGGCTTAAAACACATGGTATTTTTTTATACAATACTTTCTAATGTAAAAGGCAAGCTGTTAGTAAAGAAGAACATATAAAATAAGATATTAATAAGATACTTTAAAAAAAGCAAACAGGTTACTATGAGTGCCTGTTACTATGAGTGGTGGTAAGGTGTGATGTATGGATTTTGTCATACAGTGGGCAGGAAGATGTACGGTGCATAGCTTTTTACTTATTTTTAAGAGATTCTCTGTAACATGAAGAGTGCATGATAACCACTGTAAAATCATCTCCTGCTGTGCAGAATTTGAAAGGAAGGAAAAGTTGATTGCCAACATTTTATAGCTAGCGAATGCAACTGAGGGATGATATTGCCTGAACTTTGGAGTGTCAATCACAGACAGAAATAGCAAAAAAAATCTCACAGCAAGGGTCAAGGTTAATTAAGACATTGTACTTTGAACAACTGACCTCTGAGTAAGTGTAGTGACAAAGGATTATCTCCAATTAGTGAATTAATTCTGAAGACAATTACCTACGCATGGATTATTTAGTTTACCGTGAGTAAAATTTACAGATCAGACTGTGGCACAAATGATGGACAGAAAGATATCTAAAGAAAAGCCTCCTGCAGGGCCAGGAAGGAGAAAAATCCAATTAATTCCTGTAGACTACAACTCTTACCCTAGTGATAATAGATGGAAAGTGATACACAACACGTAGCTCTTGAAATTGTGTATTATCTCTAGAAGACAATGGATCTATTTTTATATTTACATGAATTGTTTATCAAACTAGATATATTATTTCATATCAAGTCATCTTTTTTCTTACAAGCAATATTATTAGTTTTGCGTAAGTTAATAGTAAAATGGTAACCTTCAAGTAAGACCTTAAAATGGTAAAATGTTAGATCTAAGCAAAACTTTAAACAAATGTTGATATTTAAGTAGGACTAGTACATTCAACTATAGACTTTTCCACATGTACTACTTCAGTAATAACATGGCTACCACTGGCCAGTTCTATTTTGTCATTTTGCCCTAATAGTCACAATGTCAGGATGATCAGAAAGGCTTTGGGGATGATTCGCATGGAAGGAAGGGCTCATTCAAAGGATTCCTGCTGGACCATTTTCAGGAGTCCTCGTAATACTGACTCAACTTTCCATCATCTATTCTTCATCAAATTCACACACACACAGTGCTAAAGGGAATGCTGTTGTCTAAATATACGATGCTGACCAAATAGTTCCGGTCCCTTTCCTTCAGAAGTTCTTTGTCTCTTCGAATGTAGTCCATGATAAGGAGTTTGAAAGTTGCACAGATGATGGCATGTTCTAAGAAAAGAGGAAAAACAAAATCTGGCTTTCATTTCCTTTTTTCCTTTTTCTTTATTCTCTCTCTCTCTCCCTCTCTCTCTCTTTCTCTCTGATGCTAAGTGCCTTGTCATTAATTTAAGCCCCCATCCCCCAACTTACAAATATTTTTAAAGACCTCTTTTAGCTATTTTTCATTATATCATAAAAATATTATAGAGAACTAAGAATGTGAGTGAGGAAATAGGATATTGCGATGTTCAAAACAAAAATGGAGACAGCTCCAGCTGGAAATGAGGTCAAGGAAAACAGGCAGACTTCAAATACAGCTTTAAGGTGAAATTAGTTGGACAGGGAGAAGAAAATGTGGCAAGGATGAAATTTAAAGGTGAAAGGGTTCAAGACTGGGATCTTCTTTGTGCTGAAAAAAAAGTTAATCTCACAGTACTTTAACACCTTTCTTTTCAAAAGAAAAGACAAGGGACTCACACCTGCTTGTGTGCTCAATACTCAGCATTAATTTAGTAATGCCACCAAGAATGTGGTGGAGGAGGAAGAAGAAGACGAGCAGAATGAGAAGAAGGAAGAGGAGAAACTCATAAAAATTAGGAGGACTTCTTGGTATAGTAGACAATATATTTTAAATTTTTCACTGAAACATAATAAAGCGACTGAAATTGGGAAACCTCATACACTTTAATACAGAAATCAAAAGAGCACACCCAAATTGGAAGGATATGGGGGAAGTCAGATGATCTGTCTTCTCCATTAAAGGAGAGCTGTCATTTTGTGACTGGGTAATGGGTGAATTCCAGGATGTAGTTAATAAACTTCCCTTGACTCATGTCACCGTGGGTGAGAAGCATGTGTCAGTCCCAGGTAGTGGGATGCTACTGATCATTTCATAACTCCTCATCTTTGGCCACCCACAGCGAATTATGATAAAGTCGGCAACTTCCTTTTTTGGTTACCCCTGTATCTCTAGCCTCTCGAGGGGACTTGTTATTTCCAGTCACGGGCACATGAACCCAGGCTTCTGCCATATGAACTTCCAAAAAGAGTACTTCCCACCGGGCAAGGGAGATGGGCTACCTGCCCCTTCCTGTTCTCTTCTTTCTCCCTTTAGCCTTCATGTCCCTTTCCCTTCCTTCTCTTTCTCTTATTCCACCGTGGAAATGGCTTTTCGTCTTGCCCTGGCTTCTGATATGTGATCCTTGAGCCACCACCAATCCAGCTTTAATAACGTGTGGCTTGGGGGTCTCCACTCAACTGTGAATAAGCCTGACATTATATTTGGTTGGATCAAGATTTTAGTGTTCTGCTACTATAACAGAATATTCGACACTGGATAAATTTATAGAGAACAGAAATTTACTTTCTCACAGTTGATGAGACTGGGAAGTCCAAGATCAAGTACACCCAGTGAGAGCTTTCTTGATATGTTCCAAGGCTGTGATAGATAGGTGAGAGAGAGAAAGGGAATGGCTTGAACATTCTCAAAGATGGCCCCAAGTCTCTACAACAACATGGCTTCACTGGCAATTCAGATTCTAAAGCTCTCTTTTAAGAGGCACATTCTTGCCCTGAAAGCAAACAAAATGTGGATAAAACTGATTCATTATTTCCATGTATCAGCATCAAAAAGTACTATAGAATAACAAAATAGCAAACTAAGAATTTGATGAGTCAAAACCACAAGCTACTTACTCCAATGTTGAAGTTGTTTCTTTTATTTTTTTTATTTGGGGGGCCCTCCATGCAGCTCTCAAATAAATCCATGGAGGCTTATTCTTACTTATAAATGGCCGGCCTTTGCTTGGCTTGTTTCCAGCCAGCTTTTCTTTGCTTAAATTATCCCATCTATCTTATGCCTTTGTGTTTTTATCTTCCTGTACACTTTTCTTTCCATCTTACTCCTTAGCTTGTTGTGTAGCTGGGTAGCTGACACCTCTCTTTCTCCTTTCACTGCTCCCTTCTTGCCTTTTCTTCTTCTATTTATTCTTTCTTCCCAGAAGCCCCTTCTACCCTTCTCTTGCTTAGCTATTGGCTGTTCAGCTCTTCATTAGACCAATCAGGTATTTTAGACAGGCAACATAACACAGCTTTACATAATTAAACAAATGCACCATAAGAGAATGCAACACATCCTTGCATCATTAAACAAATGTTCCACGCAATAAACAAATGTAACACATCTTAAACTAATATTCCACAACATAATGTTCCTTCCCTCCTCCTTCTTTATTTATCTCTTATATATTACATCCTGACCACAGCTTCCCCTTTCTGCTCTCCTCCCACTCCTTTGTCCTCACCTCCTGTCTCTTCTAGAACACTCCTCCTCTTCCATTTACCCTCAGGAAAATGCAGTACTCCTTGGGATATCAACCGAACACGGCATAACACTTTATAATAAGACTAGGCACATACCCTGATATCAAGGCTAAATGAGGCGACCCAGTAGGAGGAAAAAGGTCCTAAGAGCAGACAATAGAGTCAAAGACAGCCTCCACTCCCTCCCACTGTTAGGAGTCCCACAAGGACATCAAACTGCACAACCATAACATATATGTAGATGACCTAGGTCAGACCCATACAGGCTCTCTGTTGCTTTTTTTCAGTCT
>JAQHUG010000309.1:1385048-1403969 GCA_028555095.1 Dicrostonyx torquatus
CCACCACCGCCCGGCTCAGAATCAATTCTTTTTACATATATTTGAAGTCAAGAATTACACCTCAATATCAAGAGTTAGTAAAGAACCTCACTCTGTTTGAATAAGAATTTGAGTAAACATAAGGTGGGACTAGAAACAAATAAAGATGTGGGTGACCACTCTGCGCCCCACAGAGAGGGTCTTCTGTCTTCTAGTCTGTTGTTTATTTTTAAGATTTATCTTTTTATTTATGTCTGTGTGTTTGTGTATATGTGTGGGTGTCCACAGAGGCCAGAATAAGGCAAATCTTTCCTGGAGCTGCAGTTACAGGCAGTTGTGAGCCTCTTTACGTGAATGCTGAGAACCAAACCTGGATCCAGGTAGGAGCAAGTGCTCCTAACTGCTGAGCCCATTTCTTCAGTCACTGTGCTAGTCTGCTGTGTCATCGGTTAGTGAAAGTCAACTGTCTGCTCACCCATCCTTTGGACCCATTCCTAGCCTACATGTTTGGCATTGGACAATTAGACAGTAATCCACTTTTGTAGTGAAGATACTCACAGCTATTTATAACCCTTGTCTGAAAACCCAAACAGGACCTCTGAGAATCAACATAGGGTTTATGGTCACACAATTGTTGTTCCGTATCAAGCCTGAATAGTTCTCACATTACAGCTGCTAGATCCAATAAAACGTGAGATCGACGGTTACAGGATTCTTAGAGCAAGCTTTAAGAACTTGGGTTGGCAGGAAAAAAGTAGTCTCTGGCTTAGGGATGGAGGCACATGTCCACTTCTTTAACTTCTAGGACTCATCTGGTGCAGACCCATGGAGGGCCTGTGCATGTTGCTTTTTCTCTGTGAGTTCATGTGAGTTCTCTGTCACTCAGTTTGGAAGACAGAGCAGTAGGTGGCCCTTGAGGAATTATAGTAGGTCAAGAGACAAAGAGCTCCTGTCAATGCATGTTGGGTAATTGGTACAAGTAAGAAACTAACTTTTGCTCCCTAAACCTCTGAGATGATGATATTTTTGCCCTGTACTTCACAAGCTACCCAATCTTGACTCAACCTCTTGTTACACAGTGGCCTAACCCTCTTTTATTTAAGGAAGTTACACAGCCAAAACGACTTCTGCAGGAGTTGCTCAGTAAAGATCTCGACTAGAACTCTAGGTATTCATAACAACATATGTTTTTGAAGCTCTAAGTGTAGAGGGCATGGTCTAGCCTCATTATTTTGTATTTTTTTATTTTATTGAAAAGAGATTTTTTTCATACAATGTATTCTGATTATGATTTTCCTTTCCTCTCCTCTTCCCTACTTCCCCAAGCATGAGGGTGCACTCCCTTTCTGCTTCTCATTTAAAAACAGACAGGATTCTAAGGGATAATAATAATAAAATATAATAAGAAAACAAAACCAAACATGTCAGAATAGGACAAGACAAATGAACAGAAGGAAATGAGCCCCCCAAAGGCACAAGAGGCAGATGCGGATGCAGACATCCACCATTTACACACTCAGGAATCCCATGAATACACTAAACTGGGAGCATTAATATAGACACAAAAGACCTGTAGGGAAAAATAAATAAATAAATAAAAAGAAGAAAAATAAAATTAAAAAAGGCAATACAACATTATGAGACAGGAAATTTCCAGTGATGCCCTTGAGTTCATTTTCTGTTGGTCACTTACTGCTGGGCATGCATCCAACCCTTAAGAGTAGTTTTCCCCCCAGTGAGATTCCTGTGTTGAAAACTATTTTTTCATTTGCAAGTGATTATTAGTTGAAATAGCTTCTGGCTTAGGGATGGAGGCATCTGTCACTTCTTTAAGTTCTAAGACACACCTGATGCAGACCCATCTTCTCTTCTGCAAGGTTCCCTTGAGTCCTCAGGGAAAGGATTTGATGGAGGCATCCCCTTTCGGGCTGAGTCTCTGTGTTTGTTTACATCTGCTGCACGTGGAAGCTGTCCTGGCCATGGTTGATGGCCGAGAAACACTGATCAATGAGTATAACAGAATGTCATTAGGACTCATTTTATTGCTATTTTTTTTTAAAGAAGAGTAAGTAGTATTCTGTTTCCAGCTATGTCACTGGGCTATCTAGTCTCAGTTCTTGGTCACTAAAGCAGTATCAAATATGGATGTCCTCTCATGTATTTGGAGGAGAAGAGGGAGAGTGAAGATCTGAAGCTTGCCTACCTGCTTTCCTGGCCTCCTTGCTCCCTGACAGGGATCCTTGCAGGGGGTTCCACAGGCAACATCTGCTAGGGGTGGGTACTGAGAAAAAGGGATGAGTGGGGAGGAAGGCTGAAGAACGGTGTGTTCTGCTGGAGATAGGGGCAGAGAGGGAGGAAGGCTGCCGCAGGTTCTACTCCAGAGCTGGGCTGAGACTGGGCGGCAGGATCTGGAGGAAAGGCAGGAGAAGTCAAGATCTACAGTTAGTCTACCTACACCTACAGATTGCCTACCTCCATCCTTGCCATTTTTTTTCTGTTTTTGAGCAAATGGGAGACAGCATTTTAAAGTGCTAAGAATCACATGTGCTAACCTAACGGAGACACCTCCACTTGACCTATTCTCTTCGGTTTTGTATACGAGATGCTAGTATTAGTTGCAGTCTTACAAAAACAAATAAACAAAAAACCTAGCTCCCCACCAGCTGGCCAGCAGGAGCTTATGCACCAGAGGCTGTCCTCCGACCTAGCTTTGTAGTAGAAGACAGTCCCAAACTTCTGATCCTTCTACTCCCACTTCCCAAGGGGAATTTAGGAATTTCAGGCATGTCCCACCGTACCTCGTTTACAGGATGCTAGGGATTGAACCTAGAGCTCATATATACAAGGCAAACATTCTAGCAGCTGAGCTGCTTCCCCTTGCTTTATTCTATTCTATCTGGAGTATACTGTGCCAACCTGTCCTTTGAACATAAAAGGATATAAAATATCAGCTTAATCAAAATGTGACTCCCACGGGATTGCAATATTATCAGTATTATGATAAAGCTTTGTCCGAGGATGTTTCCTTGGAGAGGAAAAGGCAATTCATTCCATTAGAGCCCAAAGTGGTGTCTGAGAACAGGAGAAAGACAAAGGATGAAAATAAAGGATCTTCAAAGCATCATCGGGGGGGGGGGATTTCTAGTGATTTAACCCAAAATTCAGTCTATTGTAAAATTTCACTCATTTGTGGTAACAGTGTGAAAATCAAGGACAAAGTAGTGAGAGTTGTATGGAGCTCAGTGCATGCAGACTGAAGGTTTGTATTTATTCTTCAATGATTTTATTGCAATTTGATTGTTAAATTTTCCTTTTTTTAATAGTCAGATTTGATGGCCTATAATCCCAGCACTTGGGAGGTGAGATGAAAAGAATCAGAAGTTCAAGGACATCTTCACCTCAACAATGACCTTGATGAAACTTAGTTTCCTGCTGTTTATCATCATGGGCACCAGAAGTTGCAGTGCCGTTAAAAAGAACGCGGTTATCAGCAGATGGGCCATTGCTTTGTCTTCCTCTCTGCTCAGAAGCTGTAAAGAAATCAGGCAAAATATCACTGAGACATGAGAACCCTAGCTACTTTGAAATCCAGGCTGAGAACCTGGATATCTGGTATGTGTATAACCATAGTCCCCGCAAAAATTGGCAGAAGAGCTTCCTGCTGAGGTACACACCTTCATTGGCCTTTTCCAGCACCTGGGCCATAATCTCTTTGGCCTGTACCAGAAGCACCCAGTGAAATATGGAGGAGGAAGTGTTGGATTGACGAGGGCCTAGCATTACCTGTGATCTATGACTTCCACGATGCTCAGAAGACAGCCTCTTATTATTCCTCCTTTGCCAAACACTGTATTAGTGGGGCAGAACACTTCCCAGACGGTAACCCCATGCAGTGTGGCAACTTCTCTGCCTTTGATTGGAATGGATATGGACCTCACATAGGGTAGAGCAGTAGCCAGGAGATAACTGAAGCAGCCACACTTCTGTTCTATAGTTGAGAAATTTGGGTCTGTGGACTCATGTGCCTGAAGAAAAACTTAACGACTAATTACAATGCTAGTGATCCAAGAAAGGAGGATGAATCATGTTCATTGCAAAATAAACAAACAAACAAACAAACAAAAAGCAAAACAAAAACCACTCGCTCAAAGCACATTGTATGTCTATACTGGTAACTTCCAAAATATGGTTGTGTGGTTGAAAATTTACATATTTCTGTCTGCACCTAAATTTTCAGGAAAGTCACTGGAAGGGTTTCGTGAGTTTGAAAACAAGGGCAGCCCTGAGGATCTGCCAGCTTCTCAGTGCTCTATGGAAGTGGCTCTAGGAGACTCCACGGACAAGGCCTCAGGCTGTGGAGACAGAGGGCATTATTAGATACTCACTGGCACTTCCTTAGCCCCTGAGAAGGCTCTTGGTGATTCTCTTAAGTCTCTCACTGAGTCCCTTCAATTTGTCTCATTGAGAAATTATTTTACTGAAGTATTCTTAGTTCCCACCACTGAATGACATTTAGTCATTCACTAAGCTGGTAGCCTACTTCAGAAGAATACAGTGCCTTAAGTGAGCCATTTGTAAAATGGAAATTAAGCCAGCATGTTAAATTATGCATGTAAATTATTGACCATGTTCACTTTATTTTAGTGTTACCAAACAGCAATAATCTAAGGCAAAAATCAGAAACAGGAAGCATTTTCTAGTGGATAATTCATCATAAAGTTTTGTCTTCCCATTTGAATCACAGACAGAGGGAAGCATTAGTAAAACAGAAGGTGGTCCCGAACAAATTGTCCTCTCAGGTTCTTAGGTATTTCCAGCATTATTTAGGCTCTTTACGTATCTTAATAATATTTTAAAAATCAATGCAGAATTAAACTTGAGATTTAGCCCCAACTTTGTATATTAAAGCACATCATTCTTCCTTATGAAAAGATGAGCCCCCCACCCTGCCACTACAATGGTCCTTTTCATGTTCTCATGTGGAGCAGCAGACCTCAGAACACCTTCCATCCCTGAGATGGCACTGTGCTGGCTTTCATTTTGAGATTTAACTCTCTAGATAGTAAAAACCAGAAAACATGACCTTATCTCCAGATTAAACATAGACAAAAAAATAAGTAAGGATGTTAACATATTATGGATCATTGCTGGGGGCGAGAGGTTTGTTGGTTCCCAACCGCCTGGATGCTCAGCCCTGAAATAATCACACAGAAACTGTATTAATTAAAACACTGCTTGGCCCATTGGCTCTGGCTTCTTATTAGCTAACTCTTATATTAATTTAACCCATTTCTATTATTTTGTGTATCACCACAAGGCTGTGGCTTACCCGATAAAATTCTTTGTGTCTGTCTCCAGCGGCTCCATGGCGGCTCCCTGACTCTGTGCTTCTTTGTCCCAACATTTAGTTCTGTCTTCTCCACCTAACTAAGTACTGTCCTACCAATAGGCCAAGGCAGTTTCTGTATTCATTAATGGTAATCACAGCAAACGGAGGGGATTCCCACATCAGATCATTATGCTTATTTAAATTTAATTTAGTGAGTATAATTTGTCCAATATTTTAGACCTTGAAGGTTAATAAAATGAAAAAGGCCTGTCCATGAAAATTCAATGTTAAATCTCACTTTTTATCTCAGTAACATTTGTTATAGTTGATCCACCCTTATTTCATTTATGTGTTTGATTTTTTTTAAACGTGTCACCCATTTCTGATTTTTCTTATCTCATTGGCTACTCATTCTTAGGTTCTTGTTGGTTCAATTTCAAACCTCTAGGTTCTAAAGTTTAACAGGCACTAGAACCAGTCTTTGGACTTCCTTAATTTTCTTCTTCCCAAGAATCTCCATGCAACATCCTATGTGTTCTGGGTTCTAAAATGTTTCTAATTTTTATCTGAAATCCAAGGCATAATACATGCATGAAGGAGAAAATGAAGAAGAGGGGAAGGAAGGGTAGAAGGAAGAAGAGGAAATCATGAACGTGATGTCTTCTTAGTTCACATCATATTTATTGGTATGTGATGGAACTATTCACATTAAATCCAGGGAAAGAACCACTTAATAGGACAAGAAACAGTTTCTGGCATTCCCACAGAGATGGGAAAACTGTCAGTACTGACCTGGAAAATAGGCAGACTTCCAACTCAGATTGTACAGGTAAGATGCTCAGAAAGTTTCCTTGGGTAGGGAAGTATAGTTATGCCTGGGCTGAGCACTGACTGGCCTGACCTGATGAATGTTAAAACATACTCAAGAATATAAAATTGTTAATAAGTAAATACATACTAGAATAAAGCCCCAAAATACAGGGTTGCAAAGACATTCAGTATACAACAGGGTAAATTTATCTAGAATCAAGGAAAAGCCAATCACACAGACAAAGAGAAAAGGATAATGCTATATGGCAAGAAAAATCAAAAGGCAACTCAATTGGAACTAACGAGAACTGATGCAGATAGTAGAATTAGGAAGTAGGAAAACAAATCTAAGAATGATTTATAAATACATACCATCTACTGAAATGTAAGAAGCACAAAAACACGTGCAAAGGTGATCAATCCGATGGCTGAAGGAAAATCACTGGAAGTCTGCTCTATATATTCAAAACGTAAGTAGCACCATGGGCCAGATGTGGTGGTCAAGCATCACTCACTGGACTTCAAAATAAGAAATTGACAACAATGAGGACCCTAAGAGAGACAAACATAGATCTAATCTACATGGGAAGTAGAAAAAGACAAGATCTCCTGAGTAAATTGGGAGCATGGGGACCTTGGGGAAGGGTTGAAGTGGAGGGGAGAAGCAGGGAGGGGAGTAGGGGAAAAGGTAGAGCTCAATAAAAATCAATTTAAAAAAGTCAAAAGAGAAATTGGGGCCATTTTCTAATAAACCATTTTATAAAATTAAAATACAGCTAGTAAAAATATTAGCAACAAACGCATCACATGCTTTAATAATATAAAGAACTTATTGACTTAGTTCTATGTGACACCTTCTGTCAGGTGCTGCTCTGGTACTATTTTCTTCTTTTTTTGTTTGTTTTTTGGTTTGTTGTGCATTCTCTGTGTGCCTGGTGCCTATGGAGGCCCAGAAAGGGCATCATATACCCTGGACCTGGACAGAGAGGCAATTGTGTGGATATTATGAAATGAAGCCGAGTCCTCTGAAGGATCCAGATGTTCTCAACATCTGAGCCATCTCTCTAGCCCATCACTTGCTACTCTTAGGCTAGAAAAACCTGTTTTTCTATCAAATGGCTTCCTCTGCATATCACAACTGCTAATAGTGTTGATAAAAATATAAATACATTTAATCACAGAGAGTTCTCCCTTGGGGGAGACATAGAGCCACCTGGGTTTGCGGCCTCACTCTTTTCTAGTGGGGACAGTGTAATGTTCTCCCTGTGTCCAGGACATAGCCAAGTGGCAAAGACTCAGCACTACATTCCATCAGCTCTTCTTAGTCAGAAACAGTTTTATCCTTCAAGAGACACTGGCAATGAGCCGGATAACGTTGTTTTTCACATTGGGCTAAGAAGGGCCATCTTCCAGTACTTGCTATGGGCCTGTTTAACATGTTGCCATGTCCAGGACAGCCATCCTAACAAAGAACTCCCTACCCTAATCGACAGGAAATAAGAAGACTCATGTTAAATCGAACAAAACTCATCATGCAAAGTCATCAGAATGTGAATTCCTGTGTAAATAGGAGAACTTGAAGAGGAATTATTTTTCTTGTCATGTGATTCGAAAGTTTCAGTTGTCAACATTTACTTTAAAAACGACTCTGAACGACCAAGTCTGATAAACAGAAAATAATTCGAAGGAGGTGGCGGCAGAGGGGGTGATTTGTGTCGACTTTGGCGGTGCACAAACACAAAGCCCCCTGTGAGCCGCCTTTGAAGAGGGAGAGAGTGGGCATCAAGCAGTGTGTGCAGCTCATTAGCTCCCTAGCTGGGCTCTGCTCTTTACAAGAGAAACTTCCTCTGGGATTGGAAGGGGGGTAGAAGACCCTTAAGGGATGGGAGCGGGTGGGCAGTTTGCAAGTCTGAGAAATACAAATCTTTGAGGTGACTAAATTAAAAACATGCTATGAAGCCATAAACTCACTACTGAATCTGTGGCCTGGGGTCAGAATCCCCGCAGGAGCGCCGGTTCCTCAATGCCCGTGCTTGTTAACTCTTCTGTAAGGAGCAGCCCAGCTAAGTCAGCTCTGAGCAGGACTCCGTGAGGCCACATCAAAACTGACAACAGGCGGGCCGGTGTGATGAGGCAGCAGTGGGAGGTTCACCCTGGGTGAGGATTCTGCCATGGCACACCCCAGGAAAGTAGCAAGGACAAATGTAAATGTCCCGTCTCACTGAAAACCACTTTGGACTACACAAAGCCTATTCTTTCTTACTTGAAAAGCTACTGATCTTTGCATTCATATGTGTAAGAGATGGAGATTTTTGAAGGACCACGGAATAACCCACTGACAATTCTTGTGTGTGTTTTCTCCATACTGATTAGATGATTGCAGCTTAGTTCCACCCCCCACCCCTACCCTGATAGCTTACCATCTTGCCGTCTTTCAGAGCTATGGAAAAGGAATGGAAATAATGCCAAAATTGCTCTGTGGAAATCACATGTGGGTGTAAATCAATGTTGGTGAAGGATTCTGATCAGGCCTTATTGCAATGTGCACAACTGGGTCCTTTGTTCCGACTCGCCCAGCTCCCGGCTGCTGGTCTAGCTTACATTCGAAATAACCACATGGAATTTGTATTAATTTAAACACTGCCTGGCCCATAAACTCTAGCCTCTTCTTGGCTAACTCTCACACATTATTTTAACCCATATCTAGTAATCTGTGTATCACCATGGGGTGCTGGTTTACCGGGAAAGATCCTAATCTACGTCCATCTAGGGTAGGAGCAACATGGCGTCTCCCCTAGTGCCTTCTCTCTCCCAGCCTTTCATTCTGTCTACTCCGCCCACCTAAGGGCTGCCCTATAAAAAGGTCAAGGCAGTTTCTTTATTGAACCAATGAAAGCAACAGAAATACAGAAGGACCTCCTATACCATTTCCCCTGGACTCGCTGTGTGCCTGGAACTGTGCGCAGCTCAGGGGCACCAAATGGCTCTGAGGCAAGAGCAGCTCTGGCTCCACCATGCTGAAATGTGCTGATCTCAGGCAGGAACTGTCGTAATTATCATAATAACAGCGCAATTAAGGTTTAGACTGGGCAGGAAACAGGCGGTACCATATTACTCCTACATGGCACAAGCTAAAGTTTTTAAGAAGCAGTTAGCATTTTAAGAAATGCTCCTGGATAGTAAAGGATTACAGATTCACGATAGGACATATTCAGACATAAAAGACCTCTAAGTGGGTCATACTGTTAGATAGACATACATAGGTTGGAAGAGAGAAGCAAAAGAGTATTAAAGTTAATGCCTTAAAAAAGGGTAAAGTCTTTAAAGAGAAAGAGCACAGATAGTTATAGATTAAAAGAAATAAAAATAAACCATGTAAAAATGGAAAATTCACAGAATGTCTAGATTATGTATTTTATTGTGTTTTCTTTAAATTTTTTGTCTATGAAGAAGCTAAATACAGAGAGACATTTCATTGTGTGGTCTGCTAAGCAAATCCAACATGTATATTATAAATATATAATGCTTTGGAAAAGAGGTTCTTCTTTTGTTTTTACAGAGGATGAGACCTTGTGGATTCCTTCTACACCAATATGGTATGATAGACCACACCCTCCTGAAAGGTAGCTGTGCACACCTTCAAAAAATTACTTCACCCAACTGGTAACTGAGATGAACCTACCACACAGGATACACCATGAAAGACCTAATTAACAGCACCCACATACAGCAGGAAGCAGTTTGGAGAGAAATAACTGTGCCCATATTCCCAAATATTGTTTATAAATGCTCTTTTACATTTAAAGGGGAGATGATATAGATATAATTAATTTGCATTTGTATGAATTTTGGTTTGTTGATATAAATTTAAGGTCAATTTTGTTATATGTATATGTATTTCTGATCTTGATTAAGGTATTGTGATTGTGTAGCTCATTTAAAAAATGTAATGTATAATTAGGAAGTATAGGTTGTTAATGGATAATCATCTATAATAGTCAAGTTTGTAGTCATGTTAGTTAGATTTTCTAGATGTGCATAGATATATTTCAGATACGCATTCTTCATATCTCTCAAAGATGACAGAATATGGCATTTAATGTCTTAATAACTTAGGGCTTTTTGTGATAATGAGACATGTCTGCTCCTGACAGCACCAAGCTACTTCAAGAGGAAGATGGGCATTGAATAGAGTCCTTATGGAGTTTGCTAGCCATTTGGGCAAGAAACTGCTCTTGCCTGGACTGCTTAAATGGACACAAAGAACCCACACAAAGAGGACTGCTGAACTTGCCTAAATGTGAGATGATCCTTCAGGGTTCCTGTTTAATAAAAGAGTATGCAAGACATTCTACTGGACACAGAAGAAAGTGACTGAACTGTCTTTGAAATTTCCTGCTTCATGGAGAAGTCTGCTGGATACTATGAGCCTGTAGGCTGCCCCAACGGTACAGAGGAATTTTGGGTGACTGTACAGGCAGCAAGATGTCTCTGTCATTTCTAGAGTTTGGAAGTCGCTTACTTCTTGTTTACTTGGGTAATATTTTATCCTTCTGGAGTCTTTGATAGAGTTGAAGAATAGATAGTTATAGTTTTCCTTAGTTATGATAAGAAATAAAGTAGATATAAATATTGTAACTGTAATTCTTGCTTGATAACTATTTTGTAATATGGAATTTTACTATGTTAAAATGAAAGTCTTTCTTTTTTGTTTAAACAGAAAAAGGGGAAATGATGTAGGAGGTCTTTCTGTATTTCTGTTGCTTTTATTGGTTGAATAAAGAAACTGCCTTGGGCTTTTGAAGGCTGGGAGAGAGAAGGCACTGTGGGAGACGCCATGCTGCTCCTACCAGAGATGGACGTAGGTTAGGATCTTTCCTGATAAGCCACCACCTCGTGGTGATACACAGATTACTAGATATGGGTTAAAATAATATGTGAGAATTAGCCAAGAAGAGGCTAGAGCTTATGGGCCAGGCAGTGTTTAAATTAATACAACTTCTGTGTGATTATTTCGAATGTAAGCTAGACTAGTGACCAGGAGCCGGGCGGGACAGAACAAGGGGCCCAGCTTTTTCACATTGCAACAAGGCCTTTTTAATTTTCTTTGGTGCTGTGGACATAACCCAGGGCCTTGTCTACCCTAGGCATGCTGACCTGGACTACACTTGCAGAGCTAAAGTCCTATTACCCATCACAGGAGTCGCAACAGGGGACAGTTTTCCGGCTAGGATGGCATGGTCAGAATCTGGAGACGGGTCAAGGTCAGGGGTGCTGCTTAAGATCTTGGCACGTACAAGATGGGCCCCACAAGGCAAATGGAAGAGGTGCCAAATCAAAGAAACAGTGGCCATTGTATTAATAACGTTAGAGCATAGCTGGCACTCCATTCTCATGGTTTTTAAGGTACTGACAAGTGAAGTAAACTCTGTGTTAACACAGAGGAAAATTATGTTAAATTTAAAAGTTTGAAATGCTCTAAATAATTATAAAATGTCACAACCTCAAAATGTTTATGAAACTAAATTAGCCTTCTGGAAACAATAATTTTAAGCCAGAACTGAGCACCATATTACAGTACATGGTTTGGTTTTCTACCTGTTTTCCTTTTAAATTGTCTGCCTCTGTTTTCAAGTTTTAGGAGTTCATATCAAAAGCAAAAGGCTTGATTTAAAAGTCACCTAAGAACTTATATATTCTATGTCACTTTGACTGAAGGTTCCTGCTTTGTTTCCTTTGGCTAAGTTAATGGAGTTGGTCCTATATTATAATGTATAAAACTTAGCTATGGGGCTATGGTTAATTATGTAGATTCCTGTGGTTATTACTTATGTTCAGAACAGCCCTAACATATCGACTTTATGTGTTGGATTCAACTTTTGCCTTGTTCTTACTTTTAATATTTCTTTGATATTTGGAAGTGTTAAAATCTGCAAGGCTTACTTTCTTTGCCAAATTTAACAAGCTTTATATGACAGTTTCATAGACACTTTGTATGTAAAGGGTGTGTGCCAGCAAGGGATACACACACACTGCAACTGCCCCATGTCTATAGCAAGAGGCACATTTTTCAATAGCATAAAGTCCTCAAGTCTGTCACATGTGTATGCCATGACCTGAGAAATACATCAATAGCACTTGCTTTTAAAATTTGAGAGCCAGTGATAGAGAGAGGGTTCAGATAGCTAAAGGATGCTTACTGCTCTTGCAGAGGTCAGGCAACTTGCAGCCACCTATAACTAGGGAATTCAAAGCCCTGTTGTGGCCTCCACATGTACCCAAATGTATACACACACACACACACACACACACACACACACCACATACACACCACTAAAAAGAATAATAAAACTGCATCTTTGAAAAGAGTTAAACAAATTCTTCGGCCACAGACCACAGAAGGGAAGAAAGATAATAATAGTGGGGTATGGTGCACTGAAGTCCCTTTCCTTCAGTGCCATCACAGCCTTTATGCCTTCACCGTCATATATTTAACAGGAATGGAAAGCTAACCCAAGTATGCTTCAGACCCTTTGACACATCCAGGGTCCAGATGCAGCCCTGACCACATAGGATCTGAGCAGCCCCTTCATCCAGATGGAATTACAGATGATATACAATACCGTGTACAGATGGAGGCTCCTCCTCAACTGGAGTCTAAAAACAATGGGAAGAAACATCTTTTTATTTTCCATTTTTCTTCCAGCTCTGTGTGACATTCACTTTGTGAAATGATCAAAGAAACATTAGAAAGAAACATGATGAAGGAAAGAATAGGGCAAAGTTCTAGCCAACTGCAGTAACCCACCCACCACAGACTGGCGCTCTTAAAAGATATGGGCCACTAGAAGAGAAGGATGGGGCCAGGGAGAGCCAGCCTGTATCACTTGCCTCCCTTTAAAGCTGAGCATGTCATGCCTTGCCAGTCTGAGTCTGAATTCTAGTTCTTCTAACTTTGCTAACAGTAAAACATGTGGGAGAGCCCCATTCCTTCACCAAGGCAAAGCTCTTATTCCTGGCTGAAGAATATCCTCTGTTTTGCTTTTTACCTTGGAGGTATGCATATCCTCCAAAGCTTTTACTGTCCCTTTCTGTGCATACCATACCCTGACCTATTGGTTGCTGTGCCTAACGGAGGCTGTGATTTTATTTGAAAGTCTCCTAAAAAGGCCACATGGGAAGCAGGCTGTCATTCCCTTCTAACACGTAGCATAACGGATTTATACAAACAAATGACACATAAATGGTAATTTATGCATTTATATGAAATGCCTTTAATAAATGATAGCAAGAGAATATTCACACTACACACTTACAACTTATATCGTTAGTTCCTACAAGTTTCTGTTATCAAAAACATTTTGTTTTAAAAATTGTTCATACATTGTGATGTTCCATCAGTTTATTTTATATGCCATGTTTGATTTTGTAAAATAAGTTATGCAGAAGAAAAGCAGATGTATTAGGGAGGTATTTACAGCAAGATTTTTAGCCGGATGTCAAGAATTCAGTCATTTGAGCAACTCATTTTCTGATTGTTTAAAAACAATTTTGAAACAAAAAGGTTATTTGTTTGTTGGGTTTTTATTTGAGGAACCACTCTGGCTGTCCTGGGGAAAATGCCTAAAGATCCCATCTTTTGAACATGCGTGAATTCAGAGCTGTTCTTGCACTCTGGCCTGCTCCCTTGCTGTTTCTCACTGTCGTCCACAGCAGGAGCCTAAAGCTTTCATGGTTCCATTCATCTTCTTTATCAAAAGGAATATAGGAGGATGGTACTTTTGCAAATTTTATAAGGACAAGACCACATAAACCCCTTCCTAGGATCTTGACAGAGGCCCCTCTGAGCCCAGGGAGCTAAAGTACTTGAACAGCTTCCAGGTAACTCTAAGCTTGAGTTTTGAATTCATGAACAATGCAATCTAGCATTCGCCCTCAGCACGCCATGAGAAGAGGGATCCTACTCAGTTCTGTAGCTAAAGGTGAATGAACAGACAGAGAAGAAGGTGGAGACAAATGTAGGTTTAGACTCAATTCTCCCTCCCCCCTTCCCTCTCCTGCACAGAGCAGTGTACCTCTGGCAAAGTGACCTAGGTGATGTGTCGGGACAGACATCAGAAGAGTCTGGATAGGTAAGAAGGTGTTTACTGGGAAATATGCTTGGAAGTCTCAGCCTGTTGTTCTGAATTCAATCCCAGTAAGTGAGGAATATAGACTTAAAAACAAAGTCACAGCCCAGCCTGGAACACCTCTCCACAAAGTTAACAGGAAAGAATGCTCTTGCATTGCAAATAAGCACTGAACCAAACTGTGATAACCCTGACCCTAACCATCACAGACATTTTGCCAAGAATTTGAAGATAGAAAAGAAATCTTCCTCTTTTCATAGTCAAATAAATACAACTATTTCACATGTCTTCAAGATAAAACAGTGACCAGTTCTCCACTAAAAGGGCAGTCACACAGATAAAACAGTGACCAGTTCTCCACTAAAAGGGCAGTCACACAGATAAAACAGTGACCAGTTCTCCACTAAAAGGGCAGTCACAGAGTTTACTTTCCTTCAGCTATGACAAGTGAAGTCACTATATCAATCAATTGACTGTCTTTTTTTTTTCCAATATGTACATTTCAAAGAGAAGCCCCCCAGGTCCTTGAGAGAAGACAATGCTTATACTAAATATCATCGAACTGGCTTGTTAGGTTTTCAAAATGTGTGTGTGTGTGTGTGTGTGTGTATTCACGCTTGTATGTAGATTCACATTAAAAGGAGAAAGCAATTGCAGTCAGACATTTTCTAAGGAAAGTGTTCTAAGAAAATGGGAAAGAGGAAAATCTGTTATCAAAGGGAGAATTAAATTTTTATTTATTATCTGTATTTCTTCTTATCAGGTGAACATGCTAGGTTAACGTGGTTTTCATCATAACTATTTAATGAACTGTAATTGTGCTTTGTTTTATGACTTTTATGAAAGTTTGTCTTCTGTAGATGTCTTGTTATTTTAGATTTTTTCTACCAAAAAAAAAAAAACAGAATAGGTGATATTTTAATGCTAAAATCCAATTGAGTAAACTTTTCTTCTTGCTATCCTCGATGATTTTTCTTGATGGATCCTATCTTACTCGAGAACCAAAAGAACTCTATAACTATGAAAAAGAGGAATATGCAAACTGAGGGTCACTACCTGGTTGACACAGATGTAAGTTTGATTCCTTTTCTTGACTATAAAATACTGTTGGGGGTATTTTACCCATAGTCTTCCCTCCGTTCCTGAGGGAGGCACTAAAATCCATTGGAGCCCACTGTCATTATTACAATGGTAAAGTAGTTAGTAAATCATTGCCTTGTCAATAGAAGTCTTTTTAATATCAACAATATTTATTATATGGAAAGTGATCTGTTCTTTGAAACTTCGATTATCTTAGAGAGAAAAATCTAAAGAGAATTATCCCATGCCTGCTGTCTTATAGGTGAGGAAAGACTGGCTTCAGAAATCAGTTATCCAAGGTCACAAAAATATGACTCTCTTAGTCTTCCCCATTTTTTATCTGCATCTATAGGTCCTCTCCCCTTAGTAAAAAGCAGAGATCACTCAACATTAATGTCTTTCTTTGCTTTCCTGTCATCATCATCAGAAATTATCAACTCCGTCAGTGGTCCCATGATCCACTCTGTGTCAACAGAGAGGATTGCTGCCTTCCCATCCCTTCTGCCTCTTGTCTCTCTCTCCTCCAAGGAAGACACACTTGAATTTGAATAGAAAGCTGTTTATTTCATAGTAGCTTATGGATATAGAATGTCGATCTTAGACAGTTTTATGGACATATAGAAGATGGGCAAGCCCTAATGCCATCAGGAATGAAGACATAGCAGAGATGAGTTAAGCTGGTATTGGAAAACACATGTTTAAAT
This sequence comes from Dicrostonyx torquatus, assembly GCA_028555095.1. Taxonomy (NCBI): domain Eukaryota; kingdom Metazoa; phylum Chordata; class Mammalia; order Rodentia; family Cricetidae; genus Dicrostonyx; species Dicrostonyx torquatus. Next base: position 1,401,080 of record JAQHUG010000309.1, read on the forward strand.
CAGTGCTCAAGAAAATACAGGTAGAATTGCAAATGAAACCTTTGTACTGTATAAGTTGGAAAATAATGTATGTAGAATCAGAATGTGAAGCAGCAATCCATAAACTAAAGATCTGTGAGGAATGAGCAAAAGATTGATTCTTTAAAAAGATTCCTTAAAAACTGATTCTTTAAAACAGATTAATAAATCTCGTACAAGAGAGAAGAAAAATATAAAAATCACTATCAGTGATTGAAAATTGATATAATTATAAATAGTATGAATTTAAAAATATAGCAGAACATTGAAAGTAATTTTATGTCACTGTACATAACTTTTGATTTTATTATTATTATTATTATTAAGAATAAAACCATAAAACTGACTCAAGATGAATTTGAAAATCCAAAAATTCTTTTTTAAACCTGCACATTGTTTCTTTTATGGCAATCTTTACTCTCCTCTTACCTTAAGCATCCCTTAGACACAGACAGCTTCTGTTGTCAGGGCTCAGGACACAATAATACATCAAAGCATGGTGCCCGGGCTCACTGAGCATTTTTTAAGCTAAGGGAGACAAGACAGCCTAGAAAGCAAGATGCTTCTGACCTTCTCCACCCTTCTCTTCTACCTCTCGTCTCTCTTTCTCCCTCCAAGCCAGCCATAAGACCTAGAAAAATCACTACCTGACCTACTTCTTCTAAAAGTAGGTCATAAGACCCTTGTGTGACAGATGTTGTGTCCTATACCCGGAGGAAAGGCCTGCTACAGAGAAGCCAGGAAGCATCTGAGAGACATCACTGGGTGCTCACATCAGTTCCATCATCAATAGGTCCAATCCCGTTGTTCGAGCGTGTTGCTCCACATTTAAACCATTTTATTTTTATCATAGGTAGCCAACAACAACAACAAAATACCACAGTTTCCCCTGAGTGAAGGCTCTTATGAATTGTAAAACTTCGATTGCATATATTGTTTTCTTTTTTGAATCTTTTCTTTGTTATAGAAGCATGAAGCCATGTTCTTTGTGAAGGGTGAGGAACATACTGCATTTTCCCCACTGTCTTATTGTGACAAGAAGAGGTAGTAGTATACAAACTTGTGCCAAAAACAGCTAAGCGGTAACACTTCTCATTGGAAGAGACTGTGTAGCCTTACTCCCCTAAATGCTCTCATTTCCAAGGGGGTAAAAGTACAAAATAATGTAAAGCCAATAAGAAAACTGTTAGAGACATGTAAAAAGAATACACCGAGCATAATATATCATGTCTAATTTGACTTTCAGATTTTGATCCAAGAATGAAAAGACTATTTAGTATTCAAAAATATTCAATTCAATTGACCCCCAAACAAAAGATATCCATGTGTACACACACACACAAATTCATACATAGAGAGATCACTTGATTGCATTTCTACAAATTCAGAACAAATAAACATTATTATTTAAAAAACAGTGAATTTCAAAGATAAAGTTTCACAACCAGGTGACAAATTGATATTCAAAACAGTATGGCTGGTGCAATTGCAAAATAAATAATATTAAATTTTTTCCATAAATTGTTGGAGGCAGATTCTAGACAACTAAAACAAAACACAGAAATAAAAGAAGAAAGCTGTGTGTGTAAGGTGTATACATAGAAAACTACAGTTATTATTTAAAAAATTCAATTTTCTTACTTTATATCAAGTAAAAAAATAATAGAAAATGAGAATCTAAAATAATTCATTTTATTATAGAATAAAACATTAACAGTTCAAGAATACATCTAATAAAAATGTTCAAGGTGTTTATAATCAAGGCACAAAGCATTCCTAAGAAAGATGAATGCAAACTGAGGTGTACATTATATTAGTGATCTGAAAGATAAAGGTAAGAGTTGTCTTCAAGATTATCTATCAAATGCCTTCTCAGTCAAGATTCCAGAAGGCATATTTGGAAAATGTCAAGATATTTCTGAAATGCATACAAAAATGCAAGGATCAAGGTTAGCCAGTGCATTCCCAAAGATCAGTCATACCAGAGGACTTATATTTTAATATATTGATTTCCCCCATAAATATATGTTAATTAAGGCTGTGTGGTGTTGGTAACATGGCAAGATCAACTGACCAGAGTACTGTATAACTTAAAGGAAGTCCAAAAAAACCTGCCACATACTTTATAGTAAAGGAGCCGACATTGCTTTTCTTATTGCTATAATAAAACACTTGCTTTGTATGCTGTCAAAGAAAGAAAGAAAGACACTCCTGGCACTGAGCTTTCAGACTGCTATGGAAAGGACTGAGTGACAGAGGCATTCTTATCTTGGTGGCCATATAGAAGAGGAGGATGTCTGTCCTTGTGGGATCTTTCATTCCTCCCTTTTTGTTAAATCTGGGCTCTGGTCTCTATGATGGTGTCACTAACATTCAAGACAAATTTTTCCCATTTAGTTAGGACACACCCAGAGATGCTACTTACTGATCTCCTAAGTTTTTCTCAGCCCCATTAAGTTGACAGTGAAGATGACAATCATTGTAACACTACCCCTTACTAGAGTAAAGGATCTTTTCTATAAACATTTTTTTAAAAATTTTTACATGCATGAGTGTTTTGCCTGGATGCATGCGAGTGTGCTGAGTTCATGTCTTTTGTCCACGGGATCCAGAAGAGGGCACTATTTTCCTCAGAACTGGAGGTATGTGAAAGTTTTGAGTTGCCATGGGGTGCTGGGAGGTGAACCCAGGTCCTCTCCACCAGTAGAAAATGCTCTTAATTGTGGAGCCATCTATCCAGCTTCAAAGGGTGATTTTTAAAATAAATGATGCTTTTCAGTTTGATATTCATGTGGGAAAACGCCTGCCCTCAACTCTAAATGAAGATCATCTACATGGACTGTAGACCTGAGTGGGCAAGGTTAAACAGCAG